>JAZAYU010000039.1:4867559-5197559 GCA_038501625.1 Corbicula japonica | reverse complement strand
AGTTGAAACTTCATAAGTAGATAGATCTCAATGAGGAGCAGTGCAGTGCATAAGAACCATAACTCTTGCTTTATTCATTTTTGAGTTATTGCCCTTTCAAATTTCTCATACTTACTTTTTGTCTGGGGCATATCTCACAAAGTATAAGAGTTATGAAGTTGAACCTTCATAACTAGATAGATCTCAGGGAGGAGCAGTGCAGTGCACAAGAACCATAACTCTTGCTTTATTCATTTTTGAGTTATTGCCCTTTGAAATTTTTCATACTTCCTTTTTGTCCGGGGCATATCTCACAAAGTATAAGAGTTATGAAGTTGAAACTTCATAAGTAGATAGATCTCAATGATGAGCAGTGCAGTGCAATGATGAGCAGTGCAGTGCATAAGAACCATAACTCTTGCTTTTATTGATTTTTGATTTATTGCCCTTTGAAATTTCTCTTACTTATTTTTTGTCCAGGGCATATCACACAAAGTATAAGAGTTATGAACTTGAAACTTCATATGTAGAATGAATTCGTTGAGGAGCAGTGCAGCACACAAGAACCATAACTCTTGCTTTATTCATTATAGAGTTAATGCCCTTTGAAATTTACCATACTTACTTTTTGTCCGGGGCATATCTCACAAAGTATAAGAGTTAGGAAGTTGAAACTTCATAAGTAGATAGATCTCAAAGAGGAGCAGTGCAGTGCACAAGAACCATAAATCTTGCTTTATTGATTTTTTATTTATTTCCCTTTGAAATTTCTCTTACTTAGTTTTATCTGGTGCATATCTCACAAAGTATAAAAGTTTCTGAACTTGAAACTTCATAAGTAGAATGATCTCAATGCGGAGCAGTGCAATGCACAAGAACCATAACTCTTGCTTTATTCATTTTTGAGTTAGTGCCCTTTGAAATTTCTCATTTTTTTTGTCTTATTTTTGTACAATATTGTAAAATGCTTTCTGTTTGAATCGTAAAGGAACCTTGAAATACAATATCTTTCTTACAAATTCTTCCTGTTCTAACAAAAAAGTATTTGTGACAAAGCGGCGTTGGGGAGCATAACCCGTCTCTGACGGCTCTTGTCTTTTTGATTGTTGTGATTTTATTCTTTCTTGTGTCTTTTGCTTGTTAACTGTCTTTGTTAGACCCTTGCAGTTACTATCAAACATAATTTTGGCATTCTCTGGCACCAACTTGCGCTCCGCAAGAAAGGCCAAAATCTGACCAAACCTACCTATCAGCTTACCCTGCCGCGACGCATCTTACCGGTACAAACTGTATTAAAATAGCTTTCTAAACACTGAGGGGTGGCCAATGTCAGTATTTTGTTTACTTTGTTTAAGCTATCGTGGTGGTGTAAATATCGCTTAACCACTTTCCCATACTCTTTAGCCCTAACCTTGCTAACATTACCCCCAATCATAGAAACTTGATATTGTACCCAGTTCTCTATCAGCTTCTTTCTGATAATCAGCGGACCACTTGGCTCGGGTACCTCCGCCAAGGGTGACCTGCTAGAGCCAGGTGAATCAGAGCGAACTCTGCTAGGGCTGGGTGAAACTGTGGCCGGGGACCTAGTACGCCCTGAGGCTACAACAGGCTTACGTGGCGGAAGCTCCACTCTCCCTCTGCCTCACTCTCACTATCGCTCTTGGGCGGTATGGACCACGTCATGTCAACAATTTTCTTGGCCTCCTTGGCCTTACGCCTAGAGGCGAGTGATGTATAATTGTGGGTTAGTCCCTGGAGGTGAAGGGGGACTTCAGCCACTATCGATGGGCAAACCTTGTAAGCCCTACCTCTGTAGTGCATTACACCGGAAAGTCTTATTGTTACGAGCCAGGCGTAACTAGAAAGAAGAACCGAGCAACAAACACTAAACAATTAACAAAATTTATTTTACAACAGTATGAAAGATTAAGGTTTACAAACAATACAAAATAGTACCTGTCAAATTAAGTCCAAATGAAGTTAAATTAAAGTTCAGAATAATGTCTTCACTGATCCTGGTATTTCGCTCTCACAAAATTAAATCCACACTTGAAGTCTTTAAAAGCAAGAATAAAATAATTTCCAGAGAACTTGAAGTAATCCCCACTGACTTTTTAAATCTGGTAAAAATATAGTGAACCAATCTAGTGAACCCCGGATTTAGCAAGCTTTCCTTTTTATAGTAAAATTAAATGTTCTGGAAAGTTCTTGAAAATGTCTCTTTAGAACATTCTGTCAATTTCTACAAACATCAATAGTATAGTAACTTAATTACTCAAATTCTATATTTTAGATGTTCCAGAACATTCTCAATCAGTACTGAACAACTCTATGTTAAAAATAGATTAAAGGGGAAAACACAATACATGCACAATACATTCATTAAAGTTTCCACATCATATCACAATATTAAAGTACTGGGTCATGACATTATCAGGGAGGGACAAAGATCATAACATTATATAGTTACTATACAAGGCACAGTTATAATCGGTCTTCATCTCCTGGAGATGCTGCCTCCGGAGATGCGATGTAAGCCGCTTGACTTTCTCCTGACACACAGGACATGTATACGCATTTCTGCGTGGAGGCATACTCAAAATTGTGAAAAAAGTACTTGTTAATGTATAAAATCACGCGAAAACTGGTACCAAAACAAAAAAAAATACGCTATTTGAATGAAAAAATTAAAAAAGAGATGTCACTTGTAAAAAACTATCAAAAAAATATGTGATGTGAATGCATAAAAAGGGACAAAAAAGGTTGGGTAACGACTCAGAAATAAAGCAACTGCTCAACACTATACAATTTACAATACAATATAAGCTCAATGAATAAACACGTCTGTATGCGAGGAAATTCAGACAAAGACTGATGAAAAAAAAGTACTTATTAATGTATAAAATCACGGGAATTTACTGGTACCAAATCAAACGAAAATACGCTATTTGAATGAAAAAATTAAGAAAGAGATGTCACTGGTAAAAAACATACGCCATGTGAATGCAAAAGAATTAAAAATGGGATAAAAATCACGTGAAAATGGTACCAAAACAAAAAAACAACACTATTTGAATGAAAAAATTAAGAAAGAGATGTCACTGGTAAAAAACTATCAAAAAAATATGCGATGTGAATGCAAAAGAATTAAAAAGGGACAAAAAAGGTTGGGTAATGAATCAGAAATAAAGCAACTGCTCATCATAGACCCAGGTAATACTCCTGTCATTCGGGCTGCGCAGATGTCTGTCAAGGTAATCTTGCCATTCCAGTAATTCCTTTGATTCGAGAGATGAGATAATAAGATCGATCTCGTTGGCTCTGCCAAAACGTTCATGATATGATTCGAAATTTCTTCTGTCGGCACTGCTAACTGAACAGCACGGGTATCTAGTCCAATCAAGGCTTGCAGCCACTCTTGTAGCACTTGTACAAGACACTTGTAAGGTCCTGGTCGAATCCGACCACCATGGCTCTACAATCTTCTTTCGAGACATATCGTATACAATTCCTGAGATTTTTTACTCTGTAGATCTTCGGGTAAAGGGAAGCCATACATCCAGAGTAGTTGGCGAATTTCAGCAAACATGTATTTTTGGGCCGTTTTAATAACGGCGTGACTATGTCCATTTGGGTAGTCTGCAAGAGTGCCCCACTCATTGCAGATTGCAAAACCGGTAATCTGTAATTGAACGTCAGGGTGTCGAGCATTTCTGTGGATTCTCCCCGCAATCTCATATTTATTTGGTGACTGATAAGTGCAAAAGAATAATTGGCCCCTAGCGTTCTCTTTAGCGTCAGTTGTAACCGCACAGGTCTGAGGATCCGTCTCTTCTCCCAGACCTCTTCGCTGAATCGTTTCCTCTTCGGCAGGTAAATCAAAGGTGATCGCATCTTTACTATTTTGTTTGTGTCGTTTTGTTGCGACATGTCTTAAGCCCAATTCTTTATAAGTATATCCGAATCACAAATATCGCAATGTTTTTTTGCCTGTGGAATGTTTCAAGGCATAATATAAAATGGACGTTTGTTTATGTTGTGTTTACAATACAGTACACGCAGCGCGGATTTTTTTTTTCCGCTCATCCCCGTGATTTTTTTCATCGCGGATTGTGTGATTTTCGGCCCCCGCAATAAGCGGACTAAGGCAGGCTGTCAACCGATTCCTATATTCCTATATTTCTCCTATATTTTGGATCAGAATCCTATATTCTGAAAAGCCTCCTATATTCCTATATTTCTCCTATATTTTTATGTGTATTCCTATATTTTTATGCCCTCGCCATGAAATGGCGACGGGCATTGAGAGTTGCTCCTGTCCATCCGTCTTTCCGTCCGTCCGATATTCTTGTGAACGCAACTCCTCCTACACTACTGGTCGGAATTTAATGAAACTTGACCACAATGCTTGGCCTGATATGTAGTTGTGCATGAAGGTGGGGTTTCGCTCTTACATGTTCCGTTCAGAAGTTATTGCCCTTTGATACTTCCATTTACATTAGTTTTAATAGGAATATATCTTGTGAACGCAACTTCTCCTACACCTCTGCTGGGAATTTGATGAAACTTTACCACAATGCTTGGCCTGATATGTTGTTGTGCAAAAAGGTGGGGTTTTGCTCTTACATGTTCTGTTCAGAAGTTATGGCCCTTTGATACTTCCATTTACATTAGTTTTAATAGGAATATATCTTGTTTCTTATATTTTGTGCATTTTGCCCATAACTTAAAAACTACTTGAGATACTGCCTTGAAACTTGAAATATATTTTCACCATCAAAATCTACATCATAACCAACAAGACCCATAACCATGCTTCCAATATTTTCAAATTATGCCCCTTTTTCACTTACATTTTGTGTTAAGAAAAATATACACTTTGCCCTTAACTTTGTTTGGAATGGAGGGATTTTAAAATAACTTGGCACAAATGTTCACCATAACAAGGCGGTGTGTCGTGACTGTAGGTCCAAGGTCAAGGTCACTGTTACTAAAAATAGAATTTTCTTGCAAAATCTTGTCCGCTCTGTAACTTTGTTATTTCTTATTGGATTTTTAAATAACTTGTTATAATTGTTCACCATATCAAGACGGTATGTCATATACATGCCCAAGTCTTTAGGTCCAAGGTTAAGGTCACTGTTACTAAAAATAGAATTTTCTTGTCTGGGCTGTTACTTTGTTATGAATGGAGGGATTTCAAAATAACTTGGCACAAATGTTCACCATGACAGGGCGATGTGTCACGTACCATGCCCATGCCTGTAGGTCAAAGGTCAAGGTCAGTGTTACTTAAAATAGAATTGTCTTTTCCGGGCTGTTACTTTGTTATGAATGGAGGGATTTCAAAATAACTTTGCACAAATGTTCACTATGACAAGGCAGTGTGTCCGCACAATACCCAAGTCTGAAGGTCCAAGGTCAAGGTCACTGTTACTAAAAATATAATTTTCTTGTCCAGACTGTAACTTCATTATAAATGGAGGGATTTCAAAATAACTTGACACAAATGTTCACCATGACAGGGCGGTGTATCGCATACCATGCCCATGCCTGTAGGTCAAGGTCACTGTTACTTAAAATAGAATTCTCTTGTCCGGGCTGTAACTTTGTTAGGAATAGATTGATTTCAAAATAACTTGACAATAATGTTCATCATGACAAGATGGTGTGTCCCGTACCATGCCCATGCCTAGGTCCAAGGTCAAGGTCACTGTTACTAAAATAGAATTTTCTTGTCAGGGTTGTAACTACATTAGGAATAAAGTAATTTCAAAATAACTTGGCAGAAATGTTCACCATGACAAGGTGGTGAGTTGTGTACCATTTCCATGCCTGTAGGTCCAAGGTCAAGGTCACTGTTACTAAAAATAGAATTTCCTTGTCCGGGCTATAACTTTGTTTTGAATGGAGGGTTTTCAAAATAACTTGGCACAGATGTTCACCATGACAAGGCGGTGTGTTGCGTACATTACCCATGCCTGTTAGTCCAAGGTCAAGGTCACAGTTACTAAAACTTGAATTTACTTGTTCGGGCTATAACTTCTTTATGAATGAAGGGATTTCAAAATAACTTGGCACAAATGTTCACTATGACATTGCATTGCATTACCACCAACTTCTTCACAGACATTTCCGTAATGAGAAGACAACAGTGCCACAAATACAAATAATTTACTTGATCATCAAGTTTATGCATATTCTTATAATTACTCGAACATCACTGTCTTTGAAATGCTATTATTCCCATCATTGCACTTTAGTTTCTGGAAACGATGCATAGCGGGGGCATCCTTGTCCTATGGACACATTTCTAGTTTAGTATTTGTTTTTGCCGATTAATGAAGAGGGTAAATATTGCTTTGATACTGCTTTTGCTTTCTTCCTTTTTTTTCAAGAATAAAACTCAACTTTTAGATTGGTGAAAACTTGGCGAGTGGCATTTACTTAAGTTTTAATCTGATTCTCTAACAACATTGTAGCAGGTTTCTGTGTATTAAGGCTTACCTAACAAAAACAAATTTTCACTTCTATGCAGAATTCTTGTTGCAGTTGCAACCAAATGCAAAAAATATTAAAGATCATTAAATTTTATTCACCAACTGCAAAGACTAGAGAGCTTATATTTGGTATGGTGTATGTGGTTGTCTAAAACGTCAAGATGGACACCTGGGAAAAACATGCTTGACTGTGAACAAGAATTGTTCAGCTGACTTTTGTGGTCAGTTTTCCAGTTTGAAAAGAGTGTTATCAAACTCTGTTGGAAAAGCGTGTATGCAAAAGAAAGAGTGTATGCAAAAGAAGGTGTATTTACAAAAACAATAATTTTCAAAAGGCAAAGTCAAATAAAGGGAGGTAATAAAAACAATATTATTTGATAATTTGCAACGACTGTTTGTTAAATAAATTGAGATAACTTAGAATGTTTTTTATTAGGATAATCTGCAAAATTTTTGCATAGTTTTCTAAAATTATTGTTTTTTTATGGAACCACTCAATGGATAAAAGTTAAATTACTGTTAAACTTAAATGAACCTTAAAGGAATAATGTCCACCTATTCCCAAGAAGGCTTTGGCTTTTGAAAATTATTGCTTTTGTATAGAAATTTAATGGCAGTTTGAAATAAAGTTCAGTTATGGTTATAACTTTATAAGTTTTTATTATTTCTCTTGAAACTTGTAGCAATATTCTTTGTATTTAGGTTTACTAACTTATTTGCAGTAATGTTCCATGCAGATTAAATAAATAAATGGAATCATATTCCGGAACTTCTAGAGTAGTGAAGGGCATATAATTTTGTATGATGTATTGCCTACAGGTTCTCAATGGAGTTTGACCAAAGTAAGGCCTTTGGGTCACTTTTGACTGAACCCTTTGGACATTGTAACCCAGATTTTTACACACAAAGCAATATGACTATGAGTGGATGGGTCGATGCTGTGTACAGTACTATATATCATAGAAGACAAACTAAAACTGAAAAATCCGGCTTTGTTAATGCATTTTCTGCATTTCCCCCTTGTGTGAATGGTCATTCAGATGCTGGTGATGTGCTTGATGGTGCTGATGTTAAAGTTAATGGTTTCCATCATTTTTACAGTGGACATTTTGGACATTGATAATTGCAGAAACAGTAAATGCCCATGTGAAAATCATTTGTATAAGTGCAAGTAAATGAAACTATTATCAGTTCCAAACTCCTATATTTTGCCTCAAAATCAAACAAAAACTCCTATATTTGTTGCAAAAATATTCCTATATTTTTCCTATATTTTGGAGATGACCTGGTTGACAGCCTGGGACTTCCACTCGTCACCGTGATTGTGTAAATTCATCACGGGGATAAGCGGATGCCTCTAGGCAATCAATTACCGCCGCAATGTTGTGGGGGATCCGCCGTGGTAAGTCGCGCGAACATGGTTGCATTTTTTATTGAAATTTATGTCTGCGTATTTTTATACACACGCACATTTCTGGTCAGATAAGTAAAATATATCTTAATCATTGTTACTTTATTTGATGTTAAAGCAAAATCTATAATAAAATTTTCCACCAATTAATAAAATTATAGTCGATGTGCAGATCTTTGTTTTACGCAACTATTATAATTCAATAATATAGTCATACAAACTAAGATCGCTCATGTATTTAATGAGCGAATATCTGAAAGCGTGCCGCCGAAAGATACAAAAAGCTAGCAGAAAAAGAATCTCCGGTCATGTATCCTCACGTGCGTCCTGAGAGCTATCTTTCGCTATTCAAGGAACATTAATAACAATTCACTCCGCATTAATTTAAATATCTGACTAAGATGCAAAGGCTATGAGCCATTGATTTGCTTTCTTTTTGGAACATGCATGCGTATTGGGTAAGAAGTTTGTTTAGAAACTAAAACTTTTCAAACCAATATTTAATATACTCACGCCCAGGTAAATTCAATGCTATAGTACTATGAAATTATTAACTTTTAAGAGTAACATTAGATATTTGTTTAGTATAAACCGAATAAACGAATCGTACAATGTCAAAGGGAAGTAACCTGTTCTTGACTAACGAGAAAGTGCCTACTGTCGTTAAGTCAAAGGGAGATCACTTTTTCCAAACTTGCTATTGCTGTAAAATTACATTATGACAAAATGAATGGTAATGAATATTTGACCAGACATCGGATAAAATGCTGTAAGAAGCGTGTATTTTTGTTCAAATCAAACCTTTTTCATTGCATGTCTGACGTATTGTCTGGCGTTCAATCGTATGCTTCTTTACAGTTGGTTTCGAGAACCAAAAGAGAAAATAATGCGCAAGTGAATAGACAGAAAAATGTTATGTTCTCTCCATACCCATTTCAATTAAGTTCTCATGCGTGAAAAGATACAAGCATGCACACGTCGGGTACACTGAAACCCATATCACAAATAAAAACTAAATGCGAATTTTCAACAGGAACTTCATTTACAAAAATAACTTTCGCATTGTGCGAGCACGTTTTTTATTTTTTATAGTTCGAAGATTTGTTTTTATTAATTTGTTTTACAGCTTCTAAACTCAATAGTTAAGAGATCGAGATGAAAGGAAAAAAAATACGAACAACGCAACTTCATTTTATTTCTTGCATCGGGGATTTAGAAATGAAAAATGAAATAATTTGTTGCCAGGCTTATTTTACTGTGGTGGGCAACAACATCAACTGCCCTTTTAAAAATAAAAGTTTTAAGGAATTTGGCATACGTCATTAAATATGAACTACAATTAAACGCAGACAATTTTGTCAGATGTCTGGATATTTTGGCGGTAAAAAAAAAAAACACGCTGTTTGATTCCCGCGCTGAGAATTGGCGGGAACTTACTATTAATATAAAACAGAGTAAAGAAATGCCGCCATGAACTTAATGAAATTATAATTGATTGGCTCTTTGTATTATACAAAATAATTACAATTAATAAGTAAACTGTCGACCAATCTTTTGAAATTTTTCAGGCGCAAATCGCAATTAATCAGAAAACTGTTACGAACATATTGTTCATGTCCAGGTGCATATCAATTAACATTTTTTATGATCGGCAAATGGACCTTAAAAACAATGTTTCTTGTTAAATTCTGATATGAAATACAGGTAAATAAGATATTTTAATAAGTCTGTACATCAATGTGCGTCTGCTTGGTACGCGGAACGTCAATGGGAATCCTCCGGGATGTCGCGCTGATAGATTTTTATTACCCCCCGCAGAGCTGTGTCCGCGCCGATAAGCGGACAAAATGATTAATCCTGGTGGAATCACAATGATCTCCAAGAGCTTGTCCGCGGTGATTTTCCCCCCAAACAATATACCGTCCGCGGTGGTAGCGCGGATTCTGTTGAATCCGCGCTGCCTGTACTGTACAATATAAGCTCAATGAATAAACACGTCTGTATGCGACGAAATTCAGACCAAGACTGATGTTCAATGTACAAAATGCCTAATTATATCAATTATTCTGCGCGCTGTCCAGCTTTGCGACTTGAAATAGTAAAATTTTGAGATCACAAAACGGCCTATAAATAGCAATGGTTTACTCTGTTTCGTCATTAGTAGTAGAGCGCGCAATACCGTTCTGGGAGCCCTCGTAGTACAAAATGGGTAATATTATTTCTGGTGTTATACAATGGCCTTGACCTTGACCCCCTGGGTTAGGAGCTGGGGGCATGGGAGCCACCATATATATATATAACAATCCTAACCCAATCCTTGTTTTAATGTGGCTCTTGTTTTGCGCGCTTGACTCCTTTCGATACAAATACGGTTCCTGAAAAGCAACTGTCTTACAATTTGCCATATTTGTAGACTTTATAGAGGACAATTTATATTCAAAATTTCAACTGAATCGCAATTCCGGTTTCTAATAAAACCATAAAAACAGTGCCACTATATAACAGTAAAATCCCTAACCCAATTTGTGTTCTACTGTGGCTCTGGATGTTTTGCGCGCTTGACTTCTTTCCATACAAATACGGTTCCTGAAGAGCCACTGTCTTACATTTTGCCATATTTGTAGACTTTATAGAGGACAATTAATATTCAAAGTTTCAACTGAATCGCACTTCCAGTTTCTAGGAAAATCATAAAAAAACAGTGCCACCATATAACAATAGAATTTCTAACCCAATTCTTGTTTTACTGTGGCTCTTGATGTTTTACGCGCTTGACTCCTTTCCATACAAATACGGTTCCTGAAGAGCCACTGTCTTACAATTTGCCATATTTGTAGACTTTATAGAGGACAATTAATATTCAAAGTTTCAACTAAATCGCACTTCCAGTTTCCAATAAAACCATAAAAAACAGCAAGTACAACAAGAAACATTAAGTAAAACCCACTTTGTCGTAATGTGGCTCTTGTTTTGACTTTGACTCGGTAACAATTTTGCTAACCCACATCTAGGGAGCCCTTGTTACACAAAATGGGTCAGTCTATTTCTGGTGTTATACAATGGCCTTGAACTCTAAATAACGTTGAGCCCCTGGGTTGAGCGGCTGGGCCTGGAAGACACCATATCACAATAAAATCCCTAACCCAATCCTTGTTTTACTGTGGCTCTGTGAGGAGATAACTGTTAACAAGGGCAGGTAAGTTTATTTAACCCATTTAGACCTACCGTGGCTCTCTTTTTTATTTAACTTTGACTCCGAAGCTATTTTGCTAACCCATATTTTGGGAGCCCTTGTAGTATAAAATGGGTCAGTCCATTTCTAATGTTATACAATGGCCCTGATCTCTAAATGACTGAGCCCCTAGGTTAGAAGACTGGGCCATGGGTGCCACCATAAAACAATACAAATCTCTAACCCAAACCTTTTTTACTGTGGCCCTTTGGGGAGACAACTGTTACAAAGGGCAGGTAAGTTTAGTTAACCCAATTTGACCTACCGTGGCTCTTGTTTTATTTAACTTTAATTTTGCTAACCCATATTTTGGGAGCCCTAGTTACACAAAATGGGTCAGCCTATTCTTGTGTTATACAATGGCCTTAAACTTTAAATGACCTTGATCCTTTTTCTGAGAGGGCTGGGACTTGAAGGTATAATATTTGAAGACACTCTAACCAAGAACTTGTTTTACTGTGGCTCTGTGAGAAGATAACTGTTACCAAGGGTAGGTAAGTGATGTTCTAAATTTATTTAACCCACCTTGACCTACAGTGGCTCTTGTTTTATTTAACTTGTACATAAACTATATTGCTAACCCACATTGTGGGAGCTCTTGAAAAACATAATGGGTCAGTCTAGTTCTTGTGTTATGCAATGGCCTTAAATTCTAAATAACCTTGATCCTTTTTCTGAGAGGGCTGGGACTTGGAAGCTACAATATTTGAAGACACTCTAACCCTGTCCTTGTTTTACTGTGGCTCTGTGAGGAGATAACTGTTACCAAGGGTAGGCTAATGATGTTCTAAATTTATTTAACGCACCTTGACCTAACGTAGCTCTTGTTTTATTGAACTTTAATTTTGCTGACCCATATTTTTGGAGTCCTTGTAGTACAAAATGGGTCAGTCTATTTCTGGTGTTATACAATGGCCTTGACCTCTGAATGACTTCAAGCCCCTGGGTTAGATGACTGGGCCATGGGAGCCCCATATAAAAATACAAATCTCTAACCCAATCTGTGTTTTACTGCGGCTCTTTGAGGAGATAACTGTTACAAAGGGCAGGTAAGTTTAGATAACCCACTTTGACCTACTGTGGCTCTTGTTTTAACTTTGTTTTAACTATGTTTTGAATACTGTAGTTGTATATGTTTGACATTATATTAACATAATCTTCTCCAAAAAGTAGCTGTAGTTTTGCGTTGATGTTTCGTCTTATTCTGTTGAATCGATCTCTGTTCAGTCCTGTAAAATTCACGTTCAACAATTAAAGCCACAAACACTCTCTTCACTCCATTTCGCTTCAGTCTCTGGACTATTCGGATCAATCTGGTGACTATTTCTTCTACTGTAACAGAACATGTGGCGTTGATGTCATTCCCTCCAAGATTTATGAAAACATACCTGAAATGAAACGATTATAAACATTAAAATAATTTATTATTATGATATCACAAATAATACATGCATTACTCGAACGTAGATCACCTGGTTGTTTTTTCTTGTGCAGCATCAGGTGCTGCGGTAGAAGGCGGTAGAACACAATACAACAATCAGGTATATTATAGATGTTAATTACTTGTAAATACTAATATATAATATAAAAACACAATACCTAGGTCTGTAACATTTTCTGGAATTCAGGCTCAAACTTTCTGGTTGTCGTAATTCCCAACACACCTTAGAGTTTACATCTGCTGTTGAAGTTGTGTAGACCACATTTGTTGAAACAGTTCAGCCATGATATATTGCTGTCAACCACAGCATACATTTTGTTTTGGATGTTGATTTTTAGCTCACCTGAGCACGAAGTGCTCATGGTGAGCTTTTGTGATCGCCTGATCTCCGTCGTCCGTTGTCCGTGCGTGCGTCGTCAACTTTTCTTCAAACGACTTCTTCTCCTGAACTCCTGGGCCAATCTTCTGAAACTTGGCAGGAATGTTCCTTGCATGAAGCTCTTCCAAAGTTGTTCAAAGAAATCAATTCCATGCAGAACTCTGGTTGCCATGGCAACCGAAAGGAAAAACTTTAAAAATCTTCTTGTCTGAAACCACAAGGCCTAGACCTTAGATATTTGGCATTTAGCATCCTCTAGTGAAACTCTACAAAGTTTGTTCAAATTATTTCCCTGGGGTCAAAATTGGCCCCGCCCCAGGGGTCGATTCATTTTACATAGACTTATATAGGAAAAACTTTAAAAATCTTCTTGTCTGAAACCACAAGGCCTAGAGCTTAGATATTTGGCACTTAGCACCCTCTAGTGGAACTCTACAAAGATTGTTCAAATGATTTCCCTGGGGTCAAAATTGGCCCTGCCCCAGGGGTCACTTCATTTTGCATAGACTTATATAGGAAAAACTTTAAAAATCTTCTTGTCTGAAACCACAAGGCCTAGAGCTTAGATATTTGGCACTTAGCACCCTCTAGTGGAACTCTACAAAGATTGTTCAAATGATTTCCCTGGGGTCAAAATTGGCCCCGCCCCAGGGGTCACTTCATTTAATTATTTAGACTTATATAGGAAAAACTTTAAAAATCTTCTTGTCTGAAACCACAAGGCCTAGAACTAAGATATTTGGCATTTAGCATCCTGTAGTGGAACTTAACAAAGCTTGTTCAAATTATTTCCTTGGGGTCAAAATTGGCCCCGCCCCAGGGGTCACTTCATTTTATATAGACTTATATAGGAAAAACTTGAAAAATCTTCTTGTCTGAAACCACAAGGCCTAGAGCTTAGATATTTGGCATTTAGCATCCTCTATTGGAACTCTACAAAGATTGTTCAAATTATTTCCCAGGGGTCTAAATTGGCCCCGCCCCAGGGGTCACTTCATTTTATATAGACTTATATAGGAAAAATTTGAAAAATCTTCTTGTCTGAAACCACAAGGCCTAGAGCTTAGATATTTGGCATTTAGCATCCTCTGGTAGACCTCTACAAAGTTTGTTCAAATGATTTCCCTGGGGTCAAAATTGGCCCTGCCCCAGGGGTCACTTCATTTTGCATAGACTTATATAGGAAAAACTTTAAAAATCTTCTTGTCTGAAACCACAAGGCCTAGAGCTTAGATATTTGGCACTTAGCACCCTCTAGTGGAACTCTACAAAGGTTGTTCAAATGATTTCCCTGGGGTCAAAATTGGCCCCGCCCCAGGGGTCACTTCATTTAATTACATAGACTTATATAGGAAAAACTTTAAAAATCTTCTTGTCTGAAACCACAAGGCCTAGAACTAAGATATTTGGCATTTAGCACCCTCTAGTGGAACTCTACAAAGATTGTTCAAATGATTTCCCTGGGGTCAAAATTGGCCCCGCCCCAGGGGTCACTTCATTTTATATAGACTTATATAGGAAAAACTTTAAAAATCTTCTTGTCTGAAACCACAAGGCCTAGAGCTTAGATATTTGGCATTTAGCATCCTTTAGTGGAACTCTACAAAGATTGTTCAAATTATTTCCCTGGGGTCAAAATTGGCCCTGCCCCAGGGGTCACTTCATTTAATTACATAGACTTATATAGGAAAAACTTTAAAAATCTTCTTGTCTGAAACCACAAGGCCTAGAGCTTAGATATTTGGCACTTAGCACCCTCTAGTGGAACTCTACAAAGATTGTTCAAATGATTTCCCTGGGGTCAAAATTGGCCCGCCCCAGGGGTCACTTCATTTTACATAGACTTATATACTAATATAGGAAAAACTTTAAAAATCTTCTTATCTGAAAACACAAGGCCTAGAGCTTAGATATTTGGCATTTAGCATCCTCTAATGGAACTCTACAAAGATTGTTCAAATTATTTCCCAGGGGTGTAAATTGGCCCTGCCCCAGGGGTCACTTCATTTTATATAGACTTGTATAGGAAAAACTTTAAAAATCTTCTTGTCTGAAACCACAAGGCCTAGAGCTTAGATATTTGGCATTTAGCACCCTCTAGTGGAACTATACAAAGATTGTTCAAATGATTTCCCTGGGGTCAAAATTGGCCCCGCCCCAGGGGTCACTTCATTTTATATAGACTTATATAGGAAACACTTTAAAAATCTTCTTGTCTGAAACCACAAGGCCTAGAGCTTAGATATTTGGCATTTAGCATCCTCTAGTGGAACTCTACAAAGATTGTTATGTCTCCCCCCCTCTGGGGGAGACACATTGTTTTTGCCCTGTCCGTCTGTCCGTCAGTCCGTCTGTCACACTTCGTTTCCGCTCAATAACTCGAGTACCCTTTGACCCAGAGCCTTCAAACTTCATAGGGTGATAGCCCTTATTGAGTAGAAGAACCCTATTGATTTTGGGGTCAGTAGGTCAAAGGTCAAGGTCACAGTGACCCAAAGAGTGAAAACCGTTTCCACTCAATAACTCGAGTACCCTTTGACCCAGAGCCTCCAAACTTCATAGGGTGATAGCCCTTATTGAGTAGAAGAACCCTATTGATTTTGGGGTCAGTAGGTCAAAGGTCAAGGTCACAGTGACGCGAAGAGTGAAAACCGTTTCCGCTTAATAACTAAAGTACCTTTTGACCCAGAGCCTTCAAACTTCATAGGATGACAGCCCTTATTGAGTAAAAGAACCCTATTGGTTTTGGGGTCAGTAGGTCAAAGGTCAAGGTCACAGTGACCCGAAGAGTGAAAACCGTTTCCGCTCAATAATTTGAATACCCTTTGACCCAGAGCCTTCAAACTTCATAGGGTGATAGCCCTTATTGAGTAGAAGAACCCTACTGATTTTGGGGTCAGTAGGTCAAAGGTCAAGGTCACAGGGGCCCGAAGAGTGAAAACCGTTTCCGCTCAATAATTCGAGTACCCTTTGACCCAGAGCCTTCAAACTTCATAGGATGACAGCCCTTATTGAGTAGAAGAACCCTATTGATTTTGAAGTCAGTAGGTCAAAGGTCAAGGTCACAGGGGCCCGAAGAGTGTAAAACCGTTTCTGCTCCATAACTTGAGTACCCTTTGACCCAGGGACTTCAAACTTCATAGGTTGATAGCCATTATAGAGTAGAAGAACCCTATTGATTTTGGGGTCAGTAGGTCAATGGTCAAGGTCACAGGGGCCTGAAGAGTGAAAACCGTTTCCGCTCAATAACTGGAGTACCGTTTGACCCACAGCCTTCAAAATTCATAGGGTGATAGCCCTTTTTGATTAGAAGAACCCTATTGATTTTGGGGTCAGTAGGTCAAAGGTCAAGGTCACAGGGGCCTGAAGAGTGAAAACCGTTTCCACTCAATAATAGGAGTTCTATTTTACCCAGACCATTCAAACTTCATATGATGGATGTCCTTATTGAGTAGAGGACTCCTATTGATTTTGGGGTCAGTAGGTCAAAGGTCAAGGTCACAGGGGCCCCAAAGAGTAAAAACCATATCCGGACAATTACTGGAGTACCGCTTGACCCAGAGCATAGGGTAATAGCCCTTATTGAGTAGAAGAACCCTATTGATTATGGGATCAGTAGGTCAAAAGTCAAGGTCACAGGGGTCTGGGGGCAGGGGGAAGGGGGGGACGGCGCAGGGGGAGGTGGGGGAGACATGCATTTTTCACAAAAAACATCTAGTTCAAATTATTTCCCTGGGGTCAAAATTGGCCCCGCCCCAGGGGTCACTTCATTTTGCATAGACTTAGGAAAAACTTTAAAAAATCTTCTTGTCTGAAACCACAAGGCCTAGAGCTTAGATATTTGGCATTTAGCATCCTCTATTGGAACTCTTCAAAGATTGTTCAAATGATTTCCCTGGGGTCAAAATTGGCCCCGCACCAGGGGTCACTTAATTTTATATAGACTTATATAGGAAAAACTTTAAAAATCTTCTTGTCTGAAACCACAAGGCCTAGAGCTTAGATATTTGGCATTTAGCATCCTCTAGTGGAACTCTACAAAGATTGTTCAAATGATTTCCCTGGGGTCAAAATAATGTTAGGGTTTTCAAGAAATTCAAGGAAATCTTACTTCCTGGTTCAAAGTGAAAGTAGATTTCTATAGATTTGAGCAAGATATGACCATAAACAAGAAAAAGTAAAACAGTAACTTACTGTTTTACAGACGGTCTATTATTCAGAGACAACTGAACAATTTCTCACAGAATTGTATTGCAATATCTAGCTCATTTGTTGATTTGTTTCAATGATATTTTGAAAGAAAGCAATCCAGCATGCATTCTGATTTCAAACCTTGCCTATCAAGTCTTGTTCTTACAAATTTTCATTATTTTCACTTTTAATAGTGTTCTCACCACATGTTATTTGCCTATCAAGTATGATACATGTATGTTTTGTTGATTTTGAAGAACAATTCAATATTCTATGATTTTTAACCACTACTATGGGTTTCAATTACCATACCCTTTAGAATACAACTTCTTCCCCAATGCTTATGTAATAAAAGTGTTTACAAAATATATAATTTAAAAACAACAATATCAATTTACTTTACCACAGAATTGACAAAAGCGATATTATGTCTTGAAGACATTCAGGCTTCCTCTAGTTCAGGTGAACTTAACTTTGGAACCTTTTTTACATGATAGGGTGTTCTTTTTAAGACTTATTTTCTGGAATTCCTTACTGAATAGCTCATGATTGGACAAAAACATGAAAGTGTGTTTCATTATGTTAAATAATCTTAAAAATAATTCTTTGTTTACAGAAAGTTTCATATATTTATGTAAAATATCCAATACACTATACTCTGCAGACTCTTTATAACGCGGTATTGCGGGTCCATCATCCCAACCGCGTTATATTTTCCCGCACAAAATACATGTCCCGATTTTCCCGCGAAAAATACATGACCCGATTTTCCGGTGCAAATATACTACCTAATACACAACTAATGAGATTATGCATAATTCCACTTAACATCATGATTCCCCACACTGTACTCCACAAATAACATTTCTTACAAGACATACAATTACCAAATTTCAAATAAAAAAGCAAAACGGCAAGAGACTGACAAATAACACCAAGATCAAAATCGTATAGGCCTTTTAAATTGTTGTAATGGAATTAAAGACCGTATATCTAGTTTGTTTAGATGCCTGCAGAAATATTTTATTTTTTTATGACACAAACTCTGACATTTACGAACGTAAATGTAAAATAAATATTAAAACACTAACCATCGTGAACATATTCCATAATTTATAAATTACATCCTAATTTTATCTCCAGTATAATATTTCAGTATTATTGCATCATCAACCATTAAACCAGCTAAAAAATGCCAAATGTCACGTACACACTTCTTGCAGATCAAACGATTTCATAGCAGAGCCGACAAAACATCACAGTCTCGATACGAGCCGACATTTTTCTTTGAAGTCGCATTTCATTGACAGATATTATCGCTGTTTACCTCCATAGTCAAAAATGCAACATTCATGAAATTAACAGGAAGGCGGATCAAATCAAAATGTACATCAATGAACTACCGACAGGTTTCAAACATGATTGGGAATATTTTTTTGTTTCTTTCTGAATTGTGCGGATTATGTGATAATTATAGAGACAGTCGAATTTAGTAATGGATCAATGATAAACAGTAAGTAAGCATTCACAAGTTTGCCTCGGGCTGATATCTGTCACTTGGAAAGGTGTTAAAACACGGTTGTTTTAGGGATAAAATGTGTGCGTCACTTATATACATGTTACAATCGTGACTTCCGGTTTCGATTTATTTGCCGTTTTACAATCAAAAATGACTTCCGGTTTCGATTTTTTGCAGTTTCATGGTAAAAAATGGACTTAGAAAAAAAATAGGGGATCCACGGGACGACCGCGTTATAATGGAGCGCGGATCTAAACAAAGTGCGTTATAAAGAGTCCGCAGTGTATTTTGTGAATTTCCAGAAAAAATATTTAATAATAAAACTAATACAATTGCTAAATTACCTCCAAATAATGCATTTTTGTGTCGCCTGCGATAGCAGGTAGACACATAGGGATGCTATTGTCCGGCGGCGGCGACGTCGTCGTCGTCGGTGCCGTCGTCCGGTAGTCCCCCAACTTTAATCTGAAACTTAATGTTGCCTATAACTTTGAAAGAACTTGACCTATTCACTTCATACTTGGAATATATCATCAGCATGAACAATGCCATCTGTGACGACAAGAATGATAACTCCAGTTTCAATATTTTTTGAGTTATGCCCCTTTCTAATGCAACTTTAATCTGAAACCTAATGTTGCCTATAACTTTGAAAGTACTTGTCCTATTTACTTCATACTTGGAATATATCATCAGCATCAACAATGCCATCTGTGACAACAAGAATGATAACTCCAGTTTCAATATTTATTGAGTTATGCCCCTTTGAAATGCAACTTGAACTGAAACTTAATGTTGCCTATAACTTTGAAAGTACTTGTCCTATTCACTTCATACTAGGAATATATCATCAGCATGAACAATGCCATCTGTGACAACAAGAATGATAACTCCAGTTTCAATATTTTTTGAGTTATGCCCCTTTCTAATGCAACTTTAATCTGAAACCTAATGTTGCCTATAACTTTGAAATCACTTGTCCTATTTACTTCATACTTGGAATATATCATCAGCATCAACAATGCCATCTGTGACGACAAGAATGATAACTCCAGTTTCAATATTTTTTGAGTTATGCCACTTTGAAATGCAACTTGAATCTGAAACTTAATGTTGCCTATAACTTTGAAAGTACTTGTCCTATTCACTTCATACTAGGAATATATCATCAGCATGAACAATGCCATCTGTGACAACAAGAATGATAACTCCAGTTTCAATATTTTTTGAGTTATGCCCCTTTCAAATGCAACTTTTATCTGAAACTTAATGTTGCCTATAACTTTGAAAGTACTTGTCCTATTCACTTCATCAGCATGAACAATGCCATCTGTGACGACAAGAATGATAACTCCAGTTTCAATATTTTTTTAGTTATGCCCCTTTCAAATGCAACTTTAATCTGAAACTTAATGTTGCCTATAACTTTGAAAGTACTTGTCCTATTCACTTTGTACTTGGAATATATCATCAGCATGAACAATGCCATCTGTGACGACAAGAATGATAACTCCAGTTTCAATATTTTTTTAGTTATGCCCCTTTCAAATGCAACTTTAACCAGAAACTTAATGTTGCCTATAACTTTGATTATACTTGTTCTATTCAATTCATAGTTGGAATATATCATCAGCATGAACAATGCCATCTACGACAACAAGAATGATAACTCCAGTTTCAATATTTTTTGAGTTATGCCCCTTTCAAATGCAACTTTAACCTGAAACTTAATGTTGGCTTAACTTTGAAAGTACTTGTCCTATTCACTTTATACTTGGAATATTATCAGCATGAACAACGCCATATGTGACGACAAGAATGATAACACCAGTTTCAATATTTTGGAGTTATGCCCCTTTCAAATGCAACTTTAACATGAAACTTAATGTTGCCTATAACTTTGAAAGTACTTGTCCTATTCACTTCATACTTGGAATACATTATCAGCATGATCAACAACATTGGTAACAAAAAGATTCATAACTCCTGTTTGATTATACTTTGAGTTATGCCCCTTCCAAATGCAACTTTAACATGAAACTTAATGTTGACTTTAACTTTGAAAATTCACGTGATATTCGAAATAAATCATCTTCATGAAAAGCGTCATTATGAAGAACAAGAATGATAACTCCTGCTGGACTATTTTTTTATGAGTTGTGTCCCTTTAATATACAACTTTAACATGAAACTTAATGTTGCCTATAACTTTTAAAGTACTTGTCCTATTCACTCATCGAATATATCATCTTCATGAACAACAACATGGGTTACAACAAGAATCATAACTCCTGTTTGACTTTTTTTTTTCAAATGCAAATTTAACATGAAACTTAATGTTGCGTATAATTTGAAAGTACTTGCCCTATTAATTGAATACTTGGATTGTATCATCAACATGAACAGTGCGATCGACAACTACAAAAATTATAACTCCTGTTTGAATATTTTTTGAGTTATGTCCCTTTCAAATGCAACTTTCACATGAAACTTAGTGTTGCCTGTAAAATGGAAAGTACTTGTTCAATTCACTTAATACTTTGAAAAATTCATCTGCGTGCACAAACCAATTTTTGAAGATGATATCTCGGGTTTCACCATTATTATAGTAATTCCCCTTTTAAATGCAATTTAGATGACACATGTGTTCTGTGGTCTAGTATTGAAATCAACTTAAATAAAATATTTTTATTATATATGATTAAAAATAGGCCCACATTTCAACTTTTTCCATGCAGGCGACACATGTGTTCTGCGGAACACAACATTCTAGTTATTTATTGAACACACTCCCAGCATCTCATCCCGATCACAAACCACAATGCAGTTGGTACTCGGAGCGAATAATAGCAACACAATTAACCTTTTTATCAATTTTGCATTTTCAAAGGGAGGTAATTTGAAAAATGGAACGCCTGGAAGTTATCAGCTGCTTATCAATTCATTTTATTTCATAACCTTGCTTATTTCAATGCTGTGAATAATAATAACTAAAATGCAGCTAAAATCTGATTGAGTTTGTAATATTGATAGAAATCTAAATACTGGTAAGGTGAAAAATGCATTATAAGAAGAAAACATGATGAGCACACATACATGTACATCCTGCATTCTTTCATGTTGCATCATGTTAAGAGACTCGGAGATCAGTAGGGCAAGCGGTTTGCACAATTGATCCCATACCCACGGTTATCAACCAATAACTACAGATATTGATCAGATAACCATAGTAACTGTTATTGACAATAACTAGGGTTACCACCCGATAACCATAATTATTGGTGAAAACCCTAGATATCTGCTGATAACCACACTTATTGTCAATGGATGTCGGACCAATAACTATGGATATTGGCGAAAACTATAGTTACCGACTGTAGACCATAGTTCTTGGAGTTAACCGTGGATAACGAGCAATATTTAACTAGAGTTTTCACTAATAACTATGGACATCAGATCTAATGTGCACTTGGCACAAAACTCTAGATATAAATCAATATCCAAGGTTGTCTTGCCATTGTATCTGTTTCACTTTGACATGCGGCTTGCCCGAATAATCCAATATCTATAGTTATCGACCAATAACTATGGATATCGGTCCGATTCATAATTCATTTTAAATCATAATCTTGCTTATTTTAATGCTGTTAAAAATAATAACTGAAATTCAGCTAAAATCCGATTGAGTTTGTAATATTTTCATAACATGGCAGAGATCTAAACACTGGTCAGGTGAAAAATGCATTATAAAAACACTACATGATGAGCCACATGTACATCCTGCAATCATCAATGTTGCATCAAATTAAGAGACTCAGCGATCAGTAGGGCAAGCGGTTTGCACAATTGAAGCCATATCCATGGTTATCTACCAATTACTATAGATATCAATCTGATAACCATAGTTATTGACAATAACTAGGATTACCGCCCGATAACCATAGGTATTGGTGAAAACCCTAGATATCGGCTAGTGATTATGTACCGATGATCGTAAGACATCGATTAACTATGTTTAAAAGCCTCCCAATGCTAATAATCAATGTCATTCTCTCATAATCAATTTAAACTGATCTTCACCTCTGCCTGTAAAATACTGCACAATTGGACATAATTATGTTGATCAATATTAATAGTTTGTACTATTCATGACTGAAATATTTGTAGGGCCTTTTAGGCATTTAGTGCTATTTACAACATGTTTTGGGTTGGGTATTCTTTAATAAGCATTGTTCATCCATCCTATTTTAGTGCATATGAAATAAGAAAAGCAGCAGAACAGTTTTATTATTGTCCTTGGAACACCAACCTTCATGTATAAAGTAGCAGCAAACACACACAAACAAGGGATAATATGTAAGCTACAAGTCAGAAACCATTTGTTAATGTAACACAGATTTGATTTATAAACCAATTATAAACAGTGAAATCACATTGGAAGTGGCAACCAATTCAAACTTATTATTGATTGTTATTTGCAACCCATATCCCAACACTAATATCGACTGATAACCATAGTTATTGTCAATGGGTCGGATTAATAACTATGGATATTGGCAAAAACTATAGTTACCGACCGAAAACCACATACCTGCCATATCCCCCGGCGGGGGGAAAAATCCCCCGGAATGTAGAGCCATCCCCTGGCCCCCCGGCGGGGTACAAAAATCCCCTGGAATTAAAAAACTTTAAGAAAAACGGTATAAAAAAGCATTTTCGTTGCTCTTAACAGACATTTGTCTAAATGCCGAATACACCGTTACGTATCTCGGACTCCTAACGGTTGTGTCAAAACGTTCCGAATTCGTCTAATTAGTGTCATCGAGAGGATTATCGATTATTTAGTGAGAATTGACACTTAACAGGATTGTTATCCCCCGCCGATGAAATCGGGAGGGGGATATTGTTTTGGCGTTGTCCGTCCGTCACGGTGTCACGTCGTCACGGTGTCTGTCCGAATTTCGTTTCCGGGCTATTTCTCTGCAACCACTGGATGGATTTCAACGAAACTCTGTGGGAAGTATCAGTACCAAGAGGAGATGCGCATGTCGTCGTCTTGTTCCGGTCAGACCATTTAACACAGAGTTATGGCCCTTCGATAACTTATGCATTATGTATATAGGGCAGTATTCGTTTCCGGGCTATTTCTCTGCAACCACTGGATGGATTTCAACGAAACTCTGTGGGAAGTATCAGTACTGAGAGGAGATGCGCATATCATCGTCTTGTTCTGGTCAGACCATTTAACACAGAGTTATGGCCCTTTGATAACTTATGCATTATGTATATAGGGCAGTATTCGTTTCTGCGCTATTTCTCTGCAACTACTGAATGGATTTCAACGAAACTCTGTAGGAAGTATCAGTACCAAGAGGAGATGCGCATATCGTCTTCTTGTTCCGGTCAAACCATTTAACACAGAGTTATGGCCCTTTGATAACCTATGCATTATGTATATAGGGCAGTATTCGTTTCCACGTTATTTCTCTGCAACTACTGAATGGATTTCAATGAAACTTGCAGCAAACTATCTATACCAAGAGGAGTTGCGCATATCGTTGTCTTGTTTCGGTCAGACCATTTAACACAGAGTTATTGCCCTTCATTAACTTATGCATTATGCATATAGAGCAGTATTTGTTCCGCGCTATTTCTCTGTAACTAGCGGATGGGTTTCAATGAAACTTGCTGAAAACCATCTATACCAAGAGGAGATGCGCATATCATTGTCTTGTTTCGGTCAGATCATTCAACACAGAGTTATTGCCCTTTGATTACTTATTCATTATGCATATAGAGCAGTATTCGTTTCCGCGCTATTTCTCTGTAACTAGCGGATGGGTTTCAATGAATCTTTCTGAGAACCATTAATACCAAGAGGAGATGCGCATATTGTCGTTTTGTTCCAGTCAGACTGTTGAACACAGAGTTATGGCCCTTTGATAACTTATGCATTATGCATATATAGCAGTATTCATTTCCATGCTATTGCTCTGCAACTACTGAATGGATTTCAATGAAACTTTCTGGAAAACATCAATACCAAGAAGAGATGCGCATGTCATGGTCTTGTTCCAGTCAGACTGTTTAACACAGAGTTATTGCCCTTTGATAACTTATGCATTATGCATATATAGCAGTATTTATTTCCGCGCTATTTCTCTGCAACTTTTGGATGGATTTCAATGAAACTTTCTTGAAACCATCTATACCAAGAGGAAATGTGCATATCATCCTGTTGTTCCTGTCAGACTATTTAACACAGTTATGGCCCTTTGATAACTTATGCATTATGCATATTATAGAACAGTATTCTTTTCCTCTATTTCTCTGCAACTACTGGATGGATTTCAATTAATCTTTCTGAGAACCATCAATACCAAGAAGAGATGTGTATATTGTTGTCTTGTTCCAGTCAGACTGTTTAACACAGAGTTATTGCCCTTTGATGACTTATGCATAATAGAGCAGTATTTGTTTCCGCTCTATTTCTTTTCAACTTCTCGATGGATTGAAATGAAACTTTCTGGGAAACATCAATACTGAGACAAGATGCCCATTTTGTCATCTTGTTCCGGTCAGACTGTTTAACACAGAGTTATTGCCCTTTGATAACTTATACCTTATGCAAATAGAGCAGAATTTGTTTCCACGCTATTTCTCTGCAACTACTGGATGGATTTTAATGAAACTTTCTGGGAACCATCAATACCAAGAGGAGACGCACATATTGTCATCTTGATTCAGTCAGATCCTTTAACACAGAGTTATAGCCTTTTGATAAGTTATGCATTTTGCTTGTAGAGCAGTATTTGTTTCCTTGCTATTTCTCAGCAGGAATCTATGGAAACCATCAATACCAAGACAAGATGCCCATATTGTTGTCCTGTTCTGGTCTGACCGTTTAACACAGAGTTATGGCCCTTTGATAAGTTATGCACTATGCATATAGAGTAGTATTCGTTTATATGCTACTTCTATGCAACTTCTGCATAGATTTCTTTTAAATACAGCACTATATTTTTACTACTGCATTCTTCATTTCAACAACTTGAAGACTTTTTGTCTCGTTTTTATATTCTGGTGAGCTGCCCAACCCTTTTCACCATCTGAAGTTTTTTTTTCACCTTTTTTGCCATCCATAATAAATATCTAAATAAAGCCCTATGACTTCAGCTGTTGTGTTAGTAATAACCAGTACTCGGCGGGGGATATAAATTCAACGAATTTGCTTGTTTATTGGATAATTGATTGTTTGCATAGGCAATTGTGAAATCACAAGTATACCGTCTGTTTTATGTACAATTAGCGGACTTGTTTAGGGATTGACGTTTTTTTATGATGTCCAAAATATGTGTGTATCCGGATAATGGGACACTTTCGGATAAAAGTTATTCGTCATTCGACCAACAATAAACGTTTTGGCACGTTTGCAAATATTTTTTTTTAATTACAAAGTAGGAAGAAATAACCAGTCAAGCTGATTCTTGAAATATGGAATAAAAATATAATAGCCAAGCTGCAACATTTGATAATTATATTCAGGGACGGATCCAGATGGTCTTCAGTAGTGTTGCTCGAACACAATTTTTGGGCAGCAATATTTAATTTTCATGGGGATTTTGAACAGAAAATAGAAATTATGATGTAAATACACAAAGACTTTCCCAAACAAACCCCCTTAGCATACTAAGAAAGATCCAGACTGACTCCTGGTCTGGTTTGACTGCAGAGACCATATGTTGAGCGTTCGAATTCAGCATCTGCAGCAAGTTAATAACATCCAAGTCCATGTCAGTTAACTTAAATAATTGTTCTAACTGATGTTAGTCTGTGCTATGCACATCAGAGTTTGTCAGACTGTTCATATAGTGTTTGTTTTATATAGTTTTATTATGTGCCAACACCCTGTTACAAAAAAACATAATAAAAATATTGTTTAAATAAATGAGAATAAATAATTATATTTAATATTGCATCTTAGTTTAGTTTCTAGTAAATTCCGCTTGATTAGCCGCGTTATAAAATCCCCTGGAATTATATCGGAATCCCCTGGAATTTTGAACCAAATCCCCTGGAATGCTTTCCAGAAATATGGCAGGTATGAAACCATAATTCTTGGAGTAAACTGTGGTTAACGAGCAATATTTATCTATCATTTTCACTAAAAGCTATGGATATCAAATGTGCACTTGGCACAAAACTCTAGATATAAATCAATATCCTAGGTTGTTGTCTTGCCATTATATCTGTTTCACTTTGACATTCGGTTTGCCCAAATAATCCAATATATATAGTTATAAACCAATAACTATGGATATCGGTCCGATTCATAATTCATTTTAAATCATAACCTTACTTATTTCAATGCTGTTAAAAATAATAAATGAAATGCAGCTAAATCTGATTGAGTTTGTAATATTTTCATAACAGAAATCTAAACACTGGTGAGAGGAAAAATGCATTATAAAAACACTTGCATTCTTTAATGTTGCATCATTTTAAGAGACCCAAAAATCACTATGGCAAGTGGCTTGCACAATTGATCCGATATCCATGGTTAGAGACCAACTATAGATATTGATCTGATAACCATAGCTATTGACAATAACTAGGGTTACCGTCCAATAACCATAGTTATTGGTGAAAATCCTAGATATCGACCAATAAGGCTCCAACGTTTAAAAAATTTTGTAAACTTTTACATGGACCATGTAAAACGAAACGATGCTGTTTAAACGTTGTTTATATCATGCAAACCTGATAACATTGTGACAAGTTTCACTGAACTTTGTAAGTTGTAAATAACAATGCAACTCCATTAAAACGGGATCTTATTGGATCGCTAAACTTCCGGGGGTATCCTGTGAAATTACGAATCCGTCATTTTGCTACACTCACTGACATGGTCACGACAGCCAGGATTTCAGCTGATGCAGATTCTTGCATTTTATGCAAGCAAATTTGATTTTTTTTTCCACTTTTGACCCCTTCTCATTCTGAACTTGGAATCATTTTGATGCAGGAGAAAAGTGGTCAACTTTTGCAAGAATAAAGAAAACTTTTGTGTACATTCCATTTAAAAAAAAAAGAAGTTGACCCTTATTTAACCACTGAAAATAAATTAAAATGAAGTTAAAGCAGGTTTATAAGTAGTAAAGTTTACTAAATACAAGATATGACTAGTGACGATCTGATAATGACCCCATGAACATTCTCAACAGGGATCAGATGACCCCTGGTTTTCAAAAACTATTGAAATCCCTGGACATCGCGGAAACCCATAACAATGCGAGAGTTTTTTATACCTCAACAATGTGAATTACATATTAAAATACAATTGTTTACCTAGTGGTGTAAATAAAATTAATTTTTTCACCTAGTGGTGTAAATAAAATTAATATTTTCTAAGTGCATCGTTGCCGTTTTTTCAGCAAATTTTTTGCTGCCTTTACAATCACGTGACCGTTCGTATAAACGGTTCAAGATTCTGTAAATGTTTATGGCCCGAAAACGAAACGTTACCGTTTACACGTTGGAGCCTTATCGGCCGATAACCATAGTAATTGTCAATAAGTTACTATGGACATCAACGTAACCTATAGTTACTGACCAAAAACCATTGTTCTCGGCGTTAACGGCGGTTACAGTGATTTCAATTAATGCAGATTCTTGCTTTTTGATGCAAGCACATTTAAATTTTTCCACTTTTGACCCCACCTATTTCTGAGCTTGAGGTCATTTCGACACAGAAGAACTGAGGAAAAGTGGTCAAACTTTTCAAGAATAAAGAGATATTATATCTTTTGCAATTTTAATATGAAGCAAATGTTTATTTCAGTTATGAAAATTAATTTAAATGAATATCTTAAGCAATTCTGTAATTAATAAGTTAACTGAAAACAATATATGACTTGTGACCATCTGATTATCACCCCTTGATTATAACTATGGTTATCATCAGGTATCACCAATAACCATAGATGGGTCGATAACCACGGATTAATTCCGCTTGCCATAGATCAGGCCACACAAAAATTCATACAAATACATCTTGAAACTGTCAATAAAACTGCACATACATGTATTATGAAAGATGTTTTGGGACCATGATACAAAAAAGTTACTATAAAGTTACATGTATTACAGATTTTCAAAGCGACTTGTTGAAGTTGTTCGGAAAATAAATTAAACACATCTTTTCACAAAACATAAAATATATTAAATTTATTAAGACAAAATTACTTTTTTGGCAAAATGCATTATAAAACATTCCTCAATACATCAAGAATTAATTTTATTTCTTGATGTAATCACAATTTTTAGCTCGACTATTCGAAGAATAGGGGAGCTATCCTACTCGCCCCGGTGTCGGCGTCGGCGTCCGTTAAACAAAAAATGCACTTTGGTCCATTACTTGAAAACTACTTATGATATCAACTTGAAACTTGGAATATATATTCACCATCAAATTCTACATCATTACCAACAACACCAATAACTCTGCTACAAATATTTTTCAAGTTATGCCCCTTTTTCACTTAAATTTTGCGTTAAGGAAAATATGCACTTTGATCCATAACTTATAAACAACTTGAGATATGAACTTGAAACTTGGAATATATATTCACCATCAAATTCTACATCATTACCAACAAGACCCATAACTCTGCTGTCAATATATTTCAAGTTATGCCCCTTTTTTCTTATATTTTGTGTCAAGCAAAATATGCATTTTGCCCCTAACTTTAAAACTACTTGAGATATTGCCTTGAAACTTGAAATATATTTTCACCATCAAAATCTACATCATAACCAACAAGACCCATAACCCTTCTTCCAATATTTTTCAAATTATGCCCCTTTTTCGCTTACATTTTGTGTTAAGCAAAATATACAGTCGGCCCTTAACTTCGTTATGAATAGAGGGATTTCAAAATAACTTTGCACAAATGTTCATGAAAAGGCAGTGTGTCCGCACAATACCCAAGCCTGAAGGTCCAAGGTCAAGGTCACTGTTACTAAAAATAGAATTTTCTTGTCCAGGCTGTAACTTCATTATAAATGGAGGGATTTCAAAAAAACTTGACACAAATGTATACCATGAAAGGGCAGTGTATCGCGTATTATTCCCATCATTGAACTTGAGTGTCTGAAAATGATGCATAGCGGGGCATCCGTGTCCTATGGACACATTTCTAGTTTCACTTATATTTTCACTAAAGTGCACTTCATTGATGACTTTGCAAATACTTAAGGTATCAACTTGAAACTACCATTATATACTCAACAAAAATAAAAAGTATCCACTTTCCTACCTTAAATTTTGTAAAATTTGAAAACGAAAACTCAGAAATCTTTATGTGGACAACTTTGCATTTCTGTTATCATAGCAAAGAGAAAAAGTGTTCTTGAAAATCTGCAGCCACAACTTAGTTATCTTTCCTTTTGTTGTAATGAGGGTTCCAGGAAAAAGTCAGTGATTCTTTGAAGTATTCACATTGGTATGAATTAAATCAATCTGTCCACCTCTTGTGATCAATAAAATCATAAAACATTCATCAATAAAACAAGTAGTCCTCGATAAACTACGCTAGAAAGTCCAACCATTTCCAATTACCTCCCTTTAAATTGAATATGTAGTGTTTTGTAATCCATTATTAATTGTTATTCGACTTGCCGCTGCTTAGGTCTTGGTGTGGAATATTATGTTTATGAACAATAGAAATTGAAAACAACTGAGATTAACCAATTAAACACCATTCAAAGCGTACCTGATTAAATGAAAATATGTCAATGAGAATATAAGCATAAAAAGTGGATACTTTTTATTTTTGTTCAGTATATTTTCATTTAAGTTCTTTTTCTGTAACATTACTGAAGTGATTGATATTTGACTAAAAGTAAATGTCTCTAATAAAAAATTACTAACAAGTTTTCTAACAAATTCAGAAATATTTCATAGTTATTCCCCTATTCAGTTTAATATTTATGGTACATTTAGGAATTATTTCTGTTATTTGAAAAGAATTTCTCCCGTACCATTCACTTGTTAATATTTTTCCTGATTGCACATGAATGTATGGCCATAGTTGTTATTGCTTTAATCTTCAAATTGCATTTGTTTCAAATGATTCGAATAGTCGAGCATGCTGTCTCCTCTGACAGCTCTTGTTTTATGTCCTCAGACACTTATGTCCCCACTGCTGCAAGTTAATTTTTAATAACAAAAGGTTTATTATAACTCTAGTAAAAGTTTTTACTAAAATGATCGTAGGAAAAAATCCGATCATCTACACATCCTGCTTGATCATCTGTGCAAGTTTGAAAGAAATCCGCCTTATTGTTTATGAGAAGTTGATGCCACAAGATTTGGGGACGTATGTATGTACGGCAAGTGCAACTCTACCAGTATGCCTCCCACTTTGTGGGGGCATAATAATTTTAAATGCAGAATCCTTAAACACAAAACAAACTTATACTATCAATGTATGTGATGTAGACCACTATTTATTTTATGTTTTCCAGTGAATTATAGAATTTTCTAAGTGAAATAAATGTAAGTGACAATTTCTTTACCAAATTAGCCAATAACGAAAAAATCTTCCTACCTTTGGATTATGAGCCAGTCTCACATCATGTGTTAAACAAGACTTGGTCTAGGGTAAGCTTCAACTAGCAGTGTCTTCACTTTCAGAAGAGGTTGCTTCTTCATGTTAATTTGTTGGCCAGACAACAAAGATGCACTTGCTATCTTATATGTTCCTATATGCACAGCGACTGTCCATATAAAAACGTAAAAAACAGCTCTTTTTCAACATTCTGGATCTGGATGAATTTTCAGCAAAGATTCTTGATTAGCCATCAAGTTAATTTCCATGCTTCAATATAATCTTGTTTTACAATAAGATGTTCACTTAATCAATCCTTACAAACTGAATATCAGTCATTCCATACCATTTTAAATCCATAATTCAGCGAAGTTTAGTAGTTATTTTAAATTGTGTAAACATCCGGTATCGATTTCACAATTTCCCAAGATAACGATTTAACACAACGAATCAATGGAACGGAAAGATAGCATGTCACTAACATGGACAACTGTGTTTTTCTCAGTAGGAAAACATTCCGATCGAATATTAAAAACAAACTTTTGATAGATTGCAACAAGGTCAGCTGTCACTAACAATGTTCATTCGTTTTTTTACAACACCTGCAAGTCAGATGACCTACTTTATTCCACACTAGGGGGCATGCAAATTCGGTTATGTTTCATTCTTCGTAATGATAAAATTGTTAAACACAAATCTATATGCAACTTCTTTTAAATTATTAAGATTAGCAATGCAAAGATTTTGATTCCTGCAATAAAGTTATTTATTTAGTTCTTAATCGCAATAAGACGTCACCGCGCATGCGCAACTATCCTGGACACAATACAAAAAGACTGTTAATATATATCCAAACTAAGTAGCATTAATATATTCACGCTACTCAATACCGTCTTGATAATGATTTAAGGGGTCAAACTGTTGGTTGAAACAAGTCGAAAAATTGAAAAGTGTTCATTTTGACAAGTATGCATCGCACAGAAAAGCCCTTTTTACAATGTACTGTTATTTTCACTCACTGTCACATGGCCTTGACTGGGCTTGCAAATGTAAAATGTACACTGATCCTTATGTAACATTCATAGATACCAATATTGTCGTAATATAATAATAATAATAATAATAATAATAATAATAATAATAATAATTATCTCTTTATTTCAAGAAGATAGCTTATCAAGTTTACACTGGATTAGCAGCTGGGCAGTAGGATGCCATGACATAAATTGTTTTGCTCCTTCACACCAGGAATAAGCTGGCATGGTTGTTAGGGTTATCTACGCATTTCTAGATTTCTGTATGGAGGCCTGGCAAGCTAGCTACATAAAGCAGAGGTATTGCAATATGTTTTACCTAAAGATGAGGAACAAGAAGGAAGAGGTGGTAAGAGTTGCATTCGCTTTGTTTTACAAATCCTGTTTGCTTATTTTGAGATAAATAGTATTTTCTGACATACTTTAAGGCACTTGGTATTTTCTTATTGAACCTTCAATGTCCGACAGATTTTGCCGGTAAAAAGTCTAAGAGAAGCAACCTTTTTAGCTCACCTGTCACATAGTGACAGGGTGAGCTTTTGTGATCACCCTTCGTCCGGCGTCCGTCCGTCGTCCGTCCGTCGTCCGTTCATAATTGATGTCCGCACTCTAGCGGTCATAATTTTTATCCGATCTTCTTCAAACTTGGTCAGAATGTTTATCTCATTGATATCTAGATCAAGTTCGAAACTGGGTCATGTGACCTTGAAATCTAGGTCACTAGGTCAAATTATAGAAAAATCTTGTCCGCACTCTAGCAGTCTCAATTTTGGTGTGATCTTCTTTAAACTTGGTCAGAATGTTTATTTGAATGATATCTAGATAAAGTTTGTACCTGGGTCATGTGACCCTTAAAACTAGGTCAGTAGGTCAATTTAAAGAAAAAGCTTGTCTGCACTGTAGAGGTCTTAATTTTGGTCCGATCTTTCTGAAACTTTGTCAGAATGTTTATGTCGTTGATATCTAGGTCAAGTTTGAAACTGGGTCATATGATCTTGAAATCTAGGTCACTAGGTCAAATTATATAAAAATCTTGTCTGCACTCTAGTGGTCTTCATTTTGGTGCAATCTTCTTTAAACTTGGTCAGAATGTTTATCTCAATGATATCTAGATCAAGTTCATCACTGGGTCATGTGACCCTTAAAACTAGGTCAGTAGGTCAAATTAAGGAAAAAGCTTGTCTGCACTCTAGAAGTCTTAATTTTGGTTGGATCTTCTTCAAGCTTGGTCAGAAAGTATATTTCGATGATATCTGGGTCAAGTTTGAAACTGGGTTATGTGTCCTTGAAATCTAGGTCACTAGGTCAAATTATATAAAAATCTTGTCTGCACTCTAGCGGTCTTAATTTTTGTCAGATCTTCTTCAAACTTGGTCAGAATGTTTATCTCAATGATATCTAGGTCAAGTTTGACAGGTGAGCGATTTAGGGCCAATTTGCCCTCTTGTTCTTCTTCATAAACTCCTTGCAGCAGTTACTTCCCTTCAGTTACAGAAAAATGGTGATTATTTGCCCGATTTCTATTTTCCAATCGCGAACTCGATAAAATAATCTAACAGCCATGTAATGAAAAATGGTGTTTGGCTGTCTAGCATTTGCAGAGGATATTCTGTGCTCAAACTGGTGATATTTCTGAATCGCAGAGCAAATGCTGTTTTCTAGGCCATTCAGTTTTGATTTTAACAAAATTTTCTTTCACAAATTTCATTGCTCATCGTACCGAATGACTGGAAAAAGTTTTAGCCTTTTGTTTAGTCTCTTTTCTTTCTTGTTTTTAGGTGCACACAACTTTGAGACATGGATAATGAAAGGACCCTGGTATCCCCGTATTCCCAGTTTGTTGGTTATCCTTCGCAGGACAGTGATGCTTAAGACTAATTTGGGATGGAAGTTCCTACAAGAATACTCAAAGAAAATCAGGGACATCAGGAGTGCAATCAACTGCCCCTCAGGAACGAGCTCCACCAAAGACCCATACATTTAAAACTGTGGATGTCAGAAGAGGTAATAAATGTGCGTAGGAGGAAGTTTATGCTGACATGGAGGTAGGTATATAGTCAGGAACTTGACCAATTAAGGCAAACCCATTCTTTATCTAGGAACCAGACTGCTGATCATGGTATTATCCTAACAAGAAAAAGTAAAACAGAGGCTGTTTTACAGAGACGGTCTCTTTTTATGCCCCCGCCATATAATGGCGGAAGGGCATATAGTGTTCACCCTGGCTGTGGGTGGGTGGGTGTGTGTGTCAGTGTGTGTGTATGTTCGAAAATCGTGTCCGCTCTGTAACTTTGTTATTTCTTATTGGATTTTAAAATAACTTGGTATGAATGTTCACCATGTCAAGACGGTGTGTCGCGTACAATACCCATGCCCGTAGGTCCAAGGTCAAGGTCACTGTTACTAAAAATAGCATTTTCTTGTCCGGGCTGTAACTTCCTTATGATAGAGGGATTTGAAAATAACTTGGCACAAATGTTCACCATGACAAGGCGGTGTGTCGCGTACAACACCCATGCCTGTAGGTCAAAGGTCAAGGTCACTGTTACTAAAAATAGAATTCTGTTGGAAAAATCTTGTCCGCTCTGTAACTTTGTTATTTCTTAATGGATTTTAAAATAACTTGGTATAAATATCCACCATATCAAGACGGTGTGTCGCATACAATACCCATGCCTGTAGGTCCAAGGTCAAGGTCACTGTTACTAAAAATAGAATTTTCTTGTCCAGGCTGTAACTTCCTTATGAATGGAGGGATTTCAAAATCACTTGGCACAAATGTTCACCATGACAAGGCGGTGTGTCGCGTACAACACCCATGCCTGTAGGTCCAAGGTCAAGGTCACTGTTACTAAAAATAGAATTTTGTTGGAAAAATCGTGTCCGCTCTGTAACTTTGTTATTTCTTATTGGATTTTAAAATAACTTGGTATGAATGTTCACCATATCAAGATGGTAGGTCGCGTACAATACCCATGCCTGTAGGTCCAAGGTCAAGGTCACTGTTACTAAAAATATAATTTTCTTGTCCGGGCTGTAACTTCCTTATGAATGGAGGGATTTCAAAATAACTTGGCACAAATGTTCACCATGACAAGGCGGTGTGTCGCGTACAACACCCATGCCTGTAGGTCCAAGGTCAAGGTCACTGTTACTAAAAATAGAATTTTGTTGGAAAAATCGTGTCCGCTGTGTAACTTTGTTATTTCTTATTGGATTTTAAAATAACTTGGTATGAATGTTCACCATATCAAGATGGTGTGTTGCGTACAATACCCATGCCTGTAGGTCCAAGGTCAAGGTCACTGTTACTAAAAATAGAATTTTCTTGACCGGGCTGTAACTTCCTTATGAATGGAGGGATTTCAAAATAACTTGGCACAAATGTTCACCATGACAAGGCGGTGTGTCGCGTACAACACCCATGCCTGTAGGTCCGAGGTCAAGGTCACTGTTACTAAAAATAGAATTTTGTTGGAAAAATCGTGTCCGCTCTGTAACTTTGTTATTTCTTATTGGATTTTAAAATAACTTGGTATGAATGTTCACCATATCAAGACGGTGTGTCGCGTACAATACCCATGCCTGTAGGTCCAAGGTCAAGGTCACTGTTACTAAAAATATAATTTTCTTGTCCGGGCTGTAACTTCCTTATGAATGGAGGGATTTCAAAATAACTTGGCACAAATGTTTACCATTACAAGGCGGTGTGTCGCGTACAACATCCATGCCTGTAGGTCCAAGGTCAAGGTCACTGTTACTAAAAATAGAATTTTGTTGGAAAAATCGTGTCCCGTCTGTAACTTTCTTATTTCTTATTGGATTTTAAAATAACTTGGTATGAATGTTCACCATATCGAGACGGTGTGTCGCGTACAGTACCCATGCCTGTAGGTCCAAGGTCAAGGTCACTGTTACTAAAAATAGAATTTTCTTGTCCGGGCTGTAACTTCCTTATGAATGGATGGATTTCAAAATAACTTGGCACAAATGTTTACCATGACAAGGCGGTGTGTCGCCTACAACACCCATGCCTGTAGGTCCAAGGTCAAGGTCACTGTTACTTAAAATAAAATTTTGTTATAAAAATCTTGTCTGCTCTGTAACTTTGTTATTTCTTATAGGATTTTAAAATAACTTGGTATAAATGTTTATTATATCAAGACGATGTGTTGTGTACAATACCCATGCCTGTAGGTCCAAGGTCAAGGTCACTGTTACAAAAAATAGAAATTTCTTGTACTAGCTATAACTTCATTATTAACAGAGTGATTTCAAAATAATTTGGCAGAAATGTTCACTATGACAAGGCGTTGTGTTGTGTACAATTCCCATGCCTGTAGGTCCAAGGTCAAGGTCACTATTACTAAAACCAGAATTTTCTTGTCTGGGCTGTGAGTTTGTTATTACTTATTAGATTTTCAATTAACTTGCTATAAATGTTCACCATGACAAACATGCATAGCGGGGGCATCCGTGTCCTATGGACACATTTCTAGTTTTGAAAGTTCAATAGACAAGTTATGGTAGTTCATAACCAATGCACAGATCCATTGTGAGCGGGTTGTGGAATTGTCCCTCCTGCTTTCTCACTCGGGACTTGGGACCCGACGAAGGTGCAGTTACTTTTTTTTTTTTTTTGTTTTGTTTTGTTTGTTTGTTTTTTCAATCACTGGTGGGATCACAAAAGTTGTTAAAGGTTTGGTGTGATATGAAAAGTCATGAAGCGTTATGGGAAGTGCTTAGGCCGGTCATTGACCGATTTTTTTCGGGAAGAATGTCCGATTGAAATTTCAAAATTGGTTAAAAAATCGGTCATGAATATTGGCCTACAAACTGTTACAAAATTACCTACATGTACATTTTTTCACAGCTTAATCAGCTATTAACCTGTCAATTAGCGACTTCACATGTCTGCTACCATGACTACCACGACTACACGTTCCGTGAATAGCCTGCGGCATAGATGAAACGGGATGTGGTCGGTCTCATTTTAACAACGGGCGGGTTATTTAATTTCCAAAAATGGACTGCACTAGTCAAAGGCTGTTTGACGTCAGAATTTAAGATAGCAATACAAATGGTTGTATTAATTAACGTAAACGATAAAACAGTTTGCATTTTGACAGACATGTTAGTCCGATATGTGCGTAATCTAAAAGACCGACGACCGAAAATTGCTGTTTATCAAATTTAAAGAAAACTTATTTCATGCCAATTTTACTTGAACTGTTAGCATTTCACAACAAATTTCAAATGGCTCAAATGAATATATACTTAAATGTGAAAAAATTTGAGTGACCGCCTTGCTTACTTATAACGATTCAAATAAATTTCAAATTTACAAAAATCTACGTAATCAACATTTATTTCCGACTCTGAGTAATGTTGCATACGCAGACTCTTGTAAGTTCGTAGATTCAAAAATAACTACATTGGATGGTCCGGTAAAGAAAAGAATAATTATTTCAAACAACTATAATATAGTGTTACAAAGCATGGTGTGATCGACGTATATTAACGTAAAGCGAATACTTGCCTCCCGAAATTCCGAGAGATAAAACATTTTTAATAACTAAATAATCCACTATGAACACTGCTGAAGATAACTGTTTTGAACCATTACGTCACGTTTTAAATGCATGGAATGCTTGTGTATTACAACAAAGACGCCTATCGCCGTAGACTTCAAACGTCGCTCTGATAAATCGATCAAAGAATTTTTCAGTCTACAGCTAGAAAACCATTTATCTGTTGAGAGGTTGTAGGATATCGCCGACGAGAAAATATGCCGGAAAAGAGAAATGGACTGGGGTCGGAAGAGTGATATACGCTGAATGCGGGGACCGGAAGTTGCTGTTCGTGCGAACTGGAAGTCGCTGTGCGTGCGAACCGGAAGTGGGCGAAATGTCAATTTTGGCGCCAATGTCCGATTGGGTTTTTGAAATTTTAGAATCCCTGATCTATTACATAACAAAATAGTCTTACAACCTCTTCTTGCAGTGTAGGTCAGTATTTTCTCTTTTTTTCAATTATAAGGAAAGGGCCCAAGATCATAAAAATTAAGATTTAAGACTGTTCTCTAGATTTATTTTTATGATCTTAGCAAAGATGGATCCAAACAAGTAGACAGCTTCCGAAAAGGACTGGTAATGGTCTTCACTGGGGTGGGCTCCTCATAGCTGCGAACTGAGCAACAGTTGTAAGCAAGAACAAACTAGATGGGTGTTCATTTGAACCTTTTTTTATTAAAAATTGTTTTTTTAAGTTATAGCATTACTCACCCAAGAAGCATTTTTAGCTCACCTGTCACGTAGTGACAGGGTGAGCTTTTGTGAGGGGGGTTCGTCCGTCGTCCGTCCGTCCACAATTGTTGTCCGCACTCTAGCGGACGGAATTTTGGTCCAATCTTCTTCAAACTTGGTCAGAATGTTTATCTCAATGATATCTAGGTCAAGTTCGAAACTGGGTCATGTGACCTTGAAATCTAGGTCACTGGGTCAAATTGTAGAAAAAGCTTGTCCGCACTCTAGCAGCCTTAATTATGGTGCGATCTTCTTTAAACTTGAACAGAATGTTTATCTTAATGATATCTAGGTCAAGTTCGTAACTGGGTCATGTGACCTTGAAATCTAGGTCACTAGGTGAAATTATAGAAAAAGCTTGTCTGCACTCTAGCGGTTTTAATTTTGGTATGTTCTTCTTTAAACTTGGTCAGAATGTTTATCCCAATGATATCTAGGTCTAGTTCGAAACTGGGTCATGTGACCTTGAAATCTAGGTCACTAGGTCAAATTATAGAAAAAGCTTGTCCGCACTCTAGTGGTCGTAATTTTGGTCCGATCTTCTTCAAACTTGGTCAGAATGTTTATCCCAATGATATCTAGGTCAAGTTCGAAACTGGGTCATGTGACCTTGAAATCTAGGTCACTAGATCAAATTATAGAAAAAGCTTGTCCGCACTCTAGTGATCGTTATTTTGGTCAGATCTTCTTCAAACTTGGTCAGAATGTTTATCCCAATAATATCTAGGTCATGTTCGAAACTGGGTCATGTAGCCTTGAAATTTAGGTCACTAGGTCAAATTATAGAAAAAGCTTGTCCGCACTCTAGCGGTCTTAATTTTGATGTGATCTTCAAACTTGGTCAGAATGTTTATCTCAATGATATCTAAGTCAAGTTCGAAACTGGGTCATGTGACCTTGAAATCTAGGTCACTAGGTCAAATTTTAGAAAAAGCTTGTCCGCACTCTAGTGGTCTTAATTGTTGTCCGAACCATTGAACAGATGTTAGCAGGTGAGCGACCCAGGGTCCCATGGACCCTCTTGTTGTCTCTTCTTATCTCATGTTAATTTTTACTCAAGAAAATTTCAGAATTAATGTAACATAAGGTACAACCCATTATTATCCTTCATGTTGTTTTGAAAATTTGAATTAAAGAGTGAACATTTATGTAAGAGTTATTGCTGACTTCCATTCAGGAAGATTTTATGCATTTTAGAAATCCTAATCTTTAAAATGTACTGAGGGATATACAAACATTTATTCTTGATTTAACTTAAGTCGCATAATATGATATGTAAAAAAAAAACAAACAAGTTTCAACAAATTGTAAATTGTTAGTAATTTTGACATGACGTGTTTCCATTGTACATAATTTCTTTTCTACATTATTGGAAAAGGAATTGGGTGCAAATTTAATAAGAAAGATTACTGTGGTTATAAAGCATCAATATTTAGAATAGTATTAACTCCCTTAGCTTTTCATCTCGATTCCACTTTTTTTCTGAAATACCTCATTTTATGCAATTTTTACAGCATTAATTTTATTACTTGTTTTAGAGCATCTTGGCCAATGTTTTTGCACCTAATTCTTCCAAGCATGAAAAAACATTCATCACTTAAACAGGAGCAGCTGGTGTGTGTGTCAGACCCATTGTGATTTATCCTTGAAAACATTGATTTTGTTATTGTTAACTTTCTATAACTACAGCATCTGTTAGATTGATTGAATCAGTGATTTATGGAGTTGTTTCTTTGTTGATTTTCTTAAATTTAATTTGTACAGGGAAATGAGAAAACTTGTGAGCTTTTACTTGTGATTTAAGTAAGGTAAGAAAGTTGTATTATGTACAGTTAGACCATAAATGTACTGTCAGCTAATACTTGATTTATTTCTTTGAAGTTAAACTGAGTTATAATATCTCCGTTAATATGCCCCTTCAATGGTACTACATGGTCAGTTGATACTGCAAGAAAACAAATAAATAACTTTGGAAAACTCTTGTCCAATTTAATTGTTTGAAACATGGTTTTTCGTAATTGACAACATTTTAACATTTACTCCTTCATCTGATTTATGAATGTAAATTGTGGGAACAATTCAAAATTACTTTCATTTCTTGTGAGAAAAATCTAAATTTTGAATTAAAGGTGTCTGGTCACATATCAGGACTAAAATATTATGTGTTATCAAAATTTATTACATAAACTATAGAAGACTTGTAAACAAAGTAATGTGATATAATATTTAACAAAGTCAACATACAAGTGAATATATTTAAAGCAAAAGTTGTTAGTGTTACTAATGCAGTTTAGTTCTTTCAGAACTGATCCTAAAATTTACTAGTCGGAATACTCCTGTTTATTCAGATCATTTATAGGCATAATAGAATGGTACAATTTAAATTAACCATATGTGAGGCATTGAAGTATTCCACCCCAAACTGTGAATAGGCAGCTTTAAGTTACAGTGATATTATATTTTAAATCTTGCAAACCACAGTGATTGTGGTCTAAAGCCAGATCGGCCTGTTCAGGGCATAAAAAAACAACAAACCCACATATAGATAGACTGATAAGATAGTTTTTTTTCTAGAACTCATAAAAGGCATGTTCATTAATCTGAAGGCAGTTATTTAGAAAAATAATGAATTAAAGCAAAGAGCCATTCTCCTTGCTTATCTTGCAAGTTGAATAATCTGACGACACTTTGGCTCATTGGTAGACCCATAATGACTCAGCGAGTAGACACAACATAAATCTTTCTATTCACTTTGATACTGCCCGGATTCATGTTTTCCATCATTGTATTGATTTGCACTTCATAAATATTGGAAATAAATATTTGCATAGAGGCTCTCTGGATCCTGGATCCATTCTCTATCATTATAGTCCCAACTGGACGTTTGAAGACCTAAGCCAATTATGGGCTGAATGTTCTATACCAGGCTGGAGTAAAGGTCAATTAGCCTTAAGCGGACCCTATTAGCTGTATCATATTTCATTTAATCCACTTAACACTTCATCAAATGATACTGAATTCTCCAAATAGTCATGTTAAAATTTAAGTAGGCATATTTTATTGATGTTAATTAATGGAGCTTAAAACAGGTTTTTTATTAGAAGAGAGGTTTTAACAAGCGCTCAAACAGCAGGTATGTCTTTATTGTCTAAAATTTTGTCTTTCTGTATCTGCCATATACTCCAAACCCTCTATACAGAGTATTATTTGGAGTGCACTATCAGAAACTTTAGGAGTAATATTAAATTAAAATGTTTTGGGGAGGTAATTTTCATAGGTGTTTGGGTTGGTTTCTGTACCTGCACAGTTATAAAAATGCCATAGATATTAAATTACAGAAGTCTGGTGTGGTTTGCAGGCAAGTTGCTTTGCCCAGGGTGCTACAATAAAAGATGAATGATGGATGTTCATTGAATGACGAAGAACAAATGATCTGATGGGGGTGATGGATGAGGTGATGATAGTGGATGATGATCATTTGTAGCACTCTGGTTAGAAGCAGTGGCTGTACAGCTTGGCCTTGAATAAGGCCAGGCTGTCCGCCTGAGCAATGTCTGGTGGTAGACTGTTCCAGATCTTTGCTGTACGTGGAAAGAATGAATGCCTGTGTCCATCAATCCTGGAGAAGGGGATACTATATCTGTGCCTCTGTGTATGGTGTATATAGTGTGGGAATGGTATCCTTACAAGGTTGTGTTTGATCTTGTAGAACATACATAATGAAGTAACTTTACGGCGCATTTCTAGGGTTGGTAAGTTGATCTTTCTTAGAAGGTTAGTAATACTACTGGTATATTTGTAGTCGTTCAGTATAAATCTTACTGCGCGATGTTGTACCATTTCAATCTGGTTAATGTATTTCTTTTGCCAGGGGTCCCAGACGGAGGCGCAATACTCCAAACATGGGCGGACATATGTTTTGTATGCTACTTCCTTGAGTTTTGGGATGTTAGTTTGAATATTTCTTTTGATAAATTTAAGAGTGTTGTTTGCTTTAGTAGCAAGAGTGTTAATGTGTTTAGACCAAGAAATGGTTAGGGAGATGGTTACTCCAAGGTATTTGGCAAATGTGGATGACTGAAGCATTCATTACACCATGAAGTTTGTAAGGGAAGATGATAGGTTTCTTCCTGTTTGTTACTCGTAAGACTTAACATTTTTCGGGGTTAAAAGACATCAACCATTCTTCTTCCCATGCTTAGAGCTTGTCCAAATCGGTCTGTAGTACTTGGCAATCTTCTGATGAAGTAATGGTAAGATAAGCTATGGTATCATCAGCGGAGAGACGGATATTACTGACTTATATCAATGGGCATGTCATTTATGTATATAAGAAAGAGGCAGGGACCCAAGACTGACCCCTGAGGAACTCCAGACAGTACATCACAACTTGAGGACATTTCACCATCAAGGACAACCCTCTGAGAGCGGCCAGATAGGAATGATTTGATCCAAGAAGTTACAGTGGGGTTTACACCAATTCTGTTAAATTTGAGAAGGAGCCTTTGGTGATCCACTTTATCGAAAGCCTTGCTAAAATCCATAATAATAACATCAGTTTGTTTACCTGCGTTGATGGTGTCTTGTAGGTCTTGAGTATGTTTTTTAAAAACTGCCCATTTTGTCTCTGTATTCTGTTTGTACGTTGTCTTAAAGTAAGTGTCTTGTTGGTCTTTCATATCTGTCCTAAATGTTTCCCAGTCTGTTTTGTTGTATAAAAATATCTTTCTAGGTTTTTGGAAGCGACTGCCTGGGTTAATTAATAACTCGTGATGAATGATGTCGTGGTCTCCTAGTCCGAGGGGTGGTAAACTATGAATGTTTTGAACAAGGTTAGGATTATTGGTTAGGAAAAAGTCAAGAGTATTTGGACCTCTGGTAGGGATTTTTACCACTTGGGAGAGATTGAAATTATTAATTAATTCAAGAAAGTTGTCATAAACTGACCTACAAGGGCATTTTGATGATATTTCCTCATTTGACCAATCAATATGGGGAAGATTGAAGTCGCCTAAGACCATTATGTTACTACTTTGAGGAATTTTTGAGAGACATTCTTTAAGACCATCTAGACTTTCTTGATCATTTTCTCTGGGCTTATAGAAGGATGCCAGATATATGTCTTTGAAACCAGTTATTTTTATTTTTACCCAAATTATTTCTGAAGAAGGAGAATCAAGATGGGGTTGCTCTTCAGGTTGAAGAGATTGATGTATAGCAAGAAACACACCACCCCCTTGTCTGTCTTGTCTGTCTTTCCGAAATACTGTGTAATTGTCAGTGTCAAAGATTTCAGAGGAGAGATGTTTTTCTTTTAACCATGATTCTGTGCCTGCAATGATATGTGGATGTAACTGATCAGTGAGACAGGCAAGTTCAAGTTTCTTTTCAACAACTGATCTGCAATTAATATTTAAAACTGTAAGGCGACTGTGTTTAGTTTTTCTATTGTTAGTGTTATCTGAATAGGTAAATTTAGCTTTGGGTGTTCCGAGACTTGTATTAGGAGTCAGATTGTTAAATGAATTTTCTTCAAAATCTTTAGAAGAAATTGTAGAATTCAATGATTCAAAGAGTCCTTTCGTGAGATTAGGAAAAAGGCAAATGTTGCATTGCCAGGTAGCTCTAGATTGGGATAGTATATTGAAAGTAGAGTTACCTATGCCCTGACAATTTTCATGGTACCATTGATCACAGTTGTCACACATAATGGACATGATGTTGGACCAAGTGACATCCTTTTTGCAATAACCACATGGATAGTTTGATGTATTGGTCTCCGTCTGGTTATGAGGACCTGGATTTAGAGCAATGTCAGAGGATATGGATATACGAAGAGAGCACAAATATAGCAGTGCTAATCGATATTGTGGGGTCGTTTTGGCTTTTGGGGACCATCTTCTATACAGTTTCCATAAGGAATAGATAACTGGAAATTTATTTGAAATTTTGAGTTCAAAATGATGAAGAAATTGGTTGGTTACAGGTGATAGCTGGTAGGGATTGTTTTCAGCTGTTGGCTGGACAAAGAGTTGATCCGCCCTCTCCAAAGGAATTTCAGGACAAACAGGCCACTCAAGTTGGAACAAAATGATTAACAAAATGTATAGCAAACTATTGGGATGCATTGTTTACCTTTGAAACAGTTTTACTCATTCAAAATTACATGCAATTTCTTCATTTTGCTGTGCATTTACTCGACCGGATGTTTACAACAGTAAATACAATCTACGTCATTCAGACGCTTGCCAAAAATGACAACCTAGAAAAATGGTTAACAATCGATAATTTTGAATGGAAGTGCAAGATGCAAGGTTACAGCAACCAAGCCAAAGATGTAAATGATGTAGAGACGTATGGGAAGGAAATTTTAAACGTGTTTTGTTGCAGAATTTAATTATTTTCCTTCCTCTTCTTTTAGAATACTCCCGCCACTTCGACGCATGCGCATTGTATTTCTTTTAATATCCAACTTTGAAAAAAATGCTTTTTAATTTTAAGGTGGAAGCAATAGATGTAATAACTGTGGTATTATTATATTATGCAAGAGTTTAAATTCCACCCCTTTTTGCACTGGGCTAAATGCCCAAATTTAAACCCTATCAAATGCTTATCCCCCGCCGATGAAATCGGGAGGGGGATATTGTTTTGGCGTTGTCCGTCCGTCACGGTGTCACGTCGTCACGCTGTCTGTCCGAATTTCGTTTCCGCGCTATTTCTCCGCAACCACTAGATGGATTTCAACGAAACTTTGTGGGAACCATCAGTACCAAGAGGAGATGCGCATATCATTGTCTTGTTCCGGTCAGACCATTTAACACAGAGTGGCCCTTTGATAACCTATGCATTATGTATATAGAGCAGTATTCGTTTCCGCTCTATTTCTCTGCAACTACTGAATGGATTTCAATGAAACTTGCTGGAAACCATCTTTACCAAGAGAAGATGCGCATATCGTCGTCTTGTTTCAGTCAGACCATTTAACACGAGAGTTATTGCCCTTTCATTACTTATGCATTATGCATATAGAGCAGTATTCATTTCCGCGCTATTTCTCTGTAACTAGCGGATGGGTTTCAATGAATCTTTCTGAGAACCATCAATACCGAGACACAGAGTTATGGCCCTTTGATACCTTATGCATTATGCATATAGAGCAGTATTCGTTTCCGGGCTATTTCTCTGCAACTACTGAATGGAATTCAATGAAACTTTCTGGAAACCATCTATACCAAGAGGAAATGCGCATATCGTTGTCTTGTTTTGGTCAGACCGTTTAACACAGATTTATGGCCCTTTGATAACTTATGCATTATGCATATAGAGCAGTATTCATAACACAGAGTTATGACCCTTTGATAACTTACGCATTATGCATATAGAGCAGTATTCGTTTCCGTGCTATTTCTCTGCAACTACTGGATGGATTTCAATGAAACTTTCTGGAAATCATCTATACCAAGAGGAAATGCGCATATCATAGTCTTGTTCCCGTCAGACTATTTAACACAGAGTAATGGCCCTTTGATAACTTATGCATTATGCATATAGAGCAGTATTCGTTTCTGCTATTTCTCTGCAACTACCAGATGGATTTCAATTAATCTTTCTGAGAACCATCAATACCAAGAAGAGATGCACATATTGTGGTCTTGTTCCAGTCAGACTGTTTAACACAGAGTTATGGCCCTTTGATACCTTATGCATTATGCATATAGAGCAGTATTCGTTTCCGGGCTATTTCTCTGCAACTACTGAATGGAATTCAATGAAACTTTCTGGAAACCATCTATACCAAGAGGAGATGCGCATACCGTTGTCTTGTTTTGGTCAGACCGTTTAACACAGAGTTATGGCCCTTTGATAACTTATGCATTATGCATATAGAGCAGTATTCGTTTCCGTGCTTTTTCTCTGCAACTACTGGTTGGATTTCAATGAAACTTTCTGGAAACCATCTATACCAAGAGGAAATGCGCATATTATAGTCTTGTTCCCTTCAGACTATTTAACACAGAGTAATGGCCCTTTGATAACTTATGCATTATGCATATAGAGCAGTATTCGTTTCTGCTATTTCTCTGCAACTACCAGATGGATTTCAATTAATCTTTCTGAGAACCATCAATACCAAGAAGAGATGCACATATTGTGGTCTTGTCCCAGTCAGACTGTTTAACACAGAGTTATGGCCCTTTGATAACTTATGCCTTATGCACATAGAGCAGTTTTTTGTTTCCGGGCTATTTCTTTGCAACTACTGAGTGGAATTCAATGAAACTTTCTTGAAACCATCAATACCATAAGGAGATATGAATATTGTTGTCTTGTTCCTGTCAGACGGTTTAACACAGAGTTATGGCCCTTTGATAACTTATGCATTATGCATATACAGCAGTATTTGTTTCGACGCTATTTCTCTGCAACTACTAGATAGATTTCAATGAATTTTTTCTGGAAACCTTTATTACAAGCAGGAGATGTGCATATTGTCATCTTGTTTCAGTCAGACCTTTTGACACAGAGTTATGGCCCTTTGATAACTTATGCATTTTGCATGTAGAGCAGTATTTGTTTCCTTGCTATTTCTTAGCAGGAAACTATGGAAACCATCAATACCAAGACAAGATGCCCATATTGTTGTCTTGTTCTGGTGTGACCGATTAACACAGAGTTATGGCCCTTTGATAAGTTATGCACTATGCATAAAAGTAGTATTCGTTTCCGTGCTACTTCTATGCAACTTCTGCATGGATTTCAATCAAATATCGCGCTATATTTTTACTACTGCGTTCATCATTTTAACAACTTTAAGACTTTTCGTCTCATTTTTATATTCTGGTGAGCTGCCCAACCCTTTTCACCATCTGAAGTTTTTTTTTCACTGTTTGTGCCATCCATGATAAATATCTAAATAAAGCCCTATGTCTTCAGCTGTTGTGTTAGTAATAACCAGTACTCGGCGGGGGATATAAATTCAACGAATTTGCTTGTTAGAAAAAAAATGGGTGATTTAAAAGCGACATGGAATTGGGTACGGTTTACATTTTGCTTGTACACTTATGATATGTTTAAATTAATTAATATATACCGGTAAATTTTTTACTTGGAAACATATTAAACAGATAAGCACCAGGCATGGTGCAAAAGGGCATTCATTACATACAGTAGTGTTGCAGGAATTAGTAACGGCCTTGATGCAAGAAAAATCATATGTTTTAACTGATCTAAAGGTTAATTATGAACAACACTAGTCTTGTATGAATGTTTGTAAGATCTCCACGAATATGTCATTTTATGCAAAACAATTTCATTTAATGTACACAAAAGTTAATAAAGTGACAATAAGTTGTGAATTCACACCCATAAAAGATTATTACAATTGATTACTGGTATTTGTGTTTTAGACAAAAGAATAAAATGTACAGTACATTTCTTTCCAGACAACACAAGATTTGTATCTACGTCAGTTTCTCTGAAATTTTCAATGGAATCTGTTTCTTACAATCTTGATTTCCCAGAATGTGATCTTTTTATTTTCATATCTTGGTGAAAAATGTGCTTTATCTGTTAGTTTCAATTAAAAATTTGTTTCATTAAAAGAAACACTCTACTGATTTTCGAAGATTGTTTTGAACTTAGGTTTGTCGGCTGGCACAAATTCAAATCTGAGAAAATTCAAGGTGCAACTGGGATCTAGCTTGAAAGATGTGGTTTGGGGAGAGATTAGTTTTCCAGATAAATCTTGGAATGGAAAATATGTACATAAGTTAAGATTAAGAAAATAAACCATGTTTTGGCTCTGGCAACCAAGTATTTGAAATATTATATCATGTAATATTTTCAGGAAAGCTTGTGGTAAGAAAAAAATGTGGAACCATGTTTTCTCATTACAAATAAGAAGGATATCAAATTTTGCACTGAACTCTGCAGTTTTAATTTTGTGCCAAAAATGTAAAAATAGAGTACCACATACACTGATATGGAGTCCGAGAAACTAAAAGCAAATTTAACTGTGAAGTTTATGTTGAGCCCTCACAAGTCTTTATAATCAGCTCTTCAAACAGGTTCTGCAAATTCAGAATTTCTTCACCCCCACTCCCTTGACCCTCCCAGGTGTTCTGATTTCATTTTTTTAAATTTTATAACACTGCTAGTCATAGGTTTTGATTAGTTGTTGTTGAAAGCAAATAATCGGATAACCAAGAGTTAGCATTAAGTGTGACTATAAGCAGCTTCCAATTATTATCAGTGTAAGATTGTTTCCTTATAAAAACATAAACACTAATCAGTGATGTGCTGTGATGAATGTATGTATCAGCAGGTGAACTACAATATGTGCCCAAGGTTAGAAAGCTGAGCATGGAAACCAGTCTCAAGCATCTGATTGGCTGAAATGGCAACTGGTCATTTTATTATTTTAATTAATTATGTTTGTAATTCTATTATAAACCGATATGCGAAAATCAATATTTTTTGTAAAATCATAATGTGTGTCGTAATCGCAATATTACAACAAGGATACCAGGGCTGAAGGTTATAAAACTGAGATTGGAAACCAGTCTCGAATCTCAAGCATCTGATTGTCTGAAAAGGTGACTGGTCGCTATTTCAGCCAATCAGATGCGTGAGATTTGAGACTGGTTTCCAATCTCAGTTTTATAACCTTGGCACATGCACTCTATAGTGCATGGTTGAGAAAGTCAGCTGCAGTATCTGTTATACAGTGCATATGCATAAAAAACAAGATCCAGTATGTGCTCTATAGTGCAATATGTATGAGCATAATTAAATGCTCGTTAGTGCAGTTTGTATATAAGCAGGTATTTGAACTCTGCGTAGGAGCAGTTGAGCAATTAGTGCCCTTTAGTATGTATGAGTAGGTGAGCGCAATTTTTACTCCATAGTACAGTGCATAAGAGCAGGTGAGCACCAATTTGCCCTACAGTACAATATGATTGAGCAGGTGAGCAGAATTTGTGCTCTAATGTACAGTACATAATTAAGAGCAGGTGAGCAGAATTTGTGCTCTAAAGTACAGTACATAATTAAGAGCAGGTGAGCAGAATTTGTGCTCTACAGTACAGTACATAATTAAGACAAGTGAGCAGAATTTGTGCTCTACAGTACAGTACATAATTAAGACAAGTGAGCAGAATTTGTGCTCTACAGTACAGTACATAATTAAGACAAGTGAGCAGAATTTGTGCTCTACAGTACAGTACATAATTAAGACAAGTGAGCAGTATTTGTGCTCTAAAGTACAGTATGTACGAGTAAGTGAGCACAATTTGTACTGTTTAGTACAGTACATTTGTGTAGGTGAGCACAATTTGCTAACACTCGTTAAGTGCAACTTGTTTTTGCAAGACAAAACCAATTTTGTTCTGTCAAAATTAAAATTATAGATTCACTGTATTTTATGGAAGTTCAATTTTTGCCTATTTCCAACAAGGGAAACTGAGTAAATTCAAAACCTTAGCATAATTTAATTATACATCACTGTATCTAGTAAATGTAATAAAGCTGCACTAATTAATTTTCATGCAAAACTGTCATTTTTGATTTCTTTCTAATCATATGCTCCATTAACTAATAAAATTACACAACAGTATGCATTAATGTGCTCTGAGTGCAAATATATACTCAACAGAATAAGTTTAGTCAGTATTTTCGTTTTCGCCCTAAATCTACCATATTGCAAATATCATGAAAAAAATGAAACATGTTTTGTACTAACTCTTCTTATCACATACACAATAATTTGTTTACGAAAACCTTCCTTATTAGACCGTGACTGTGTAAATTCAAAATGCTCGAGATGCATGTACCGATGAAAACCGACATGGATATTTTTGCAAATTTCCTTCTACATTAAAAAAATATTGTCCAGAATGAAAAATGCCAGAGTAAAATTACTAGTAGCTAGCCTTGGTCACCGTCCTGGCCTATATGTTAATGACAGAAATATCGCTTTGAGATTTCAAGAAGCTTGTTTACAGGCTGCTGACGTAGCAGGTCTTTTTGGATGTCATGAGCGAACAATATATCGTTGCATGCGCGATTCTGACAAACTGGCAGCATGTACCACCTGCGTTGTCCAGGTAGGACGCGCGAAGTTTGTTACTTAGTGACGTCAACACGACGTAATTGCTTCATACCTGCTCAAAAGCTCGTTAAACGTCTTAGACAAGCAACGGGGTCAAGAATTTTCGTTTGTAACGCTTGCAACCGGCTGCGAGCTGCTCGGTTGCGTGCTTGACGTCCTTACAAACGTATTCTTCTAACAGCCCGTCACCGCGTCGCACATTTGAATTGGGCACGCCAGGGCAGTCGCTGGAATAGATAGCGATGGAACAGAATCATTTTCACTGCTTAGTCCAAATTTAATCTCAAAGAAGCTGATGGAATGGATTCTGATTGGCAACGCCGAGGAGAAAGGTTTGATCCTGCTAACGTCTTCGAATATGACTGTTACAGTGTTGGGAGCGCTTTGATCTGGGGTTTGATCCTGCTAACGTCTTCGAATATGACTGTTACAGTGTTGGGAGCGCTTTGATCTGGGGTGGTAGTTCTCATAATGACAAGACAAAACTCAAAACAATACGGAATATCTTAAATGTCGCCCGTTATTGTGCAGAAATCGTTATCCCTGTCATTGTTCCTTACATAGTGAATGGCAATGCTTACGTTCTACAGTGAGGATAATGCAGGCTGCCACACAACACGTCATACACGGAACGTTCTTGTTGTAAACAACATAAACATACTCGAATGACAATTAAAATCACCTGATCTCTTCCCGATTCAACAAAAAGATTGTGCCACTATCTTGGTAAAAAGGTGCGTGGCAAGAATGACGTCAACAACGTAAATGATCTGAAATGGTTATTGCACAAGGAATTGGCCCAAACACCTATACACATCATTCAAACGCTCGTAAACAGCATATGAAAGGCGCTTTCTGGCTTTTATTCAAGCTAGAGGTGGTCAAAATATTGAGTGTAATGTAAATTTTGATTTTGACCCCTGTCTCAAATTGTAATCAAATTGAATCGCTTTTATGACTGTGTTCAATTAATATTGTTGAAATTAAATGGGTATTAAATGATTTTCATGGTGAAAGATGCTTTTGTCTTCAGCTTTACTGTTTTACTATTTTATCGTATCAAGTATTCCTACTGACTAAACTTTTTCGCCTCAGCATATATTGAACATACAAAATGTAGATACAGTATTACACCTTTATTGTGCAGGCGAACAATGTAGATCCAGATCAGCCGGCACAGATGCCATCTGATCAGGTTCTGCACTGTTCCCTTTATGATTCTTTAGGTTATTTCTGACCAAAGTGCAACTAGTGCAGATCCTAATCAGATGGCACACTGATGTGCCTGCTGATCTGGATCTACACTGGTAGCACATGCATAAAAATGCGTATGTATTGAGGAAAGGGTTAATTATGCACAAGAGCAGTATATTTTAGCAAGTCTAAGGACCTCCATATGAATTGTACAGTACATTATAGGTAATTAGCAAGTGCAATGTTTTATGTGTAACGTGCCCTGAGCGGAAGGCACATAAAACAGTCTATTTGTCTCAGCCTATATATTATAATTTTTCGCCTAAAATGATTTTAAATATGTTGAAGCAAGGTATATTGTTTAAAACAATATAATAAATTTTTCCTGAGCTACTTTGCTCCAAAATGATTATCATGATTTCAGAAATGATTGGATCGAAAGATATTTATCAAGGTTAGAATCAGCCGAACATATGCAAACAATCTCCAGGACAATGAACGCCTGGACAAAGTGATTATTCTTAAACTCTCAGTCACTCACCCTGAACACAATCACAGTTAGAAATAAAACAATCTTATATGAACCTCAAGCACACCATCAACACATATGCTGAGCAATTAACTATGACAATGAAGCTTCAACTACAAGGTTAAAAAAATCCTCAAATAATAGATTACACTCTTACAATGATCAAATCCGAGCAACAAGAACTTTCAAACAGTGCTAAACTGTTAACAAAACCATGAACAATCACTATTCAAACAAAAACCTCAACCAAAATGACTTCAAACATACACTCAACACAAATCCCTGCTGAACAATAGTGTCTCAGACCTATGTGATATCCCGAGGATACGAGAATTTTGAAACAACCCGGTCAATATGTCCTAGTACAGAGCTGTACTATATTGGACCTATAATGCAGACCAAAATATTGAATCAAAATTCAATGATGTGAATACCTCGACACTCAGTAACAGACTGCCCTGTATCATGTATGTATGTATTTCCATTTATTTATCATTGCTACCGGTTGCCCATATGAGCGATGCCTCCAGAAGAGTGTTAGTCATTTTAGGTTTTTGGAGGATAGTGCAAGATACAGAGGACTCTCCAATTCCAGAATCGTCCCTGGTTCTTTTAAGTGCCCGGGTGTATAGCACCACTACACTGGACCTCGGTTTTAAGTCCCATCCGAACGACTATATTAGTTATTTTAGTTGGAGTAGCGGGGGATCAAACCAGTGATCCCTGGACTCAGAGGCAGACGCGCTAACCACTGAGCTAATGATCCGCTCTCGCCCTGTATCAATGAACGGTAATTGCTTTTATACCTTCCGCTGGAAGTCCTCGGACTTTACCGTTCAACCACACTAATTTAACAGAAAGCATTCAAATAACCAAAAAGATTTAGCAGTTAGACTCGGCCCAAGCTAAATCATCAAATAATTTACTCACATATGTATTAAGGAGTCGTGAACCAATAATTATGTGCTCTGGTTGGTGAAAAGTTTTTCCCACTATGTAATCTGCATTGTATGTAACACAAACTTAGGTAATTGCATATGGTGAAACAAATATTGCAACACGGTATCGACCAGTGTAATATAATTATGTTCACTTTAGTATGTAATGTATCTCTAAAGTGCAGTTTGTATGAGCAAGTCTGAGAATCAGTGCTCTTAAGTGCAGTCAGAATTAATGCTATAAAATGCTGTATGTGCAAGTCAGAATCATTGCTCTAAAGTGCAGTCAGAATTAATGCTCTAAAGTGCAGTATGAGCAAGTCAGAATCATTGCTCTAAAGTGCAGTCAGAATTAATGCTCTAAAGTGCAGTCAGAATTAATGCTCAAAAATGCTATATGAGCAAGTCAGAATCATTGCTCTAAAGTGCAGTCAGAATTAATGCTCTAAAGTGCAGTCAGAATTAATGCTCAAAAATGCTATATGAGCAAGTCAGAATCATTGCTCTAAAGTGCAGTCAGAATTAATGCTCTAAAGTGCAGTCAGAATTAATGCTCTAAAATGATGTATGAGCAAGTCAGAATCAGTGCTCTAAAGTGCAGCCAGAATTAATGCTCTCAGTTGCTGTATGAGCAAGTCAGAATCAGTGCTCTAAAGTGCAGTCAGAATTAATGCTCTCAGTTGCTGTATGAGCAAGTCAGAATCAATGCTAAAACATGAATTTGTGTGAGTACGGCAGAATCAATGTATACTTTGTATGAGACAGTCATTATAAATAAAACATGAAAATGCATTTTTGTACCAGCAAGTCAGAACCAATTTTTGCATAGTATGAGCAAGTCAGGGCAAATAAAAAGAAATTGTACATTACAGTCTAATTGCGATAACTCAAATACCCAAGAGACTGACGACTTGCTTTGAGTTATCACGAACTCAGAAGTATCGCTACTTTGACTTTTCCATAACACCAGTTGAGTTTTGGAAAGTAATGATGTGCAATAATTATGGCTGAATACGGTACATAACTAACGTTTGTTGTAAAGTTTGCTTAATGAAACAAGATTTCTGATTTGATGTGTATTTTGTTGGTAGATTTTTAATGTTTTTGAAACAGCAGGAATAGAAAGATGAGTTGTTTTCAGATCCACTAAATTGCTAGGAAAAAATGATATTAATAATTTTATTATTTTTCGTTATGCTGTATGTGAACTGCGTTTGATACAAGCTGTAGAAAGCAAGTATCAAAAAATGATAAGTCGTGTCATATAAAGCAAAACTTAACTCTTTGTGACAAGTTGGCAATGAACAAATGACTGAACATTCTCACAATTCAAATTGTGCTTATTTTATGTTCAAGGGACTTGTTAATTTGTTGGAAAATTTCGAGTCATTGCATTTCAAGTTATCACAACTGTTTTTAGTTAAATATATAAATGGAAATTGACAGGACCAGTGGCCGACTTTGAGTTATACTTTCATTTTGAGTTATTGCGTTTTGAGTTATTGAGATTCCACTGTATTTTGCCATTTTTGATATCAATTTGTTAAATGTTTAACATGTTGATATTCTCAAAGGTAACTGATCCGTGGACATTTTGAAGGATGCCTGAAGATAAATTTCATGCCAGATGTTGTGATGGAATGTTGAATGGATATTAATCATTAATACATGTATAATAAAACACTTTAGCGTGCTGTTTGATCAAGTAACACAGTTACACATTTTTTTGGCCTGAAATAACCTAAATAAATTAAAAAGCGAACAGTGCAGATCCTGATCAGATGGCATGGATGCATAGTGTAGAATTGCACTCGACCCTTCGCCATGGTGAGTAAATGATCTGTTGGGTCAAGTGAAGCGGCCGAAACACTTGACCGACTGGGTGAGTAAATTTTTCAGCAGTGCACATCTGTTTTCTTAGAAAATGAAATATTTTCACTTTGTTTACAAAATACATTTCGATTTCCGGTATTTCAGTCTATTTCCGGTGTATTGGGAACGTTTCTGATGTAAAGGTAACAGCAGTGATTTATCCTCACTGGGTTTCCCAAATCAGAACGAGGCTGCAAGTGCACTTATTTTCCCGCTAAAAAACGAGGCTGCAAGTGCACTTATTTTCCTGCTATATGTAAAAATGTTGAAACAAATGAAGATAAAGTATTTTACACAAGTAGACTTGGAAATTTTATTTAAAATGTAAGGGCAAGTGTACTTTGTGTAAGGGCGAGTGCACTTACTCATCCACTCGAACTGCAGGGGTTCAAAAAATTTCTACACCTTTGGGATGTGCCAGCTGATCTGGATCTACACTCTACGCACATGTTATAAAATGTGTATATGCACACATGCAATAAAATTTATAAAATTTAATGTTCCGAATTAAAAATTATGAAAACTGAAAAAAACAAGATTTCTCTTCTCATTTTTATTATTGAAAATTCTTTACATTTCGGACATTTTTGATGTTTTTTGTTGTTTAGTTTTTGTGATTGGATGTAAATAGTCACCATACCACATTTATTCAAAAAGCATTGATGAATAAGACTTTGAAAGAATTCAAACCATCTTTGTACTGTTATAAAACAAGGTATATGTACATTAAACACAATCATGGGAAAGTCTTCTTGTTTAAATTACATACATGTACAAGGAAAGTTTTTAAGAATGCATGTTTTCTACTTCTCATTCGCATTGGTACAGTGGAAGTCTCTAAAATTGGAGTATTTATATTGTTGATCCATAGGAGTAATTGTTTGAAGAAAAATCCGGATTACCAGCATACCTGTATTTAGTTGGAGAAAGACCGGCAGTATATTTAAGGATGGAAAAGTTCTGTACAAATTAAGATTAGAATTATTCCATGTTTGGGCCTACAATAAATCAGCACAAACAAAAAGAGGGTATAATGAAATGTTAATAACCAGTTAATGATGCATTATACCAGTTTTGTGAGCTGATATGTAAGATGTCATTGTAAAACAGCCAGCAAAGTCTGACTAAAAACTTATTTTCAGTCATTAAGCCTGCCTTTGTGGACACGCCACTTTTACACCAGGCCTTAGAACATAAAAATCATGAAATATTTTAGTATTACTAAAAACGTTTACTTTCAAATAAGTGAAACACATCAATGGTGATATTCATAATTAAATTTAAACCTTTCCTTGATATATACACATTGTTACGCATGTGCGACCAGTGTAGATCCAGATCAGTCGGCACGTCCGTGCCATGTAATCAGGATCTGCACTGGTCGCATTTTGGTGAGAAATAACCTAATTAATCAAAAAGCGAACAGTTTAGATCCTGATCAGACGGCACATCCATGCACGGATGTGCCGGCATATCTGGATTAACACTGGTTGCACATGTGTAAAAATGTATCAAGGAAAGGGTTAAAGTCACATGCAAGCTCAGTGTTCTGTTTTGTTGTTTTTTTAGTTTTTGCATATCCAAACAAATTGGAAATCTTACCATTGATTTTTAAATATGACAGGTATAAGCATATTTAACACTGCCACTTCCACAGAACGTGCGACTTTAATGTTTTAAGTAGTTTATTGGCGCACCTTTATTGTTTTAATATGGAAACTTCAAATTTCCACCTGTAAAGGATTTAAAATAATGTTTTGGGTCTTTTTTCCTTAATTTGAATTTTTGTACTGTATCATAGCATTTCATATGTTTCATTTGGTTATTTTCCTTGCCATTAATTTCAGCAGATGTGATTTATGACCTATGCCAGTTTGACCCAGATGCTCTTTCCTGCTGTTATGATGTATTAGGACTGCTGTACATGTCAGAAGCAGGAAGTCTACAGGCAAGTTGTATACACGTAATCCTGGAATGTTTTAAAATTTCAATGGGCAACAGATTTATCCCTTTCTAATTCATACAATGAGATAATGTTGATTTTGCTAAACCCTTGATCTGTCATTAGAGAGTTTTATGCTCCAAAAACAATGTTGAGTGAGCATATAGTTACCTTACTGCTTCATCTTTCTGTCCATCCACCTTTTGTCTTACGAATGTATACAATGAGATATTTGTAAAATTGTTTTTGACCTTGAATTTCATGGTCACGTGAAAAGAAGACAAAAGAACAAAATTCCATTATCGAAAGTTCTTTCAAAGGACCTCTTATAAGTTTTATTGAACTGCATTTTGGCATTAAAGGGATTTGATAAGTTTCTTTTTCGTCAATGACAGTGGAGACAACCCTTATGAGATGTGTTCTGTGATCTGTGGTTCGAGCTGTGTTCTTTGGTCATCAATTTCAGTTGTGTTTGTAAGGTTGTTTAGAGCTTTGAATTTTGATCAGTAGCAGGTCTAAGCTTTTTCCTTTGATCAGGTGTTACAACTGTGTTTTTCCAGTAACTAGTTAAAAATATGTTTATTGGACAGCTGTTAAGGATTTGTTATTTGACCAATGGTTCCAGCTATGATCTCAGTCAGTGGTAAGAGCTTTGTTCTTTTTGCAGTGGATAGAGCTGTGTTCATTTGGCAGGGATTAGAGCTGTGTTTTTTTGAAAGTGCTATGTGCTGTGTTTTCTGTGCAGTGTTTTCATCTGTGTTCTTTTGTCAATATTTAGAGATGTGTACTTCTGTCAGTCAGTAGAGCTGTTTCCTTTTGTCGTCAATAGAGCTGTGTCCTTTTATCAGTCAATAGAGCTGTGTCCTTTTATCAGTCAATAGAGCTGTGTCCTTTTATCAATCAATAGAGCTGTGTCCTTTTATCAGTCAATAGAGCTGTGTCCTTTTATTAGTCAATAGAGCTGTGTTCTTTTATCAGTCAATAGAGCTGTGTTCTTTTATCAGTCAGTAGAGCTGTATCCTTTTGTCAGTCAATAGAGCTGTGTTCTTTTATCAGTCAATAGAGCTGTGTTCTTTCGTCAGTCAATAGAGCTGTGTTCTTTCATCCTTATATAGAGATGTGTACTTTTGTCAGTCAGTAGAGCTGTTTCCTTTTGTCAGTCAATAGAGCTGTGTCCTTTTATCAGTCAATAAAGCTGTGTTCTTTTGTCAGTCAATAGAGCTGTGTTCTTTCGTCAGTCAAATGAATAAAGAGATGTGTTCTTTTGTCAACAGATGCATTCTTTAAGCAGTATTTTGTATCTTTAGTGAAAAGCCAAGGTAAGACAAATACCCTATGTATAAAGCAAATAATTGTTTCATGCAGTCATGTATTGCTCTGATTACTTGCATGGTAGTGCAAGTGTGAAATATGAATGGTAAAACACAAGTCTCACAAAATAAAATGATTTTACAGTATCTGCTATTAATTTTATGATAATTATGCTGCCAGAACCCAGAAATGCATTATTTCCAGAAATCAAACTTAATTACCTCAATGTATATGAGTAATATGTCTCTTTGCAACTGGATGCCACATTTGTTGTTATTGGCCACGGTTTTTGCATTTTATGAGCATTTTATTACCAAGAAAACAAGACAGTGTGGCATACATCCATGAAAATGTCAATGATGGAGAGCCAATCAGTCTGCCTGCAAAACAGATTGAAGATTCAAGATAGCTTAAAATGAGATCAGCCCTATTTTGCATACTTGCAGAGTTGATGCAGGCATGGTGTTGTTTTCAAACAGACATATTAATCAACTGAAACTTACATATTGTTAAAAATTATCTGATTTATTAAGTAACTGGTGACAAGCCACATGTTAACCGTATAATTCTTTAAATTTTGAGAATTGGTATTTTGAATATACACATGTCACAATAATGAACTACCGGTATTGACTCACTTACATACATATTTGATCAGACTAATACAGAAACAATCATCTCTTGAAATGATAATACAGGTTATAATTACTTCTTTATGGCTGTTCATATGTGGCACATTATGTTTGATTCTGTAGTGGTCTTGGTGCAAATCATAGTGAAGGACTCACAGCACTCTTTTGAATCTGTGCATGTGATTTTTCAACAATAATGTCTTATTTCATAACGGTGTTGAAGGAATTAAAGTTTCTGTTATAATGAATTAACCCTTTCCTCCATATACTAGGGTTGTTCGGAAAGTTTTGAGACACGGCCAATATTTAACGTTGGAGAAGATAAAATCAAACAAAAGTTTACTCTGTATTACTTTAGTACCTCATCTATTATGGTGTAAAATTTCATTACAATAGCTTCGTGTATACGAATGCTACAAAGCGTTAGGCACGGACACAACCAGTGACCCGGCGCACGCAACGACGTTGCTCGATGTTGTCGTTATTTTCAGAGTTTAAAGTCACTGTAGAAAAGTCAACTTCTACTCATTTTCAAAGTATCTACCTTCACAACGTACACATTTCTTATGCCAAAACCCGTGACATTGAAAGTGTATCGGTTAACATTTTGTGAGCAGTGGCCGTACCTACATCGCAAACTTCTGCAACTTCTCTTACTGTTATGCCACGGTCGCACTAAAGTGTGTTTCAAGCAATTGTCAGTTTATCGTCGATGACGGACGGGCAACCGCTCCTTTCCTTGTCTTTTGTTGACTTTTTGCCATCCCGATACTCCTTATGCCATCTAAACATCAATGGCCGACTAACAGTGCGTCCGTTGTTTGCCTGTTCTGGAAGTTGCTTGGTTTATGTTGGCGTTTTCCCAAGATTAATGCAAACTTAATAAAAACATGCTGTTCTTCTTTTGATGTTGTTTCCATATTCGCTGCCTTGTGGCGCAGGTGTTACTATAACTGAGATAACAGCTTTAACAACTAGCGGAAATGACGTACCGAAGTAAGTCAGAAGTAAGGGCATACAAATTTTGCAAAGTATGGCGCAATTTTAGGGGCTCTTTTCATTCAGAAAGAAAAATTATAACAAGAAAATATGCCATGCAACAGGATGTGTGGACAGTTGTTGCTATGGAAACGATTATATGCATAATAGTAACGTTACCACGTTTTAAAGTACTTACTCGGATAAATTACATATTAAACTATAATTTGTTTTAAATATTCTGCGCAGCAATAATTAGTTACTGAGCAAATAATACTGTCTCAAAACTTTCCAACAACCCTTGTATACACCTTTATGGCATGGGCGAACAGTGTAGATCTAGATCAGCCGGCACATCTGCACTGTTCACTATTTGATTATATTAGGTTATTTCTGACCAAAAAGCGACCAGTGCAGATCCTGATCAGACAGCACGGATGTGCTGGCTGATCTGGATCTACACTGGTCGCAAATGTGTAAAAATGCGTATTTATGGAGGAAAGGGTTAAACACAGTTAAGTTTCTATTATTTCCATCATCTTGAGTAAAGTGTAAATTAAATTATAGAACTGAGAATCCTGGATATTGATTACTGTGTAAGTAAACTAAAGAACCAAGCCCTGACATCACCCAAAACATTTGAATGTAAAGCTAGGTAACACACATGATAAAGAACAGAGCAATAGTTTTTGTTATTTAATTGAATCTAATATAAAAAACAATATCTTTGGTTTTGTTTGAGATTTTAGACTGGTTTCCCTTCTCAGTTTAGAAATTCACAGTAGCGCTATTTGTGCAGTGTGGCGGCTGTAAAAAGTCTCCCTGTACATATAGTCAGTATTGTTATCAGTAAAATAACCCGTTTAATACAATGTCATGCAGTGATGGTAACGTATATCAGGGCTATCAGATCAACCTTTTTTGGGTTGTCCAGGTTAGCTCAGCTGGTTGCGTTGTCGGAATTGCAGGGCTAGGCGCGCTGTCACCATGACAGTGCAGGTTCACTCCCCAGGTAGAGGCAATATCATTTATAATTTTGAGGCCAGGAATCAATACTTTACCCTCACTGATCTACAGACTGATCTATATGGCAACTACAAAATCAGAATCTAAAGTATTTGTTATTACAAGCATGAATTTATTTGTATGAATCACTGCTATCTTTTTCTAGCAAATAAAAAGACAAAGAATAGTGTTTCAGGGTCTTAAGTCACAATATTTCATTTGTCTCAAGTCACAATATTTCATGTGAGTTTAGTACTTGAAAGAGAATTGTTATCATTAAGTTGTTCCATTATTTCTTGTTTGTTTTAACATGATGTGACATTTATTATTAATTTTCCTCCACAAGATGTGGGAATCCAATCATGTTAGTACACACCATAGGTATATTTCTGACCATGTTTACACTGCACAAAATGCCATTAGATCCTGCAACTAATTTGATTCCAACAATCAACAAGAATCACTTTGAAACAATAATTCTGCTTCTAGGGTACCAACAGCCCTTGATTTATAATTATATCTATGTTTGCGAGAACAGGGTCCAAGGGTTTCCAGTCTTAAATCTCAAGCATCTGATTGACCAATCGCCAATTCAGCCAATCAGAAGCTTAAGATTTGAGACTGGTCTCCAGTTTTAGTTTATGATCTTGGGCCCAGCACTTTTATTAATATGTTTGGGATTGAGATTTGAGATTATGTCAAAGGGGACAGCCTGTTGGACCCAAGAAGAATCTGTGCTTTTTTAAGAATTATGTTGAAAATGTGCTGTGCCCAAGATCATTAAACTAAAACTCAAGTCTCAGACATATAATTGTTTGAAAATGAAGACTGGTCTCAAATTTTGAGCATCTGATTGATTGAAATGGAGACTCCAGTCTCAAATCTCAAGCATCTGATTGGCTAAAATGGAGTTTCCAGTCTCAAATCTCAAAAATCTGATTGGCTGAAATGGAGACAAATCTTCAATTCAGTCAGTCAGATGCGTGAGAGTTGAGCCTGGCCTCCAACTAGAAGTTTTATTCTCTTGGGACTTAGGGACTACAAAATAACTAAAACTAATGTTTGGAAAAACTTGAAAGTGAACACATTCCAGACTTTGAATGATAGAACATTGCCAGCACAACATTAATCATAAAGATAAGCAAATGCTAAGTGGGCTATAGGATAAAAATAATTATGTTTAACTTAATGTTATTTGGACTCAACTGAATTGGTTAAAATTATATCGATCCAGATCTATCCAAATGCAAATGAATCCCTATTAAGAAGAGCATTTATTCTACATCTAATAAATTCATCCAATTAGCGTCCTTTAATTGTACCACGTGACCGTCCAATATTTTCCCGTATTGGATCCAAAAAAGTCCGTATTTTTTTCATATTGGATGATTAAGTGCAAATGCACTTTACCATTGTTTTACAACGATAAAAGCCGTTGACCGTAAAAATGATCCGAATGAAAAAACACGTGGTCGTGTAGGAGCTTGTCTTTAAATACACACTGAGACGAGTAAAGCGTCTGGTGACAGTGACTCATTGTTGTCTTCTGGTTCAATCAGACAATGTCATCATGTTAACTGATGAAGAAATTTCGGAATTTGTAGTTAAACAGAAGCCGAAAAACACATTGACTAAAACAAAATCATTTATTAGATGTAGAATAAAAAGGTTATTAGACGTTTTACTGTACAATACAGGATATATTTGGACTCGTACACAGCTTGAAAAGTCATATTGGACTCGCCTATCGGCTCGTCCAATATGACTTTTCAAGCTGTGTACTCGTCCAAATATATTCCCGTATTGTACAGTAAAACGTCTAATAACCTATAATTATAATACAGCTAACCCTTTACTCCATAGATACACCATTATTGCATGTGTGAAGATCCAGGACATCTGTGCCCTCTGATCATGATCTACACTGTTCATTTCTTGATTCAATAATAGGTTATTTGTGATAAAGATATCCAGATGTACCTGTTGATCTGGATCTACACTGTTCAGTCAAGCAATAAAAGAAGTGTATATATGGTGTAAAGAGTTAAAGCTGTATACTTTTCACACTGGACATAGCTTTCGCACTAACGACGCGTCTATCGCGCCGACGACGAATTTCTGTCGCGTTAACAACGCATTTTTATGGCGGATTTCGTGGTGAATGAGCGTAACCGCAGTAAGTTTACACTTTTTACTTCTTATGATGATGATACAGTGGCAAGGGACTGATCGCAAAGTACCCCCTCACCATTCTATTTTTTGTTTGTACCACTTGAAAATGCACAAACCTTGCTGATTTTTTGGAGAATCGCCCACAGTTTTGCGAGGTAGGTGCAAAATGTTGCGATTTCAAAGAAAAAATATTTTGTACAGTACAACCAGGCATATGCCCATTCCTACCAGAATTAAAATATCGGGGGAAGTTATCATTTGACAAATAATACATTTCTTGTAAAATATTTGCATCTTCTGCTAATTTATCGGAGAAGAAGTGAACTGAACGCATCTAGAACGCTTTCGTCTGAACGCATATACGACGCTATCTTTTTTTATTTCATCTGTCTAGTAAATTTGGTGCGTGTGAGATGTGGCTTATCTAAGAAAAGAACATCCATTTGTCAAAATATATCATGTGTATTATTAACAAGCCAATTTTCCTGTTATTTCTCGCGTGGGAGCGCTATCGATTACATGTTTAACGGAATAAAACTTTTGAGAAACGATAAAAGAGCTAAGAACCAGATTTACGCACAGGGATTTTACAGTCAATTTCCTTGGAACTTGTTAAAAATAAAGACTATAGACCACCATAAAACCACTATTCAAACAAAAGCGTTTTAGACTTATTAAAAAGCTTATTGTACATACAGTTAAAGCACTTTTTTCGGAAATCAGATTCTTCCGTAAATCTTTATACCTTTTGGAAGTAAATGAAGCAGCAGTATATGAATGAAACATTCCCGAACATAGCATATCCAGACTTTTCAAACTATCGTTAAATAGCATTAAAATTAACATTTTGCTGTCCTGTTAAATGATTTTATAATAAGCTTTAAACTAATTTAGCCGACAGCGGTTTGCACTGTCTGAAAAAGTAAATATTCGTTTAAAGGCAGTCGCTACAGTTTCATAAAAAATTTCCCAATAATAGATTTCATTCAAACTTTGTCAATGTGAAGAAAATGATATTATGCAATGAAAAACCAAATAAAAATGGGACCTTACCGGGGTTACTTGTTTTTTATTAGATACCAAAGATGTCACATTTTGAACAATTTTTACAATTTTCATAGACTTCTTTCTCGGCATGAAATCATAGAATGTATCACAAGAATATCATAAATAATTCTATTTTTCAGTTAAAGACATTCTAAATTACAAATAAATGGCTAAATATTGCAATATAAATAATGAAACACATACAAAAAATTAAGTGTTACCTAATTTACGACAAAGGATTTATCGTCAAATCTTTTCATTCTAAGGGGTCTTTTTAAGTTAACTTAAATTTAACATAATAGAATTCCACCAAATACTACCATAATATTCACCAATGTATAACAAACACAACACAAAAAAGAAAAATGTAGGTTACCATGTTACTTTTTTCGAAATGGCAATTTCAAAAAAGGGGGGGCGGTAATTATGTATACACAAAAAGACTTATAGTGTACACCATTAATAATTACTGTGGTATCATTTTATTTAGCGATGGCTTAATTTTCGCGTATTTCGCGCTCGGGCCAGAGTGGGAATTTAAAACCTAAGCTAAAATTTAACCAAAAGTTCCACATACGTATCCGAAACGAGCTATGTCCGAATGGACCTACACTTTATATATAGTTGTCCGTATCGCTATTTGATATTAATTTGAAGTATCGAATAATTATGTTAGTAAAGATATTAAAATTTGTTATAATTGTCGAATTTCTTTTGGAATATGTTTAATGTTACTTCAAAACTCGAATGTTTCACTTTATCCGCGCGTCTACACACCGAATATCCAAGACTTCGTTGGTTTTACATGCAGTATTATTATGTTATTTTATATTAATTTAGCTCTTTTGTCATTTAAACTATTTGAGAACATTTGCGAAAAGTTTGCATCAGGACGAATTTGCCATAGCTTGACAAGACGCGTAGCTGTCAAGCTAATAAAGAGAAGAGATATTCTGAGACACTTAATTTTGTATCGGTTTAAACAAAATCCACACGAAATTATACTTTAAATTGTTGGAAGCAGCATGCTCCCCTGCCAAACCTAACAATTTACATGGAACGAAAAGGGTCGCGTCGTATATGCGTTCAGACGAAAGCGTTCTAGACGCGTTCAGTTCACTTCTTTTCCGATAAATTAGCAGAAGATGCAAATATTTTACAAGAAATGTATTATCTGTCAAATGATAACTTCCCCCGATATTTTAATTCTGGTAGGAATGGGCATATGCCTGGTTGTACTGTACAAAATATTTTTTTCTTTGAAATCGCAACATTTTGCACCTACCTTGCAAAACTGTGGGCGATTCTCCAAAAAATCAGCAAGGTTTGTGCATTTTCAAGTGATACAAACAAAAAATAGAATGGTGAGGGGGTACTTTGCGATCAGTCCCTTGCCACTGTATCATCATCATAAGAAGTAAAAAGTGTAAACTTACTGCGGTTACGCTCATTCACCACGAAATCCGCCATAAAAATGCGTTGTTAACGCGATAGAAATTCGTCGTCGGCGCGATAGACGCGTCGTTAGCGCGAAAGCTATGTCCAGTGTGCTTTTGGGAGTTTAGTGCTGATTCTTTACACCCAGTTTTATTGCCATTGCCTCTGTTCCTGCTGGACAATAAAATGCTGCTTGCTTTTTTATGCCCCAGTCTATTGTATCACAGCTAATATCAATTACTCCAGACATTTATTGTTTTATTGCAATTACCAGGAATGTATCATTTACACTAATTTCTTGTTCATTTCAATAATTGGGCAATAAATCAACAGCTGAGATTCCTCCTAAATTAATGGTCTTTTGGGGACAGTAATTGTTAAATGATTGTGTTACATGCAGCAAGGCTGTGAGGGCCTAGTTCATTGTAGGGTATCATGTTGCCCTTTCTTGGACCTTTGTACTGTACAATGATATTGTAATGATTTTAGCACATAGTCTTTTTAAATATCAAGAGTAAGTCATGACATGTGTCATATTTGCCACTAAACCCTTTATCTTTTTACCACATGGGTGATGGGCCATCTGATCAGGATCTACATGGTTTGCTTGTAGATCCATGGAATTATTTCTTACCTATATGCAAAGAGAGCAGATTCTGATCAGACAGCATGGATGTGGTGGCTGATCTGTATCTACAGCTCACCCATGCAATAAAGGGGTATCTGTGGAGTAAAGGATTAATACTGTAGACCCAGGCACTGTATCATATTTTTCACATGTTTCATTGTCATTCAATATTGAATCGCACTTTGATTTTAACAGGAAATATCAGAATCTAGAATTTCAATAACATAAAACAGAAGAAAATTAGTGTTTGAACATTAAAATTCATGACAACATTGACATTGAAGGTCATCATACATGCCAGGTGTCTAGAGTAGCCACTAAACCCTTTATCTTTTTACCACATGGGTGATGGGCCATCTGATCAGGATCTACATGGTTTGCTTGTAGATCCATGGAATTATTTCTTACCTATATGCAAAGAGAGCAGATTCTGATCAGACAGCATGGATGTGGTGGCTGATCTGTATCTACAGCTCACCCATGCAATAAAGGGGTATCTGTGGAGTAAAGGATTAATACTGTAGACCCAGGCACTGTATCATATTTTTCACATGTTTCATTGTCATTCAATATTGAATCGCACTTTGATTTTAACAGGAAATATCAGAATCTAGAATTTCAATAACATAAAACAGAAGAAAATTAGTGTTTGAACATTAAAATTCATGACAACATTGACATTGAAGGTCATCATACATGCCAGGTGTCTAGAGTAGCTATCAGTGATGCAGTACCATAGAAGAAGTTGACAGCTGGAACTGATACAGTTTGTTTGCCTCAGGGATATAATTATAAAGTTATAGAAGTGCTAATCTTTTGCCAATCTAACAAAGCAATGTCAAAATGTGCACTGTGATTGAAACAAAATACTGTTCAACATGTCAATGATAGGTGCCCAAGATTATAAATCTGAGTATGGAATCCAGACTCACATCTCAAGCATATGATTGGCTGATATAGCGACCAATCACCATTTCAGCCAATCAGATGCTTGAGATTTGAGATTGGTTTCCAATCTCAGTTTTATAACCTTCAGCCCTGGTCTCAGTGATTATAGGACCATTTGAGAAACTAAAAATGCATATGTCATGCAAGTATTTTTAAAAAAATCTTGAACTTGTCATTTTTTAGATTCATTAGCTCTATTCTTACTAGGAAGCAAACAGTGTAGATCCAGATCAGTTAGCACAGATGTTCCAGTTCACCTGGATCTACACTGGTCGCACAAATAAAAAAAACGACAACAGAGTAATGGAGTTAACTCACTGAAAAATGCTAAGAAATGAAATTCAGTGACCCTCCCTCCCCAGAAAAAAATGAATAATGATCATGCGTGTTCATCACAATTTGTCTGATTTATAAGTAAATTTCACAGGAGCTCTAGCCTGTGATTTGTCTGTCAGCCTTGAGGATTGATGGCATGTCAAAAATGGTTGCTTTGGTGTCAGTCCACTTCAGAGTTAATTTTTCCTGGCATCCCCTATCTTTGTAGCATCTAGGTCTTAACATTATCACCCTATAAATCAAGGAAACAAGCAGGCCCCATGCCTGTTAGATGCTGCTGTCTGCTACTGGGGCACATGTGAATTATTTCTGCAGATTTTTGTTGTTGATGCCACAGGTCAGGTTGAAACTTGCTTCTTATAGCATGAAGATGACATGATAATATCAAGAAAAAAGCATAATTCCGAATCTCCTTCTGATCTGGTTGGTTTATAGAAATTTGTCTTGCAATGTGAGCTATGCAGACCCTACAGATTATAAAACTGAGAATGGAGACAAGTCTGTGATTCAAGACTGTGATCCATTTCAGCCAATCAAATGCTTGAGATTTGAAACTGGTTCATAATATTCGGTCCAGCTTAAACATAATTTTTGGTGTATTTTGGACAGCACTGAAGTGGGAAAATTTTTTTTGCATGAATATGTCTGCAGGATAATTAAAGTAGATTCAGAAATTAGAAAAAAATGCAAAAATAAATATTCTCAAATATATCTGGCCTTGCAAAAAATGAGAAAATGTGTATGTGCAAATATTTCTTGGTTTACAGTTTCATTGCTGGTTGTTTGATTTGAATTCTTGGATCTGCCATACCACAATATTCAAGTGAAATGAAGTGGTGATTTCCCCAGCACCTACCTATGTAACTGTGGCAGTAGATTACATTCATTGTTGTTCATTGGGGTTCTTTGTTTACAGAAAGCAAGCTATATGTGTTGTTGCAGCAAGTTTTACCAGCACATACAACATGTGTGATATTTCTGTCAAGATGTGCAATTAGCCTGCTGGGAAGCTGAAATGTTTATCAACACGATTTTCTCACACTTCTGCCATATGTCTCTGTAATTACTGTATTATCTCTCCTATGTACTCTTCTCAGAAGAGGCAAGCTCTTCAACAAGAAGATGAAAGGAAAACTGTTGAATAAATTTGATAATGGTCTTAATAATTAATAATCCATACGATAGCATAGAGTCTTAGAAACAATTTAACTTTTTACACTGTTTGCTAACTTTGTGTGTGTGGGGCTGTTTCAAAGATGTATTTTTGGTCAAAGAAACCATCTTTGCCATTTCACCATTTCTTTATATTTCTTCTTAAATTAAATTGCTTATGACAATTTACAGAACAGGATTGGTGGGGATGACAACAAAATCTTTAGGTCAAAATGGCATTTGGCAGAGTTGTGGTTTTTTTTACACCAATCTAGTTCAGTTCATCAGCTGGAATATTGTTCTACAGATATTGGGTGTGTTTCAAAAACAGAATGAAATTGGGTTCCTAGCTTAGGGCAAAAATGAAAAGACTTCTAAATTACCTAAGAGATGAAGCTGTTTTAAAACTAATACTATTGATGTTTTTCACTATAATTTTTGCCTTGAGCCTTGAAAACATTTTAAGATGCTGAGACAAACAAAAGAGGCAAACTGTATTGATGCTGATCTTAGCCCATATTTACATTAATTTAAGATTGATCTCTATTGATCTAAATTAGGCATGGTATAAAGTATGGTGTGGAGTGTTGGAGTAGAGTGTGGAGTAAGACCTTGGAGCAAAGTCCAAAATAGTTGCTGTGTAGATCCTGATCAGATTTCACTCTTGTCTGGATCTACACTGTTTGCACATGCAAAAAAATCGGGAGTAAAAGGTAAAGCATTAATTTTATGGAAAATACAGAATTTTAAAAATAATACCTAGGAAAATACTTATATACAATACCAGCACAATTTAGAATGGCTAGACAAAATAATAACCACCCTGAAACCTAAGAGATTTTTTGAAACAGTAATGGTTTGATATTACCATCTGCTTGTCTGACATAAAATATAAGAACTTTTATAACCTAGCAATAATTAATAAGGGATGAGGAAGATCTGTTTTATACACCTGTTCAGCGTAATTATATTTATTTCTGCTGGCAGGAAAGTCTGATTTAATTTTAGATTCCATTTTTTTGAAGAACAGGATGGTTGTATAAAGTTTCAGTCAAAATCAGCCTATCCAAGAGTAAAGAATTAAATACATTTACAATAATGGAAAGAGTGTCAAGTTAGCAAGATGAAATAGTAAAATTTATTGCTCACAATCTAACATTAAAATGAATTAAATAGATGTTTATTGCTTACATTTTTAAGGTTAAAAGTTGTGAATCGGTCTTCCCATGAAAATTCACAAATTAAGAATCCCACAAAAATGGCAATCTTATTTAAATCATTTCCTGAAAACTGCTACACTATCAGGATCTGACGACAAGTAACTAAAACATGCTTTTAGCACTAGCCCTTTGAACCAATCAGATTGTTGCCTACAAAATCGCAAAAGTGAAAGTAAAAATAGTATTTTAAACCATGGGAAGTGTTGACAGGCTGCGTAAGACATACTTTACTGGAGATATTTGTGTTTACATAGTATTGCATGAATTTCTAATGTAATGACATCTTCAGATTATTTTGCGAGCGTTATAAATTATGCTTCCTGTTCTAAAAAGAGTAATCGGAGAAAACCGCTATTATTATTTATGTACGATGTCTGCAGGCCGTCATCAGATCTAGCATTTTTTAGATCTGACTTTAGTGAGATTGACAAAAATGGTTAAATATGTTTGAAAACGGCACCAAATGTTTCCAGTACAAAGCAACAATAAAAGCACAGATTTGCTGGCTTGTCTAGACCAACACTGTTCTGCTGTGCCATAAAAGTCATATTTATGTAGTAAAGGGTTGATAGAATTTTAGTGTAGATACTGGAGCTATTTTCAATACGAGGTCAGTGACCAGGAGGTAGGTGTCTTATACCTACAGTTTGATTGATACAATCTGCCAGGTTTAACACAAAAAATGAAAGTAAATCATAATAATTACTCCAGACAACAAGGTGCAAAACCTTCAGCTTTTGTCTTCTTGAGGTCAGGCACCTCACACATTTAATGGTTGCAGGTAGGTCAGTTGTCTTTTACAGTGTACTTTGGTGCAAGCTGATGGCACAGTTTTTTCTTATTCACAGATTGGAAGGCAATCAATGTAGAAACTTGTAATATCTCTGAAACCATTGTGAATTCAGAGGAATTATTTATCTATAACACAATTTACTAGTTTAGCATAAGCTTCATCAATGATTGATAATTTGGTGATTTGGTTTGTTTCTGTTTCTTGAATATAAACATTGCCCCACCTGTAAATACTGCAGTTGTCTGATTTCCCTGTTATCTCTTTCTACCTTCTGAAGTCTCTCATCAATAAACAAAGTCAGCATGGAGTTGCCCAGCCAGCCTTGCTTATCAGTCAACCTACCTTGGTGTTTGCAGGAGAGATAGGCTCTTCTAATTTTAATGGAAATGTGAGAAACAGAGTAAATGGTTTTGTTATCATCAGAATTTTTCCATTTAAATACAATGAAATGACGACATATTATTTTAACAGTAAAATACAAAAATTCTAATTTGTTAATTAAATTAATTGATGTTTTTCATAAACTACATATTATTTCTTTTAGTCAGAGGTAGGAGTCATTTTTAGCTTGACTATTTTAAGAACTGTTGATAGTTTTACATTTTATTGCTGTCTCAAAATCTATTTATTTGATTACCAAAGCAATCAGTCAGTCGATTAAAATTCATCATTATTTAACTGCAGTTAGCATCTAGATGATTGAGCAGTTTCTTGGGGTGAGGGGTAGCAATTTAGAATTATTGCTCAATAGTTTGGTCAATTCCCAACTGATTATGATATTGATGATTGCCTCAGTCCATAAACTGTGGCACTAAATGGGTTTATGGGTTGACTGCTGACTGTTTCCCTGTGTTCTTGTAGTTTGGATGGCATAAATAAGAACTATCGTGATAGTATCACAGTTGTGTTGACTATTACAAGTATGGTGATAGTAAGTTTGACCATAGTAATATAGTCAGGATTGTTAATCCCTTTCCTCCATATATACGCATTTTTACGTGTGTGCGACCAGTGTAGATCCAGATCAGCCGGCACCTCTCTGCCATCTGATCAGCATCTGCACTGGTCACATTTTGGTCAGAAATAACCTAATGAATAAAAAAGCGAGTAGTTTAGATCCTGATCAGATGGCAAAGATGTGTCGGCTTGTCTGGATCTAAACTGTTCGCCCATGCAATTAAAGTGTATCTATGGAGGAAAGGGTCATTTTACCTCAGAATCTACTTCTACATATCTGGGCACATTAACCCTTTTAGCCTATCTGCTTTGCAGAGTTGTCGTTCCTTACACTCACTTTACATCTCTGCAAAAGGCTCAATGTCAAGATTTTTTACCAAACTCGGCAGCCTTATTTTATACAGTCATAAATTATGAATTTGAAAGCTTGAGGTAAAACAAATGACTGAAATCTACACTATCTTTTATTTAAACCGAAGAAACCCAAGCTATTGTAAATGTAATTGGTGAACTATTTCCTTGAGTTAAAGTAAAAGTAGTTGAAAGTAGTCCCAGCCTACAACAGAGGTGAATGTAATGAGCCGATAGTGTAAGAGAGTGCCTTTTAGCATTGAATAAAATATGACAAACTTTCATTTGTGTTAGTAGACTAGTCCATATTGTTCATAGGGGTCTTTTACAGAAATTGAGTGTAGATCCTGATCAGACTATCTGGATGCACAGCTCAGTTTGGATCTACACTGTTCTACACTGAAAATAAAGTAGAAAAATGATGTGCCTAGTGTTTAAAGGGTTGCATAGCTATTATGTTATTTCTGAACACTGTGTAAATTTCAAATACCCAGGGTATAAATTGTTAGTTGTTTTGTCTGATAGATCATAAATGAGTTGAAATACACTGTGGCTAAGGAAACTGAAGTAAGTATATGACTAATCACAAATTAGATGCATGCAAGTAGTCTTAATCAAATTAGTAAGCTCCACACCTTATCTTTATCTTTGTAGTAACAGTTTACCAGCATGATGTGATAGGCTGATAAGCCACACCTGACCAGTAGATTGTACAATCTGCCAAAACTGGTCCTGTCAGAAAACTAACAGATTGAACAATTACCCAGGGTCAGAAATTCTGACTTAACTTAGTTGTTGTACTGTTGAGACCAATTTTTGTGTGGCCCTTTTGAAGAAATGGCGATACATTGGGATCGCTTTGTCCGTCCGTCCGTCTGTACTTTTTTGTACTTGGATTTTGACATGAAAACTTAACGTTGGCTATAACTTTGCCATTTCTCAATATTTCTTCATGAAACTTTTAAATTATATTGCTTATGACAACACACTCATGATAATGCCAATTTCTTTAGGTCAAGGTCACATTTGATGGAGCTAGGCCGCTTTTTGAACTTGGATTTTAACACAAAAACTTAATGTTGGCAGTAACTTTGCCATTTCTCAATATCTCTTAATGAAACTTTCAAATTATATTGCTTATGATAACATGCTCATGATGATGCTGAATTCTTTAGGTCAACATTGCATTGATGGAGTTACACCCCTTTTTGTACTTGCATTTTTACATGATAACATAACGTTGGCCATAACTTTGCGGTTTCTCAATATTTTTTCATGAAACTTTCTAATTTTATTGCTCAAGACAACACACTTGTGATGATGACAAGTTGTTTTGGTCAAGATGGAGTTATGCCCCTTTTTGTACTTGCATTTTTCTTCCGACATTGCACCCAAGGGCGACACAAGTGTTCAACTGAACACCCATCTAGTTAATCAAGTATGTCATGTTGGTGATCAAGGGACATAACTCAGTAATAGGAAGCAGTAGAATTACACTATAACAGTTAAAATTAACCAGCATGTTTAACTCTTTCCTGTATAGATACACCTTTATTGTTAGGGCGAACAGTTTAGATCCAGATCAGCCGGCACATCTGAATATTTCTTACCAAAATGCGACCAGTGCAGATCCTGATCAGACGGCACGGATGTGCCGGCTGATTTGGATCTATACTGGTCGCATGGCGTAAAATTCGCATATAACAAGGAAAGGGTTAAGTTTCAGTTAACCAGAAAAAATGCTGCATCCCAACTTCTTGTGGCTGAATTCTGAAAAAAAAAACCAGTGCAGCTTTAATCAGCATTCAAACGAAGATAAAAGGTCACAGCTCAGGGGGTCAAAATCAAGAATATACATTTTTTACAATTTATCATACCCAAGGCTAGACTTGCCACTAGTCTGATAATAAGTGTGTTTGTCTTTTTAGCTCACCTGTCACGTAGTGACAAGGTGAGCTTTTGTGATCGCAATTTGTCCGGCGTCCGTCCGTCCGTCTGTAAACTTTTCATTTAAACAACATCTCCTCTTAAACCCCTGGGCCAAAGTTGATGAAACTTGCCACAGATGTTCCTTGCATGAAGCTCTTCCAAATTTGTTCAAAGAAATCAATTCCATGCAGAACTCTGGTTGCCATGGCAACCTAAAGGAAAAACTTTAAAAATCTTCTTGTCTGAAACCACAAGGCCTAGAGCTTAGATATTTGGCATTTAGCACCCTCTAGTGGAACTCTACAAAGATTGTTCAAATTATTTCCCTGGGGTCAAAATTGGCCCCGCCCCAGGGGTCACTTCATTTTACATAGACTTATATAGGAAATCTTAAAAAATCTTCTTCTCACAAACCACAATTCGTACAGCTTAGATATTTGGTAAGTAGCATTGTCTAATGGATGTCTACTAAATTTGTTCAAATTATGTCCCTTGGGCCAAAATCGGCCACGCCCTAGGGTTCTCTTGGTTTACATATAGTTATATAGGAAAAACATGAAAATCTTCTTCCTTAAAACCACAAGGCCTAGAGCATCATCTAGTTAAATTTTCTCCACAATAGCAGCTTAATTTTTTTTAAATTTTTGACTTGATTTTACCAAACTTGCACACAACTCTTGCAACCATTGAGCAGTTGTTGACAGGTGAGTGACCCAGGGTCCTATGGACCCTCTTGTTTGTATTTTTATGCATCTTAACAAAATGTTTATTGTAGCCAGTCTATTTTATATCCTACTGCATTGAGAGAGATGTCTGTATTATCAATACATTTCAGAGAGGGATGTAGATTGGCTTAAAGCAGCAATACTTCAATTTAACCCACTCTTGTATGAAATGTTACATGTATTTGGAACTATAGGCACAAATTTGCAGCATTAGTTCGGGCTTATAAAATTTTAATTTACTAAAATAAATTTGGTCTGCGCGACTAAAAGCGAAAGTAGGATTTCTGAAATGTCACAGAAATCGATTTGCGCATGAAGTGGTCTCTTCGTCAAAAATCAGTGCTTAATATACCTCTACTATATTTAGCTTCTAAAAGTTTGTTAACAATAATTTAACAATATCATTGAAAATCCCGTCTATAAGAAAGAATTCTGTTAGTCAGTTTATATATTTGAGTCTATATGGACAAATATGATTTTTCAATAGTATATTCTTACTTAAGTTTAGGGCTGGGACTTTAAGTTTAATAGTTGATAATTGAAGAAAACAATCAACAATACTTCATCACCTGGAATCAAGGCCTGCCAAACAGGAGCCAGACAAATGTCCTGATCTTGTTAGTTGGGAAAACGATGTACCCCATGAGGATTGGTCAGGTTACACAAATATTTGTGATCTCAAAATAATTGTGTGCACTTAGGATAATGGTTTTCAGATTTGCTACTGCATAAATTATTGTTATCCCATATGGCCTTTATCCCATGGGCAAACAGTAGTGACCATGTCATTGTGTTAAATCTGAGTGAAAAACTAATCACTATAAATTGCTTAGTGCAAACAACCTAATATCTACCGAAACTTAAAAAAAGTGAGAGATTTTAAAGATTTTGATGGGCATTATCTCAGTGTAGATCTAACTATTAGACTGCATGGATGTGCAACTTGATCATTTTGGATCTGCACTGGTAGCACATGGGACCTACTGGGATAAAAGGCATATGAAGTTCAGAGTTAACCCTTTCCTTTTTATATACACACTTATGCATGTGCATCCAGTGTTGATCCAGATCAGCTTGCACATCTTGCTGTCTGATCTGGATCTGCACTGTTCACTGATGTGTCAGATGATCTTGATCTAGACTGTCATCCATGTGTGGAAAGGCGTATATATGGAGTAAAGACTTCTCTCTAAGTAAAAAAAAAGGCAACTGTAACAACAATTTCACTTCCTTGGTGATGTCAGAATTTCAAATCTGAAGAATCTCAAGTGCTGGCACTTAAGACATAATAGCATTAAGTGTTGAACTTTTCTATTCCCAACACCTACATCCTTCCTTTCTGACCACAGTTTGAGGATAATTGTGACCATTTTGATAAAGTTTAAACAGCTGTTGTGCACTTTTAGCATCAACACTTGTTCATAAAGAGCATCTTTTAATTGTGTTGTCATTCTGATTCAAGTGGCTATCAAAGACCACTCATGTTTGCTCTGTACAAAGACTTGAAGTGACCAGGGCCCAAGATCATAAAACAATCTGGAGCCCAGTCTCAAATCTCAAGCATCTGATTGGATAATATGGCAACTGATCAGATGCTTGAGATTTGAGACTTGTACAAGTTGTATGATATTGGGCTCAGTTTCCATTAAAACTCAGTTTAAACAACATTTGAAATTGAGATTAAACCTTTACTCCATAATACAGGTTTTATCACATGTACGAACAGTGTAGATCCAAATCAGTGGCACATCCAGCATCCTGCACTGAACTGCCAGGATAAGGTCCTGTCTAAGTTAAGTTATTTGGGTTGTTACTTTTATATTTCACATTATTTTGTTTCATATTTGATACATGCAGTTATATATGTTGATGTATATATTAGATTAAAAAAACAATCACAACGAGGTATTCTAATATTGTGTGTAGCAGATCTTGTTGTACAGTAAGTAGAGTCTAGTGGTATGTTTGAGGTTTTGTGCATCATCATGTATTTGCTGTGTTGATGGATTTAACATCTGTGTGATGTAACTTTATTTTTTCTACTGGTGGTGAAAAAGGAAGTGATGAGAAAAGGTCGAAACTCTTAATGCTGCTGGGAAAATATCAGTTTCGAGAGGATTTCTTAGCTATCTGATAGTGTTGCTTGAAAATTATCAGGTTTTAATTTTTTTCTGTTCACATTACCACTGTTTATCACCTGTGTGTCTGACAAGTTACTGAAGTTTTAGAGTGGAAATATTTTTGTTCATAATAACTTATATTCCAGCAAGAGGGATATTTCTGTAATTTGTAATGATTACTTTTGGACTGATAAGCACTTTGGCAATATCAAAAATTAGTGCTTGATTAAGTTGAAGTGGTATGACAAACTCTGACAAGTGACAGAAAGTGGAGTGTTCATTATAGATCTCAGTTTTTAGCAGAGAAGGAGGAGGTGTCAAATTAATGTCCACTAAGTGAAACATTAAAGCACATACTGGTAAAAATTGTGCACTTTGCTTTTTTGGCTGCTGTTTTATTTCATTCATGGTTGTAAAAAGTTTGTAGCTGACTGTAGTTCTGGTAATTATTGATTCTAAAAGTCTGAAAAGCTCCGCTGGTGCTCGGAATACTGGAAATAGACTGGATGTCTGAAAGGTCTGTATAATCACACGCTTTGTGGAATTTCTTTACCAACAAGCTCTCGGATATATTGAATAATATCGTGGATTTTATGTCAGAATTGATTCATTGTGCGGAAACATCCTTCAGTCAATGATGGAATATGTACAAACTAGTATACAAACTTTATTTCTTCAATCATGTTCGTGAATATGCGATTTAGTTAATTTTTTCATTGGATAATACAATTAAATAGATATTTAACTAGCATTTCTAGCTGTAATTGTTTACATTAATTAGGTAAAAAAATGTGGAAGTCTTTCTATATGTTTAGTATAAAATTAATAGTCTGCTATTACGTTGTTAATAAAGTGTAAAGCCTTGATCCGTTTTCTGAACAGAAAGGTTAGTAATGGTACCGATGATGCCATGAGTCACTCTGAGAATTGACTCACATGGTTTTCATCCATTAACTCATGTACAGTGTCCCAGTTCTCTTTATTTACTCAGATTTTCCTTTTCTCCCACTTTCATGTTTTGACAATCATTACCTTCAATAAGGGCTCATGATTTCTGACATGCCTACTGATAGCTGCTGATAAGCAGAGCTTTCTTGTCAATGTTTTTGCTGTTTCCATGGTAACCAAAAGCCAATTTTATCTTATCCCTCAATCACTGGATATATGATAGGCACCCTGCAGGTCCCTAGACACAAATGTGATAACTTCATGTAGTTACAAATACAGTAGTCCTAGGTTAACACAGGAAATTTAGAGGAAATTTCTGTGAACTGTTGGACTTTCAGGACTATGACTGTATAGAATTATTTCCAAATACTAGTAGTGGCTGATTACTAATGGTGACTAACAGTTGAGTCTCCTGAAGGATGAGCTATTGATATGTGATATTGGAACTTTAATCAGTACTTCTAGGTCGGTTTCTTTTAGGAATGCTCTGATTGAGAAGTTAACCATAATTGTGTGTACGTGTTAACCTGGAATTTCATGTGAACTTTTATGTAAATTTTGTAACTTTAAATCACATCATCTTGGATTGTAAATTACTTAACCGGAATTTACTTTGTATTATTGTTTGAAAATGATCTGAATTAAAACTGTTGGTTTTCTCACCATTTGAGAAGATACTGAGCTTTATATGGTGTGTTGAGGTAAAAGTTAAACTGTCAACAATATCATGATTCACTGGAACTTACTTGAGTGTTATTTGAAAAATGAGTACTTCATGCTTTGAAAATAATGGATTTGGACTCGTTTTATGAATGCTTTAAATTAAGAAATAAATAGTTATTGCGCTTTAAATTAAGAAAAAAATTATTATTATGCCAGGAATAGATCAAGTCACAAAAAATGCCATTTATGTTCATGTGTTTTATTATGCTTCAAAAACTGTCCATTAACCAGCTTTTTCCAAGTTTGTGTTGTATGGGAGTTTTTTTTATGAAAATCATGTTTGATTATTTGAAATTAGAGCCAGGAATAGATCTATTCTAAATATGGTGTAGTTAAATTATGTTTAATCTTTTGTTTTTGATTTATGCCAACATTTTTATAAGTTCTTTGTATTTTTTAATTCAAGAAAAAAAGGTTTACAACCATGTCCTACATACACAAGGATTGACTTTGGTTGTCAAAACATGGAGAAATTGATGGAATTTTTAGAGAGTGACCTTATTATCTAGTGTTTTAGCATTCTAATGCCTTTACTCCATGGGATATGGCTATTATCCCATGGGGGAACAGTGTAGATCCAGATCAGCTGGAAAATCTGTGCCATCTGATCAGGATCAGCACTGTTTACTTTTTGAGTTAGGTTTTTTCTGACAGTGCAAATGCTGATCAGATGGTATGGATGAGCCAGTTAATCTGGATCTACACTGGTCGCACATCCCTAAAAAAGATAAAGGGTTAAGGAATATAATTTTGAAAATTTAGTGGTCACCAAAATATTTAACCAGTTGTTGCATAATTCACCTGATTTATTCAAATGTTTCCAACAGATGGAATTTTTCGGATTCTACAGTTTTGGCTTTTAGAATGAATGGATTAATTTCTTCTCCAGGCAAAACCAGACAAATAATGAGAATTTAATGCCAGGATTACACTTCTGGAGGAATTTATGATCAAGATTTGGGAATTAGATTTCTTAGGAATTATGCAATTTTCTTCAGGATTTATTCCTTTATGTTACAGCTGTTGATTTTTATTATGTTAATTAGTTTTTCTCGAAGAGATCTTCTTGAATCATGTTGATGATCTTTTGCCTACTTTGTTTTTTGGGTTTTTACACTTTCCTCCATGTGTATGCCTTTATGGCATCAACGAACAGTATAGATCCAGATTAGCCAGCACTTCTGTGCTGTCTGATTAGGATTTGCACTATTCATTATTTATTAGGTTATTTCTGACCAAAAATCTACATGTGCATATCCTGATTGACACATGGATGTGCTGGCTGATCTTGATGTACACTGTGCCCAAGGTTATAAAACTGAGCATGGAAACCAGTCTCAAATCTCAAGCATCTGATTGGCTGAAATGGCGACCAGTCGCCATTTCAGCCAATCAGATGCTTGAGATTTGAGACTGGTTTCCAATCTCAGCTCAATGTATAAAACCCAGATCAAGAATGATCTGTATGGTTTGACGCATAACTTGCAGTTTTTTGCTAAATTACTATGCGACTGTGTAAAAAGGCACGCAATGTAGTTTGTAATTTATCTTGCAAATTCTGTCTTTTTTGGATAACTATATGCAAGTGTAATTATGATAGAGTAACACATTTTTTCACAATTAAACTCAAATTGATGGTATATGTTGTCTAAATCTTTTGCCACATAAGTGCAAATGAAAGTTATGACGTCAAAATGAAAGTTATGACGTCAGCGTGCCTGTAAAGGATGGTGTTTAAAAATCCGAGTGATGGCCGCTTTCATCGAAACTTAAAATGGGCGATATTGATTAACTATAGGAGACTTATTTGTAAATAAAGATTTAAAACGAAACAAGTTTAATGCTGTTGACGCTTTTCCTATTTTAATTGTAAAAAATAAATAATACTTTACGCATTTTCCATGTCCTATAGCGTCTGCTGATGACATAAAGCAACCCCGATTCTTAAATGCAGTACAGCAGGGTCGTAGCTCTGCCCTAAAAGTAGTTTCTATCCCAGAGTTCCTAGCGCCAACGTACACAGGTCATGTCTTGGACCGTGAACTGTGTTTTATACATTGATCTCAGCTTTATAACCTTCAGGCCTGGTTGCACATGGAAAGCCTCCACACAGCCTTGTGTAACATTAAGAAGTTAAAATGCCTAGTGATATATGTGACAGAGAACCTTTCAGACTTCTGAACATTACACAAACTCCATAAATATTTCAGGGGAAAAGTGTGAAAATTGGTTCTAGCTGACAAAGCTTGTTCCTAGCAAATACATTCAAAACTTGATTTTGTTTCTCCAAAGGGAATTCGAGAATGTGTTCTGATCTAGTTTCATTACTATTATCACTTTTTGATCAATCATATGTTATCCAGTGGCTTACAAAGAACAGAATCTATTCTATTGCGTTCCATGTTTAATTAAATTATTATGTTGCAGATTGGATTATTGGTCAATAAATTGTTTGTTGGCTACTAATTGATTAAAGGACACTGAGAAGCACAATGAAAACAGTCATAAATCTACAAGGAAATGACCAATCAAAGATTGGTAGTTGTAATCATCATTTGTATCTTTTTTGGTGAAAAGAGTGGAATATTTTTAATAAATGAATGATTGGGGAATGTTAAGCATCTAGAGAGTGTGGACTATTTAATATGTTTGATATCTAACAAGAATAAGTCTTAAATGCAAATTGAAGGCTAGAATAAGTTCAAACCACTTATTGGTGGTAATGTGGTTTCACCTTGGTGCAAAACTGTGTAAGTAACATTGAAGTAAGAAGCTAAACCATTTTTCTACTAAGCTAACATTGTGTCTTCTTGTTTAACCATTTCCTTTATGAATACGCATTTTTACGCATGTGCGACCAGTGTGATCCAGATCAGCCGGCACATACTTGCCATCAGAAATAAACTAATAAATAAAAAGCGAACGGTTTAGATCCTGATCAGATGGAATGGATGTGCCGACTGATCTGGATCTAAACTGTTTGCCCACGCAATAAAGGTGTATCTATGGAGGAAAGGGTTAATAATCGTTATGTTTTAAAATTGCTTCAAAACTGTAGTTTTAGAATTTCTTGAGAAACTTTATTATTTTCTATAAATTTCAGAACCAAACATTGACTGAATCATGAGTGAAACAGAACCGTCGTTGGAGCCCATTCCAGTCACTAAAGAATCTCAAGTCATCAACGGAACTCATGAACTAGACTCGATTCCTGTAGAATCTGAACTTAATAATGGATTAGGTAAACCAGAAATGGATACAGATCTGTCTAATGGAGTTAATGGACATGAAATGAATGAGGAGGATCTGGGAACCTGTGAACCTTTGAATGGAGATTATAATGCACAGGAGGAGTATGATGAAGAGGTTGAAGAGCATTCTATAGGAGAGGAGTTGCCACCTCCACCTGAAGTGGTACCTGAGTTACCACCCCCTCCTCAGGAATGTGCCAGTCCTGACTTGTTAACTGGAGACAACTTTGAAGAAGGCTCTAGTGTTGATCCAGTCGTTGAATCAAGTGTTGATCCAGAGCCAGAGGAAACTGGTGAAGGTGAAATTGAATGTGTGGATGATAATGAGGATTTAATGAATGTCAGTGATTCTGAAGCTCCTCAGGATGACAATGTCCTGGGAAGTATGGAGCCTCCTCCTAGAATGGTAGAGGCAGTGTCTGAAGAAGAACTTGTTTCTGATGCTGGATTAAAAGATGAGGTAGAAGTTGAAATTCAGGATAATCAGGAGAATGAAGAGACTGAGCAAATGAATGAAGGTCAGTTGATAGATTTAGGTGACACAACTGAAAGTAATGAGCCTCAGTATGATCAACCCACACCAATCAGAGAGGATATTTTTGAACCAATTGAGCCAGAAGTGTCGGTAGAACCTGAGCGAGAGGTTGAGCAGCAGCCTGAAGAGATTCCAGAAAATCATCTAGATCAAGAACAAGTTCATAATCTAGTGGAACATGTACAAGAGGAACAGCCTGAAGTTGATCCACAAAATGAGCCTGATTTTGAACAAAAGCCTGTTTTTGATCCATATATGGACAATTTAGCACACCAAGAAGTGATTAAAAGTGAATTAGAACAAATGGAACAAGCAGTTGAAGAAGAAACTGAAGTAACACAGGAGCAAGAACTTGAGACTCAGACTCAGGTTGGTTATTCAGAACCAGCAATTGTTGTTGACAACAAGCCAGCAGAGGAAGAGGATGAAGTTCCTCCTCCCCCTCCACCTCCTCTTGTTGACGAGACACCTGCTCCTCCTCCTCCTTTAGATGAAAACATTCCACTGAGGAGAGTGAGTGGAAGTTCCACACCAAACAAACAAAGTCCATGTAAAGAATTGGAATCTCCAGTATTCATAGGTTCTCCAGTTACTGTTGCTGTAGTATCACCACAAGAAACAGTATGTGTTGAACCTCAGCCACAGGCAGCTCCACCCACGGCTCCAAAACCTAAACCTGTTGCCCAGGTTACACAGCCTGTAGCAATTGTAGCACCACAAATAGCGAAAGAGGAATCCACTCCTCCTTCCAGTCCACATGGAAGTTCATCAAGTACTTCAGAGCATGCACCATCTGAAGGTGACAAGTCTGAGCCCCAGCCTGTGTCAAGTCCACAAGTCTCTCAGAAAATCAACAAGAAAAATTTTAAAAATAAAATTAAATTTGGTGTGGATTTAGTTGAAGCTTCTCTGAAACAATTATATTTTCTGAGTAATGTGAACAAGCACCCAGGATTGTATGAGGAATGGCTGTTTAAAAAAGCAATCAGAAGGTATGAGGCTTTCTGGCTACCATTAGCAGCAGAACACAAGAAAGAAAGTTTAGCAGCTCCTCTGGATATTGAATGGGTGTGGCACTGTCATATGTTAGCTCCTTTAGCATACGACACAGACTGTAAAAACATCACTGGCTTAGTTGTGGAACATAAGTTAATGAGTGAGAAAGATAGAACTAAAGCTTTGGAGAAATCTCGAAAATACTGGACAGCCAAATATCCCAAAGAACCATTTGAAATTGATCTAGTGTATAAAGAGAAGGTGGTTGAAGAGCCCCCTACAGAAGAACCCAAAGAAGAAGAAACAAAACAGGAGGAATCCAAAGCAGAAAATGAGCAACAAGCACAAGAAAGTAATGAATCAAAAGAAGGTAATATTGTTTTAGAGTCTTTTAGACCGATAGCAACTACACAAATTTCATGATTGTAGGCCATTATTCATGTATATATAGATTTGAAACAAAATTTTAATACGACTTATTTCCAGTGGATTTTCTTCTTACTGTTTTGGGAATTGGCCAGAGGCCTATCTGGTTGGGAAAAATGCATTGGTTTCCCTTAATTTGAGAAGTCCTAATTTTCAATTTTTTTTGCAATGTTGATTATCCTTTAACAATTAACTCCATTATATACAATTTTTATGGCATGGGCGAACAGTGTTGATCCAAAATAGCCAGCAAGTCAGTGCCATCTGATCATGATCTACATTGTTTGCTGCTTTTGATATAAGGTTATTTCTGAACAAAAAGCGAACAGTGTAGATCGTGATCAGATGGCACAGATGTGCCACTGATCTGGATCTACACTGTTAGCACATGCAATAAATGTTTATATGGTATAAAGAGTTATTCCTCACAAAACTACTTTTGAGTGGGCCACATTTCTTAAATTTTCTTTTTATTCTTATATTCTCATTATAGTTTTCCTCAACAGAGAACTTCCATTTCGAGGAAAAATTTTGGGGTTTGGGAATAGGACCTCATTTTTGCCCAGAAGTGGCCTGAAAAACCCACCTGTATATGACTTGTACAATGCTAGACCAGATTGTTCTAGCATATGGCAACAGTTTATGTCAAATCAGCATTAATTAGTGTTATTATTGAAATATGATACAGTGCAATGGCTTTAACGTGTGCATTATTAATGACACTGTTCTTAAACAACAAAAACATGAGGCTTAAAGTAAAAACATCAATATTACATAACACCACTGGCAATAAAACCACAACTAATTGAACTGAAATGGTTATAAATCAATAATTAAGCTTTAATGTTATTGATAACCATTAATCCTGACACCGTGCCAGATGGTTCCATGTTTAAGTTATTTTTATGCTCCCAAAAAGTTGGTAGCATATATAGATGCATTGGTCCATCCATTGGTCCTCCAAATCTTGAGGTAACTACTTCTCATTTACTATGTTTTCTCCAAACTGGTGATCAGGCAGGATGTGTACCAGTAGATGTTTGTAAAGAAAAAAATTTGTGCAACAATTTTAACCAGAGTTATGGCTTTGTTGATTTAAGTATTATGATTTCGTGGCCTCAACTCATTTACTACGTGGTGGATTTCTTTTAATTTGCACTGATGATCAGGCTTGATGTCTAGATGATTGTAAGAAAATCAACCATTTTTCCAGAGTTATGGCCCTTTGATAATTTCAGTAATAAAATTCTGTAATAAAAAAGAACAAGAACTTTAATGTGAATTCCTCACCTCATTAGCAGGCTTTTGCAGAGTATATGTGGCATAAAATATCTGCTGAAGATATGATAGGGATAAAGAAACCATGTGTTTTGTATCGCCTTTTGATTTTCACTAAACATTTTGTTAGAACTTAAATGTTGGTAGTTTTTGTAAGGCCCTTGAAAAAATGAAAAGGCAATACATAAAGATTAATTTGTCTGGAATGAACACCCATCTAGTTAAAAATTTTTTTTACTGAATTTGCATCTTCAGCATTTAACTCTAGTCCATGGCTTTCATCACATGGGTGTAGGTCCAGATTCACCAGCTAATTTTTGCCAAATGGTAAAGATCTAAACTGTGAGATGGCTCAGATGTGTTGGTTGATCTGGATTTACAATGGTTGCCCATGTGATTATTAGTGTATCGATGGAGTAAAGTTCTTCTTTCGTAAAAGTATCAATATTTATTTAGTGTAACAGTAATGCTTCCTATAAAACTTTTTTTATTGTATTAAAAAATATCACCTTTTTCCCCCCAAGAAAAAAAGTTGTACTATGCATATCAATTATGCTGTTTCATAATAAATGACTAATTTTGTAGTGCAAGTTAGGGGCTAAAATCTTGAATATAAATCTTAATCAGGATTTTTTTTACATTTCCATGGATACCCATCTCTTATGAGATACTAATAGTGAGAATCAATGAATGGTGCGATCAAATCAAGTAATAAGCTAAATAAATATAAATGTAAAAGTTTCATGTTGAAATTTCTATATAGGTCAAGGTGAAGGTCAGTGTGAGGGTGAAGAGGTTAAAGTGGAAGATAAGTCAGCAGACGGTGAGGAAGTGCCTCAACAGAGCACAGTGACTGAGGCTCCAGCAACAACAGGTACGGTGTCAATATTAGCATCCACAATAGCAATCAACTTTTACTTTCAAAACTTCTTACCATGGCCACACATTGCACATCTGCTATTATAATTTCATGATAAAGGTGTTTAATCAAACTTGAAGAAAGCAATGAATGAATGCATGATAATAAGGGAAATAACTTTTAAATATTTAATAGTCAGTGTCAACCACACAGATTATATAACGATCAATAACACAAATTTCTTGCTCTTTTTGTATTACCAAGTTATTAAGGTTGACTGATTTTTGCAACTGTCTGCGTTTTCTTTCTTATTCCAGCAGAACAAAATGAGCCAGCCGAACCTGCTCCTCAAGCAGAACCAACTGCTTCTGAACCGGAAATTCCAGTTATACCTGAAGAAGGCTATGAACAGAAATCCTCATACAACATTCTAGATGCAATAGCTCGACAGAGGGTATTCTTCTACCAAACGTCACTGCCACACTATTATGACAAGCATTTCCTGAAGGCTGCACAGAAGCGGTACCAGCGCTTCATATTCTTGAAACATCAGAATCCAACTGAGTTACTGGTGCCGTGTTATGATATCGATTTAATGTGGCACTCTCATCAACTCCACCCATCTGTGTATAAACACGACACAGTTAAAGTTCTTGGGCAAATTCTGCATCATGACGATTCTGTAAATGATCGATCCGCGGGTTCAAAATTGATTCGGGCTGATGACAAAACTAGAGAGTTATGGAAACAGCTTTTTGAAGATACTTTCATGACCTTTGGAGCGATGTACCGAGGTGACCCGCCAGTTTTGTGCGAGAAAATGTCTCAAATTGATGAAGTTGAAACATACACTTTCAGTACAAAGAAAGCTACAGTAAATCTAGATAAAGTGCAAGTTGAAGGCCTTCCGGAGGAGGTGAAAAAATACAGCGTAAAATTGGCATATGGAGGTTATAATGAAAAAGAAGGACCATTAATTAAACAATTTAAGGGTAACCAAAAGAAAATAGAATTTGAAAATACAAAGAAAGGATTAGCTCATTTTGTATTTGATACTAAAGAATACGACAGACTTAAATTTAATATGTCACAGCAAATTGGATTTGCATGCACAGGCCATGATGAGGAATTAGGTGAACAAATATTCAATTTGATGCCATTCGTTGAAAACATACCAAAAGATCAATCTGATCCTGCCACGTTGACGGAATCAGTGAAAATCGATATTGACGAGGAACAAAATCTCACGGCAACATTCACAGCAACTATAGAGCCGCCAAAACAGGGACCCACAATGTTGTACATGAATCCTGGAAATTATGAAACTCGGTTCTGCATCATGCCAGAACAGATCATTCAGATGTGGGGTCCCATTCCGTTACCACGACTACCTGCAGGAAGAGACAATCACTGTATTGTAGCTTCACATAGGTAGGTTCACTGTTGTATTTTAAAGCAGATTATATACACAAATCTTATTATTACATCTTGTCCTAATTGAACCTTTACTCCATAGAAACCACATTTAGCACATGGGAGAACAGTCCAGATCCAGATCAGCCAAATCATGATCAACACTGTTTACTTTTGGTTTGTTGCGTTATTTCTGACCAAAAATGGAACAGTGCAGATCCTAATCAGATGGCATAGATGTGCTGACAGATCTTGATCTAAACTGTTTCCCCATGCAATAAAATACGGAGTCGAGGGTTAACACATCTAGCAATTTACTCATTTTAGAAACATATTATAATGCCTTGCAAAGGGGCAAACAGGGAGAAATAGAATTATAGATTAGGGAATAGGTAGAAATAAGGTTCCTAGCTCCCTTCATTAAGTTCTCCCTTTCTCAGTAGCAAAGAAGTTGTCTGCAACATTTATTGTTATTGTAAACTAGATGATTACCTATCACATAATAACAAAGCATGGTTCTATAAATGTTGTTTTTATTGAAAGCACTGGTTATGCAAGATATAAAAACCTATAAAAATGACATAAAATATAATGACATAATTTTTTCTCATTAAACAGCTGCTAAAAGATATCTTTGGTCTTATATCAGAGCCTTTTTAATAGAACACAAAAATCGTTTTAATTACCCTACACTTTCAGTTAGGCAAGGTATCTTGAGTTTGTTTCTTATACAGTTATGTCTTCTACCAACAAAAATTTCTGCACCTAGATATCTGATATAAATTAACCTTTTCCTCCATATAAACGTATTTATATGCATGTGCGACCAGTGTAGATACAGATTAGCCGGCACATCTGAACTGCAATGCGACCAGTACAGATCCTGATCAGACAGCACCGATGTGCCAGCTGATCTGGATCTATACTGGTCACACATGCATAAAAAGGCGTATATATGGAGTAAAGAAGTATACTATATGTATACAATTTCTTTCATTAAACTACATGGTGATTTAGGTAGTTGTGCATATTGTTGGTTTGGTGCTTCTGATAAACACAAATATTAAGACACATTGGCCTGGTAAGAGCAGAACTTCTTGTGATATGTTTTTGATTATCATTCCAACTGTGCAGGGAAGACATGCTAGAGAGCTGAACTGCAGTCATTAACTTGTCATTAAGAGAACTGCAAAAAACATACAGATTGTTTGCTGAGTTGAAGCAGTTGCAGGCGAACTTCAAAAATGCACACATTATTTTCCAAGTTGAAGCAATGCAGGCAGTATCCTGTGCAGTTTTTTCAAGGCTCTGCTTTTCTGTTGAAATCATGTACACAGGAAGCTAAAATGTTCATAGTTATTTGCATTTCGTCACCTTTTTGCAATAACATTGTAACTCCTTGTTATTTCAGTGGTACATATACTGTATTTGCACTGAGGTGATGGCACATGCTTTAATTGTAAAAAAAATGCATTTTGACAGCTGCTATTTGTTTCACATTTACATACTGTTCTTACACTTCAAGGATTGCACACTAGACTGCCATAACTACATTGAAGTTAAGGAGGAGTAATGGCCGTCTTGCATGCAACACTTCCCATCAAATTTCAAACTGAAATTCAAATCAAGAAATGCAAATCAATGCCCAACAGGATGTTTAAACTTTGTTAACCAGAATCATCACACATTAACCCTTTCTTCCATATACACACCTTTATGGCATGGGTGAAGTTTAGATCCAGATCAGCCAGCACATCTGTGCTGTCTGATCAGGATGTAAACAGTTCGCTTTATTATTCATTAGGTTATTTCTGACCAAAAAGCAACTGATGTAGATGATGATCAGAAGGTACATCATCTTCATCTACACTGGTAGCACACATGACCCCCACCACAACACGCATGGAATACACTCCATTTATCTGGAGTAAAGGGTAAAGGAACATTAGCAGCCATGCTATATTATATAGGAACAACATGAAATACATCTAAAGCCTTCAGCTTTGCTTGCCTTTGATGAATTCAAGACCATGCTGAGTTCATTTACATAATATTAGATGTGGCCTTGGGTCTGAAGTACATTTCCTGATAATTCTGGGAAATAAGTCAATCCAGATGATCTGATTTAAGTCAACATGACAAAATGCTGTATGTGGGATTGACATGAGTCTTGGCAGGTTATGTCTTGAAAACTGGAGTTCTTTGTTTGATAACCAGTGCCCAAGGTTATAAAACTGAGCATGGAAACCAGTCTCAAATCTCAAGCATCTGATTGGCAGAAATGGCGACCAGTCGCCATTTCAGCCAATCAGATGCTTGAGATTTGAGACTGGTTTCCATGCTCAGCTTTATAACCTTGGGACCAGGTGATAACTCAGTTTTGTGATGATTGTTGTAGACATTTTTGTGGTTAATTTAAAGCTTTTATTTATGTATGAATAGTCCCATATTGATTGTAACACAAGTGGAGTTCCTTGCACACCCTACAAGATATGTCCCATATTGTTCCATCAAATGATTGTGAGCTTGTACCACAAGACTGAAAAAAGCTGGGAGTCTCTTTTGACAAGATGAGATAAACAACTGGAATATTTCCCTGATTTGAGCTTGTTACCTCTCCATTATTTAATACTTTTTAATGTTCTGAATAAAAAATAAAGATATTTTCTGAGATTTCACAGCTTAAAAAGTATATAATTATGGAAAAAAGTTCAACCCTTTATTCCATATTTACGCATTTTATCCCAAGTGAGACCTATGTTGATCCAGATCAGCTGGCACATCCATGCCACCTGATTTGGATCTGCACATGGTCACAAATAAACTAATAAATCTAAAAGCCGAAATTGTACACTGTAGATCCAGATCAGGTGGATAAATATGCCGGCTGATTTGGATCTACACTGTTTGCCCATGGAGAACATCCAGGGTTTTCTGAAGTTTACAGTGTTTATCAATGACTCAAAAATCAAATGTTCATTGCCCAAGATCATCAAACTTAATCGCCATTTCAGTCAGTCAGATGCTTGAGATTTGAGACTGGTCTTCAATCTTAGTTTTATGATTTTGAGCTGTGACTGCAGCAGGTGCTGCTGTGGTTGTAGTGACAAGTAAATTGTATCAGTGACAGGCAGACACACAGCAGAAAATGCTTCTGACACCAATAATTCTACAAATAACTTGCAGCCAACCAGATTAATGACCTGATGAAATTTGTTCTGATCTTATCAAATGTAATGATACTGCAGCAAATAACTAGACCTCTCCCAGCTTCAGGTTTCTGAAATTTTTGAAGAAATCTTTTACCAGCATGGGGGGATTTGTGGAATATTTTTCTTTTGGAAGATTTTAAACTGGTCTAGGTTATGTTGTATACCTTGGTCATAGAGGGTAGAGTCCGCAAAATTGTCGTTTGGTTAAAATTGTCAAAATTTAGAATATATTCTTAAGAAAAATTGAGTGTAATGGAAATTAAATGTGAAAATAAGGGATAACATTTAAACACAGAACACAGGTCTTCAATTCATCCAAGATTGCAACAGGTGGATAATGCATGATGCTTTAAGTATTGTATCTATGTCAAGTGGGTGATTAATGTTTAGAATTAATGTTTAGCTCAACATGATGGAATGGAATAAGAGATAAATTTATTACTTTTATTATAAGTTCGATAGTTTTTCATACAGAAATGTATATATTGAATTTTCTGCAAAACACTAAGAGTCTCACCTTAACATAATGGGTCCAAGGTTATAAAACTTGAGACCAAACTTCATTCTCAAAACTCCGATTCATTCTTAAAGCCTACGGGTGAAATTACATATTTTGCCAGCTTTTAGAAGAGCTTTATTTGAATTCTCAAATGCATATAAATGGTGTACCAAAACTCTTATTGATAATAAACAGACATTTCTCTTGCTTGTAAAGAAACACAATTTTGAGTTTTGAGAACAGAGTTCAAACTCAAGTTTTGTAACCTCCGAGCATTATCTCGTGCTGTGTGAAAGGAGAGGGAGCTGGTGGTAAGCAAACTAAATAGCATCAAGGAAAAGTGGAGTTTAACCCTTTCCTCCATAGACATACCTTTATTGCATGGGCAAACAGTGTAGATCCAGATCAGTCCGCACATTCGTGCCATCTGATCAGGATCTGCACCGTTCACTTTTTGATTCGTGAGGGTTATATCCGAGAAAAATGCGACCAGTGCAGATCCTGATCAGACAGCACAGATGTGTAGGCTGATCCGGATCTACACTGGTCGCACATGCGTATATATGGAGGAAAGGGTTAAAAGTACCTGATTGTTTTGTCTTACTGTTTTCAATCTTCTTCCATCACAAGCTTGTTGCTCAGAATCGGGCATATTCATTATAGCTGGTATAAAATATAGATGGAGGTTTTCTAGATTCCTTAGAATAAAATACAGTAAGGCCTTGATATTAATCTTATCTGTTTAATTAATCAAATCCGAACAGAAGTCTAGACACCTCAATCTCCAACATTCCAAGTAGATTTCTCTTGCACTTTTTTGTTAGTTTTGATACACTGACATTGTATTTTGCTGGGTTGGAAAACAAAAGGGCTTTTTACAGGGCTGTAATTGCAGTCTTTCATGTTTATACAAATCTGTGCCATCTGATCTGGATCTGCTCTGGTCACACTTTGGTCAAAAATAGCCTTTATGAATAAAAAGCAAACAGTGTGCCGGAAGGTACCAGCTGATCTGGATCTGCTCTGGTCACATTTTGGTCAAAAATAGCCTTTATGAATAAAAAGCAAACAGTGTGCCGGGAGGTACCAGCTGATCTGGATCTGCACTGGTCACATTTTGGTCAGAAATACCCTTTATGAATAAAAAGCAAACAGTGTGCAGGGAGGTACCGGCTGGTCTGGATCTGCTCTGGTCACATTTTGGTCAAAAATAGCCTTTATGAATAAAAAGCAAACAGTGTGCAGGGAGGTACCAGCTGATCTGGATCTGCTCTGGTCACATTTTGGTCAAAAATAGCCTTTATGAATAAAAAGCAAACAGTGTGCAGGGAGGTACCGGCTGGTCTGGATCTGCTCTGGTCACATTTTGGTCAAAAATAGCCTTTATGAATAAAAAGCAAACAGTGTGCAGGGAGGTACCAGCTGATCTGGATCTGCTCTGGTCACATTTTGGTCAAAAATAGCCTTTATGAATAAAAAGCAAACAGTGTGCAGGGAGGTACCGGCTGGTCTGGATCTGCTCTGGTCACATTTTGGTCAAAAATAGCCTTTATGAATAAAAAGCAAACAGTGTGCAGGGAGGTACCAGCTGATCTGGATCTGCTCTGGTCACATTTTGGTCAAAAATAGCCTTTATGAATAAAAAGCAAACATTGTGCAGGGAGGTACCGGCTGGTCTGGATCTGCTCTGGTCACATTTTGGTCAAAAATAGCCTTTATGAATAAAAAGCAAACAGTGTGCAGGGAGGTACCGGCTGGTCTGGATCTGCTCTGGTCACATTTTGGTCAAAAATAGCCTTTATGAATAAAAAGCAAACAGTGTGCAGGGAGGTACCAGCTGATCTGGATTTGCTCTGGTCACATTTTGGTCAAAAATAGCCTTTATGAATAAAAAGCAAACAGTGTGCAGGGAGGTACCGGCTGGTCTGGATCTGCTCTGGTCACATTTTGGTCAAAAATAGCCTTTATGAATAAAAAGCAAACATTGTGCAGGGAGGTACCGGCTGATCTGGATCTGCTCTGGTCACATTTTGGTCAAAAATAGCCTTTATGAATAAAAAGCAAACATTGTGCAGGGAGGTACCAGCTGATCTGGATCTGCTCTGGTCACATTTTGGTCAAAAATAGCCTTTATGAATAAAAAGCAAACATTGTGCAGGGAGGTACCAGCTGATCTGGATCTGCTCTGGTCACATTTTGGTCAAAAATAGCCTTTATGAATAAAAAGCAAACATTGTGCAGGGAGGTACCGGCTGGTCTGGATCTGCTCTGGTCACATTTTGGTCAAAAATAGCCTTTATGAATAAAAAGCAAACATTGTGCAGGGAGGTACCGGCTGATCTGGATCTGCTCTGGTCACATTTTGGTCAAAAATAGCCTTTATGAATAAAAAGCAAACAGTGTGCAGGGAGGTACCAGCTGATCTGGATCTGCTCTGGTCACATTTTGGTCAAAAATAGCCTTTATGAATAAAAAGCAAACATTGTGCAGGGAGGTACCGGCTGGTCTGGATCTGCTCTGGTCACATTTTGGTCAAAAATAGCCTTTATGAATAAAAAGCAAACATTGTGCAGGGAGGTACCGGCTGGTCTGGATCTGCTCTGGTCACATTTTGGTCAAAAATAGCCTTTATGAATAAAAAGCAAACATTGTGCAGGGAGGTACCAGCTGGTCTGGATCTATGCTATTTGTCCATGCAATAAAGGTTTATCTATGGTTTAAAGGGTCAATAATGAAATAAAAGGCTTAGAATGATCAAAAATGGTAACAGTTATTTTCATTGGATACATAAAAAATGTTGTCCTTCATATCACAGCACTAACTGCAGTTTTTATTTCCAGAAGAATGGACATTATTCTCCATGGCACCAAACAAATAATCCATTTGATAACAAAAACTCCCATTGAGTGCATAAAAATCTGTGTAGTACTGAATAGGCTTATTAAAAATGGTGATTCTGGAAAATTAGGTGTCTAGACTGTGCTTTTATCAAAATCTGATTTATCAAATACTAGTGTTTCAACAGTTTGAATTGTTTTTGCATTTCTCCCATTCTTCCTTGGAAAAATGTCCTTGTCTGGGTAAACAAGTTATAGCTCACAATTTCAGTCGGGTAAAACTGCATAGGGATCCTAGGCGCAGCAATGTAACATGTTTCCAATGTCGCAGGAGATGGCTGTTGAAATAGAAAGAAAAAAAACTTGTTTGGCTTGGGGAATTTCAGTTTTCTAAAAATTAAGTTCCCAAGGTTAACCCTATTTTGTAGGCATTTTAAGGCAGATGCGAACGGTGTAGATCCAGATCATGCTAGGACCTGCACTGTTCACTTTTTGGTCACAAATAACCTAATAAATAAAAAAGCAAACAGTGTAGATTCTGATCAGATGGCACAGATGAGCTGGCTTATCTGGATATACACTGTTCACCCATTAGCCATAAAGCTATATATATGGAGTAAAAGGTTTTAAAAACCTCCAACAGGCAATGCCATCTCTGATCTCTGCGATGGGATTGAACAACACTAGATGGTCTTTAATATTGTAATAGGTAATATGAGATATTCAAAATTGAAACATTTAAGGTTTTTCCATGTAAGAAAAAGAAAAACACTTTACCAGTAACTGTTGATAATTCAAAGTCAAGCAAGTAACCCCTTAATCGTTCTGTAAATGCCTATAAAACCAAAAACACCTAATGGTATAATTATTATATTTTATTTGTACCTACATAGTTATCAGGGAAAATCCAGTCTGGCACAAGTCTATTATTATGCATCATTAGAGTAAATGGTAATGTCTGAAGTTATGAGTCTATAGGCTGAAGTATGTATTTCAATAAAAACAATAACTTCTGACAGACTACTTAATAGATTACCCATCAAGCCTCAGTAAAACCCAAGGCATTAATATCTGGGATAAAACTGGATGAAGAATGGCACTTGTCTCACTAATCAACTTAGACTTGGTTCTTTTCTAAGAAGAACAAACAAAAATGGACTGTCTGTTGTAAATTCAAACATTTTTTAGCATTCCCAATCATGAAGTTGTCAGTGGTTTACTTTTCTGATCACTCTTAGTCCATTTTCTGTGGTGTGTCCATCAGCTTGTCTTCAAACAACATAAATTTGGCTGTTATTCCAAGGCAAACAGTGTAGGTCCAGAAAATATGCGCGCACATCAGGCTTTTTAGAATTTAATACAGGTGATGGCTGCAAGTGTTTTCTGTTTACTCCATAGACTTTCTTGCATGGGCAATCAGTGTAGATCCAGATCAGCTGGCACGGATATGCCTGCTGATCTGGAACTTCACTCTCGCACACGCGCATAAAAATTAGTATAAATGGAGTAAAGGGCTAAGTAAATTCTTACTATGATGAAGTTGATTGTTTATGCCAAAGACGACTGATCTATGAAAAACAACCCAGCAAGCAGATTATGTATAACAAATGAATTTTTAATCATTATTAAATCATATTTAAAAGATTTTAGAGAAACATTAATAATAATTTTTGACATTATTGCTTGCTTTAACAAAAATATTTGTAATTACTCGAATCTCCTAATTTGGCCTTGCAGATTTGATTCACAAACATTAAGAATAGTGATGTTTGCATAAGAATTATTGTTTGCATTAAATATTGAACGAAGAGATGCTATTATTGTTCTTGACTAGCACTATTGAATTTTCAATATATTTCCGCAAGAAATGACTCACAGCATTTGAAACCTGTTAGAGGCAGCACAGCAGATCTTTGTTTTCCTAAAATAGGAAAAAAATCAGCCTCTCTATAGGAGCATTGATTGGTGGGTGTTTGAAGTGTGCATGGTTTCGCATTTCATTAAACATTTCCGGTTATGTGGGATGTGGGATGCTCCTTTAGAGGGCTGTTAAATTGATTGGTAATGCATCTGTACAATTGATCAATGACCCTGTAATTTAGAATGTTAGTCTGACCTTAAAATTCAGTCTCAGATGATAATGGAGAGTTATGATCAGTATGTGATGAATTAGAGTTTCTTTGTATGTTGTCTTTATTGCACTTTGTCTTTATTTGTCAACTTTACCTCATATACACAAGTTTTAAAGCATGTGTGAACGGTGTAGATCTAGATCAGCAGGCACATCCATGCCATCTGATTAGTATCTGCTGCACGGCTCACTTCTTGGCCAGAAATAACCTAATGAATCAAAAGAAAACACCATAGATGCTGAATAGATGGCTGATCTGGATCTACAGGTTTCCCTCACACAAAAATGGTGTATCTATGGAGTCAGATTTACCATGCACTACAGTTTGCTTTGTTTGTATTTTAATTAAAAACTTCCTGTTTCATCTCAATAATGTTAATTATATTTTTATTCTGATTCACCATTCTTACCATAAAGCTGTTAGAGTTGTTCTGTTATGTTCAGTGTCCAAGGTTATAAAACTGAGCATGAAAACCAGTCTCAAATCTCAAGTCGCCGTTTCAGCCAATCAGAAGCTTGAGATTTAAGACTGGTTTCCAATCTCAGTTTTATAACCTCCAGCCCAGTTACATCAGTTCTGAGGCAGTAAAGTAATCATAGGTTGGAGCTGTTTTAACCATCCATCATTGTAAGATAAATGATAGTTTAGGCATTTACATTTCCTTAGAAATAGAAATGAAGAACCTATACAAACAAAGGTTTACATCATTACAGACATTTATCAATGATTACTGTTCTCTAACTATAGGGGCCAAGATCATAAAACAAGACTGGAAACCAGTTTCAAATCTCAAGCATCTGATTGGATGAAATTGCGACCAGTCACTATTTCAGGCAATCAGTTGCTTGAGATTTGAGACTGGTCTCCAAATTTATTTTTATAATCTTGGGTTAAGGTCATAAACCAGTAAATGTTGAAAACCGGAATGATAGCCAGGGCCAATAGTGCGTAAGAAATTAGTTAAACTAACAAAACTTAATCTGTTATTGGATGTACTATGGCTATTATCCCTTGGGCAAACAGTATAGATCCAGATGTGCTTGCTGATCTGGATCTACACTGTTCAAACATATGATAAAACCCATATATATGAATAAAGGTTAACTGAAAATGCAGGATTAAGATTAAAATTGGCAATAAAACTCGACATTAGTGCTGTCTGATCTGGATCTACACTGGTTGCTTCTTGGTCAGATATAACCTAATGAACCTAAAAGAGAACAGTGTAGATCTGGCACTTCTGTGCCATCTGTGGATATACACTGTTTGTCCACAAAAACGGTTTATCTATGGAGTAAAAGGTTTAACAAATTGAAAACTAAAGTATAGAATTGTTCATCTTTATGTTTTGTTCTTAAGTATACTTATATTTCTTAGAAGCAACAATCTTTATTGTTCTGTGCTATTACCAAGGCTATAAAAGTCAGACACAATGGTAATAATGATGTAATTTTCCTGGCACTCAGACTCCCAGAAAAGTTCCCATCACTTCTTGTGAGACTGACAACATCCAAGAAAAAATATAACTTCACAACTTCTATGATCAATGCAATAATTTATTAACACAATCAACTTATTTGCTTAAATGCTGAAATTATATTTGTCCAATGGAATCGCAGGATTTTTCGGATTGTTGGGAAATTTAATACAAAATCAAATGATTTACCCAGTTAGTGAATAGATTCTGAAATGACTGGCATAAATTATGAATGTTAATAAATTTTGAGGAAGTTTCTTAGTTATTCAGAATTATTACTTTTTGCATTGCTGTTGATAAACTTGTTTTTGGTAATGTGAATTAAAGACATACCAGGCACATGTAATTAGTGGAGAAAAGTGCTTACACATGCATTTGATGGTTTTCGTGTTTTAGTTATGAACGAAATGACAAAAACTATTTCTGATATTTCTTTGTTCTGGGTAAAATGTTCTGCTTTTGTACCAGATAGTGCATTATTTTTTCTTAATTATTTTCCCCAAAAATATATGGGTTTTTTTTTTGAGTACATATACTGTACAAAAAAAGAAACTTCTGATTTTTATGTCACCCTTTCTAAAAAAAGGCATTGCATAGGTATCACTTGTCTATCTGATGGTCCATCCAGTCTGTCCTTAAACCACAATGTTGGCTATAACTTTCTATACTTACTATCTTACTATGCCATTCTATAATATGTCTTCCGAGAAACCCCAATGACCCCCCTCTGATCTACACTGTTTGCATCTGTCAGGATAAGCCTAATGATTCAAAAAGCTGACCGTGTAGATCTTAACCCATTCCTGTATAGATACACCTTTATTGCTAGGGCGAACAGTTTAGATCCAGATCAGCCGGCACATCCGTGCCGTCTGATCAGGATCTAAACTGTTCGCTTTTTGATTCATTAGGTTATTTCTGACCAAAATGCGACCAGTGCAGATCCTGATCAGATGGCACGGATGTGCCATCTGATCTGGATCTACACTGGTCGCACATGCGTAAAAATGTGTATATATACAGGAATGGGTTAATCAAACAGCACGAATTGGTTGGCTGATCTGAATCTACACTGATTACCCAAGAATAATAGCAACATCCCATGGAGTAAAGGGTAAAAGGGAATTTATACTATTTGTTGAAGAACAGAGTATTAGCCCTTGATTTTTAACAAAGTTGATCACTAATATCATCATCATTAAGTTTCTTATTTATTAACCCTTTCCTTGATATATATGCATTTTTACACATGAATAAAAAAGCGAACAGTTTAGATCCTGATCAGACGGCACAGATGTGCCGGCTGATCTGGATTTAAACTGTTCGCCCTAGCAGTAAAGGTGTATCTATTAATTCATGTATATCATTGCTATTATCCCCAAGCAACATTTTAATTTATACTTTTACTAACAAATGTTGATATGCCAGCAAAATAATATAGGACTCTATGTTTCACCAACCGACTGTATTGAAGTTTCTCATATTTACCATTTCTGCCAACAGGTGCAAATTTTGTTGCAGTTGATTGTTAATGCAAAGGAAGACAGATCTATGAAAAACAACCTGCAAACAGATTTATCAGATTGATTAAGCTATGAAGCTGCATGTGTAGCGATTTTATTTTCTAAAATGAACATTCCTGAAGCTGTAGTAACACATATTTGTATGGGGGAATAATGTTTGTGCGCAAGCAGCCTATGGCTGTTTCTTTTTGTTTGTCCAGGTACAAAACATACCAAAATTAACTCCATATATATGTGTTTTATCCTGTTTGCAACTAGCGTAGATCCAGATCAGCTAGCACATCTGAGCCCTTTGATCTTGATCTACACCGGTTGCTTCTGGATCAGAAAAAAAAATGAATCTAAGGCAATCAGTGCAGACCCTTACAGAAGCTGCTCACAAACTATTGGACTTGCACAATGATTTGATTTGTGATGTTGCCACCATGCACATTTTGCAAGGAGTTGCTTGGAAAAGGAATGATGCCATTGGTTTTGTAGTCAGCATTGCTGTTCCCTTAGCCATTAATAAAGGTGGTGTAATTGCGACATCTTCCCAATATATAAATAGGAAATTTAGAATATTTAAGTGTATTTATATAAGAATATCTGTATATGAAAATGTTTCCCTCCCAGCTTCACACATTTTAAACAACCCAAATGTTTTCCATACCCAAATGAACACAATAAATTATTGATTCAATCTCTTTACCGTAATCTAACAGCCCGTTTCAGTTTCAAAGCATTTAAACAGGGGCAGTTAAAAGTGCAAAATACTTCGTGAAAGTAAGATCTGGATATACACTTGTTTCAAATGGGAATAAGCCACATTCATAGGGTTGCTATAAATTCTTTTTATCTTACCCATAGACTGTCCACACCTAGAGCTGATTTTGTAATGAAGATATACTTAGGAGATTTGTTTCATTATTCAAAATAGAATAGTTATTTATGAGACATATAGTCCAAATATTGATAAGAATGGTTCATAAATATCTGATATGCAAATTGCCGGTCTGGCTTTTCTAAATTTGCATAAGAGCTGGAGAACTTTGACCTACATCATAATGGAGCCTAGTTTTGGACACCTTAATTTAACTACCAAAGCTTTTTTGTGTGATGTTGTCCAATAAAAAAGATGAAGTATTAGGGTTTTTTTGCATTCGAACTTGCCTACTATTGCATAATTACTGTAATTTGCAAGTCTAAATCTTCAAGATTTTTGAGTACCCTAAAATGGTTGAATTAAAATCATGAGCAAAATTCTTGAAAAAAAAATTACATGAGAAAAACTTAATGCTGCTTCTGGCATTTGTGCAAAATTTAGAATCAAATAGTACCAAGGCAAGCAAACACAATATGGATGGCTTAATATTAATCATTTTGTAGCAGAGCAAAAATGTTTATCTATAAAAAAAAAAGATCTAGTTTAAACAAACATCTGGCTAGCTCAGAACTACCTGTTCACAATATAAGTTTGGTGTAAAAACGTATGTCTGTTTTCTTTCAAAATTGAAATATATTAAAAAGGTACTTGAACTGTTGGGTTTTTAAGGAAATTGCTCTTGTTGTTCATAGTCAGAATTCCATTTGCCTCATAAGTTTGTGTTAGCATTGTTTGGTTTTCAAATTATAAAAATGGAATAAGATTAATCCTTTACTCCATAAATACACCTTTATTGCATGGGTGATCATTTTAGATCCAGATCAGTGGGCACATCCATGCCATCTGATCAGGATCTGCACAGTTCACTTTTTTAGACAATTTTACCAAGATGTGACCAGTGTAGATCCAGATCAGATGGCACAGATGTGCCAGCTCATCTGGATCTACACGGTCCCACATGCATTTTAACGCATATATAATTAACCCTTTCCTGTATAGATACACCTATATTGCTAGGGCGAACAGTTTAGATCCTGATCAGACGGCAATTTGATTTTAAAATTAGTTTATTTCTGAACAAAAATGCGACCAGTGCAGATCCTGATCAAACGGCATGGATGTGCCGGCTGATCTGGATCTACACTGGTCACACACACGTAAAAATGCGTATATATCAAGAAAAGGGTTAATCGATCAGCTTGTGATTACTTTGATTCTCAGTGTGGATATAAAGGGAGATCACTTGCAGATGTAGTCATTGCAATGATTAAAAGCATTCAGTTAATTTCATTGTATGCTGGAGTGATTGCTAATTAGTCTACATCAGTTCATTGTTGTACTTTAAGTGTCTGTCTTGAGAAATTACAAGAAAACACCAGGTAGCAATTTGAAAACTAAATGGTGCTGAACCTTTGGCGAGAATTCAACAACTGTTATCTTGTCTGTACCAAGTTACCTCATGAGAGTAGAAATCATTACTCAAAGTTTATCTATGACAGGCACTGTGCACCAGAACAATGTTGTACTTTTCAATGCATGAAATGAAGCTATACTGTTATTAGCACAAAATATAGAGCGGAGATAACTGGTGTTGTATGACATACTTGTAGATTCTTGCTGAGGTTTTCACATTTCCCTTGTTTCAAATGAAATTTTGAGGGACAGTGTTTCTCAGTGTTTCCAAGAATGTGCACTCAAACAATGTACGTTAAAGTTCAGGGTCAGATGCAAGATTTGTTGGAAGGGGAACATTTGGGGTAGTCCTAGGATAGTTACATGATAATTTCCAACTTCTGGAAAAAAAATCCCCATAAAATTAAATAGCTGCCCATAAAGTGGGTTCAAGTGATCCCACTGAACCCCTCCAGATCTGCCCCTGAAGCTACTTTGTTCATATTAGCACTGGTTAGGTAAGGGAGGTAACTGGTAGTTTATGAGTTTCTTTTGTTACATATTGTAAGTACCTCAGTTTTTCGAAGAACATATTTGAAGGCAACATCTAGAAGCTGTTGAAAGCCATTCGGTATCTCCAAAATCCCAGAGGAAATGGTGTATTAGTATTGACTAAATGCCAATAATATCATATCTCATTTTCAAATGGCTGCTTTATTGCTCAGCTTATAGACGTTTATGTTGGATATCCGAAATATCATTAGCCTGACTTGGGGAGATTCTATTTATTATGACTCCCAACTTGTTTGTGGCTAAAATCCAATTTCAAGAAAGCTTCAATATTCAGTGTATTTCAGTATTCATCCTCTTTTAAAATAAGTTTCCACAAATGCAGCCACCTGATACTGGCTAGCCAGTGCAACCCTATAGTCAAAGCAATTCTTTAGCAATCAGATTATTGTGAATGTATATTAGGGAGATTTTCAGGCCATTTGTTCCATGGATGTTGTTAAATGCCTTAAGTAAACAAAACCATAATTTAGTTTTGAATGTTTAGTTGCAACAGAAACGAATATAACCCCTTTATTATCCACTTTTAGGGTGAAATACATTTTCAGTTATATCTAAATTCCATTTTCGATCATCTCCATTGACAGTCTTAAGCTTACACTCAGATTGTAAAGGTTTCTGTAGTTACAAATTGTATCAGTTTTTGATCTGCCAAACTTACTAAGTGAAGTCTTAAAAATTGCTAGTAAGAGTTTTTCCAGGAAAAACTGCTTAGAATGATCCATAAGGGAAAGAGCAAGTGAAGACATACAGAATGACAGAGCTAGCCTTATTCTATATGTAGCAGGAAGATCATTTTCTTAATGTCTGTTTATTATTTATTTGTAGGTTTGTGAACCATACAGGGGAGGTAACTTTCACATGTCGAATGATCCACAGTTTGCCGCTGCTGATGTCAGCAGTTCAGGTGTTTTACCACAGCAGGATGACAGCTGTTGCTCACCTTGTTGGCTCAGACCAGATTCCTCTGCCATCACAGGTAAGGTTAACCCTTTCCTCCATATATACGCATTTTTACACATGTGCGACCAGTGTAGATCCAGATCAGCCGGCACATCCGTGCTGTCTGATCAGGATCTGCACTGGTCACATTTTGGTCAGAAATAACCTTACGAATCAAAAAAGCGAACAGTTTAGATCCTGATCAGACGGCACAGATGTGCAGGCTGATCTGGATCTTAACTGTTCACCCTAGCAACTTACTTCACAGCAACATGCTGGAAGCAGCATGTTCATGCTTGCCACATTACATGTATCCATGACCACAATACACATACTATTTTACTTTGCAAACTTTTTTTTCTGAACTCTGTTATTTTGCAGTGTAATAATATAATTTACATAATATGATCATAACATGCTTAAATAAGATATATTATGATCAGATATTGATGTCTGAAAAATTAATGTTAAAAAGGAGGGGAGAGGAAGTGGATGGTGCAGTTGGTTCCAATGTATAGTAGTTACATCTGAGCTTAAAAAAGATTTTGACCATCAATAAGGAATATGTAATATGCATGTTTGTGTATTATAATTATGTGAAATTTTACTGTGTCTGATAGTGAAATTTTGGTCAGTCACATTAGCAGATCCATTATTAATTTTTGTGTTTGAAATAAGTTATATTCATTATTACAAGGTTTATATTTGATTTTTAGTTATCAGATCCCAAGAAAGTGTTTTCGTTGAACCCTGGAGATGGACAGAGGGCTGTAATTATCAAGAACAAGACTGGTGACTGGGGACTGATTAAGGGCCAGTGGACTGGATTCAGGAAACATCAACCAGCTGTTGCAGGTACTTGCTGGACTGGGTTGAAGATTATAAAACTGAGTTTGGAAACCAGTCTCAAATCTCAAGCATCTGATTGGCTGAAATGGCGACTGGTCAGATGCTTGAGATTTGAGACTGATTTCTATTCTCAGATTGATAACCTTGGGACCTGATTTCCATTTAGTCATAAAGGGATAGTGTGAACTTCTTGTTGGATGATCATCCTGCCAGACCCTGAGATAATGAAACTGAGGCTTATGACCTTAGTATCAGATATATTTCAGCCAGTCAGCTTATAATTGAAGCTTGGTGTTTAATCTCAGTTAAACCTTTTCTCCATTGATACAGTTTATATCCTATGTGCAGCCAGTGAAAATCCTGACATTTGTGCAGTCAGATCTGGATCTACACTGTTTGGATTTGCAGCTGATTTCACATTTGCAACCAGTGTAGATTTGCACATCCAATTAGCACAGTCTGATCAGGGTCTACACTCTGCTCTTCAGTCAAGAATTTTCTTCTTACAACCTCTTGAAGAAAGAGCGGATGGAAATCTAAATTCATAAGAATGTTATGCAAATTAAGTGGAAAAGGGGTCCATCCAGTAATTTCTTTCACTTCAGAAATTTAAGAAGACCATTTCTGACAAAATATCAGAGATCTCTTAGTCTAGTCCAGTAATTTGTCCCCATTCTGTATTTCAAGAGATTGTCAAGCTTGATTGTAATGCTGACATCCAGAGCTTTCAAAACAAATTTGTTTTGTTTGTCTAAAACTGTCGAATCAGGAAGCTCCGGTGTCCTGCAGTTTTCTGGAGCCGGTAAAAGCATGTCACTGTTTCAAGCACTCATTACGTGAACGAAAGTTTTAAAAGCTCTCTGATTTTTATGGCATCTAATTTTGCATGGTAAATTAAGAGACATTTAAGATACCAACATTTAGTGCTGGCCATAATAAACACAGGTCTATGCCATGGTTAACACTGGCCTGTGCCATGATAAACACAGACCTATGTTGTGATAAACACAGGACTATACTGTGGCAGAGCACATGACAGATCAGTTGCTTCCGACTTCAGTCACAACTGATTTTATAAGAATGGAACCAGACATTGGTTTTCTGCTGCAAGCTGAGCATGGAACCAAGTTGATGTTTTACCAGTCTGTCAATCTGCTGGTCTATTGTGCAGATATTTTTATACAAATTTAATACAATAGTGTTTTAAATATTTTCCATATGATGAAACAAGAATTAAGTATTGATGATGTGGTTTCATTTTGCAAAATATTTAATCAGTTTATGTAAATTATAGTTGTATTTTTTATTGGTATGCAAAACTTAGGAATTTTTCTTTCTTTATTAAGCCCATTTAGAGATGCTTGCCCGTGTAAAATGTCTTTTAGATAATGCAGTTTCCAAAAAATGTTACTTCAAATCAGTTTTTTCATTCCCTTTTGCAGCAATATTACACTATTGTTCCCAAAATAAAGACTTCTCCTAGTTGTGAAAAAAAGCAGCAAGCAGTGCTCAGTGCCCAAGGTTATAAAACTGAGCATGGAAACCAGTGTCAAATCTCGAGCATCTGATTGGCTGAAATGGCGACCAGTTGCCATTTCAGCCAATCAGATGTTTGAGATTTGAGACTGGTTTCCAATCTCAGTTTTTTAACCTTCAACCCTGAGCATTATGTGCCTAAGCTGAAACTTCTTGCAATATAAATACACTAACACACATCTGTGACAAAGTAACATTTTGTATGGTACAAGGTCACAATATATTACAACTTCATGTGAAATCGACATGTAATAGAAAAAATATGGTTGGCTTATTTCATATAGTGCATTTTCATGTTCAACATATGTGCACAACTGGTACTAGATAATTTATAGACATATAACTAAGTACAGCAGCTAGATTCATGGTGTTATTCTGTGTTACTTTTAGCCCTGGTATATCATAAAGCCATACTGTTCATTCACTGACAACAGGTGTTACCATTATAATTTAAGAAGATAAAATTTAATTAGCAAAATATGTGTTACATAAACGCTTTATAAGTAAGATATTTCTGAGCGCATACAGTATCCAGGCCAACCTTTTGCTGTATTTTCTTGTTTTCATGAATTCCTTGAATTCCATTCTGTAATGATTTGATAATTATTCTTCATTACCTGCTATAGGATTAATAATGTCTAATTTGTCTGCAAATTTAGGTAGGTTAATTGCATTTTGCAAGATTTATAGGAATAGCATACAACATTCAGTAACTGTTGATTATATATATTAGGATATATTTTAGGCAAAAGAATTTTAATAATTGATCATGTGTTTGAACATTTCAACAGAAAAGCAACCTTGCATCACTGCATTTTCAGAATTTTGTAAACCCTTTACTCCATGAGATATGGCTGTTATCCATGGGCGAGCAAACTGTACATCTAGATCAGCCTCTACCTTTGTGCTGTCTGATCAGGATCTACAAAGAGCTTTTTGATTCATAAGCTAACTTATTCAGGGCTTTTTTTACTGGCTGGGGAAGGGGCCCACGCCCTGTAATTCTGGGGCAAATAGCCTTATTTTTCTCTGGAGGGGAATAAAAAACCTGATGTAAAGTTACTTTTTGGGGAAAACTGCATGATTTTAAAGAAATTTTCTGAGGGGAAGGCGCCCTTAAGTGGCCCCTACGAAAGAAGGAGAAAAAGCCCTGAAAATTTATTTCTAATTTCTGATTTAAATACTGAAATTCAAGCTTTTTGGTAGGTCACTTGCATCATGCTCACCATTTATTTATTTATACTGAAACATTTCAATACAGATTTTATGCAGATATATTTTAATACAATAACGTTGGATGAAAATGAAGCTGGCATAATTGCGAGTGAATAGCTGATAAGATGTATACGGTAGAAAAGTTTTGTGAAAATATGATTTCTTTGATGTGAGAAGAAAAATATAGACTAAAGATGAGGTATTGTCATAGTGTGTTGACTAATTGACAGTTTCCTGGTACCCAAGCATTCTGTCTCCAAACGGGACCTTTGTAGCTATTACATATTATGCTAAATGACATGTGTTAAGTAAACAATGCGCTTTAAATTAACCCCTAAATCTGATGTTTCGCGTGTCACAGATTTTCACAGTATATTCTCTAATTGACACTACAATTGGTGTGAATAACTTGATTTTCCTTACTGAATAGCTATATTGATTTACTAAATAAATCACCGTTACACTATGCAGTAAAGAATACAATATTTATGTCTCCCCCCCTCTGGGGGAGACATATTGTTTTTGCCCTGTCCGTCTGTCCGTCACTCCGTCTGTCACACTTCGTTTCCGCTCAATAACTCGAGTACCCTTTGACCCAGAGCCTTCAAACTTCATAGGGTGATAGCCCTTATTGAGTAGAAGCACCCTATTGATTTTGGGGTCAGTAGGTCGAAGGTCAAGGTCACAGTGACCCAAAGAGTGAAAACCGTTTCCGCTCAATAACTCGAGTACCCTTTGACCCAGAGCCTTCAAACTTCATAGGGTGATAGCCCTTATTGAGTAGAAGAACCTTATTGATTTTGGGGTCAGTAGGTCAAAGGTCAAGGTCACATTGACCCGAAGAGTGAAAACCGTTTCCGCTCAATAACTCAAGTTACTTTTGACCCAGAGCCTTCAAACTTCATAGGATGACAGCCCTTATTGAGTAGAAGAACCCTATTGATTTTGGGGTCAGTAGGTCAAAGGTCAAGGTCACAGTGACCCGAAGAGTGAAAACCATTTCCGCTCAATAATTTCAGTACCCTTTGACACAGAGCCTTCAAACTTCATAGTGTGATAGCCCTTATTGAGTAGAAGAACCCTACTGATTTTGGGGTCAGTAGGTCAAAGGTCAAGGTCACAGGGGCCCGAAGCGTGAAAACCGTTTCCACTCAATAATTCGAGTACTCTGACCCAGAGCCTTCAAACTTCATAGGATGACAGCCCTTGTTGAGTAGAAGAACCCTATTGATTTTGATGTAAGTAGGTCAAAGGTCAAGGTCACTGGGGCCCGAAGAGTGAAAACCGTTTCTGCTCCATTACTTGAGTACCCTTTGACCCAGGGACTTCAAACTTCATAGGTTGATAGCTATTATAGAGTAGAAGAACCCTATTGATTTCGGGGTCAGTAGGTCAAAGGTCAAGGTCACAGGGGCCTGAAGAGTGAAAACCGTTTCCGCTCAATAACTGGAGTACCGTTTGACCCACAGCCTTCAAAATTCATAGGGTGATAGCCCTTTTTGATTAGAAGAACCCTATTGATTTTGGGGTCAGTAGGTCAAAGGTCAAGGTAACAGGGGCCTGAAGAGTGAAAACCGTTTCCACTCAATAACAGGAGTTCTATTTTACCCAGACCATTCAAACTTCATACGATGGATGTCCTTATTGAGTAGAGGACTCCTATTGATTTTGGGGTCAGTAGGTCAAAGGTCAAGGTCACAGGGGCCCCGAAGAGTAAAAACCGTATCCGGTCAATTACTGGAGTACCGCTTGACCCAGAGCATTCAAACTAAATAGGGTACTAGCCCTTATTGAGTAGAAGAACCCTATTGATTATGGGACCAGTAGGTCAAAGGTCAAGGTCACAGGGGTCTGGGCGCAAGGGGGGGGGGGGCGGCGCAGGGGGGAGACATGCGTTTTTCACAAAAAACATCTAGTTAATATTATTAGACCTACTTTATATTTTATCACATTTGTGTATCAATAGATCTATTATGCACTAACTTTCAAATTTGATTATGCGCGTGCTCACAATTTGTTTTGATCCGCACTTTACATTTAGCCGTATGTTACAAAAGAACGCGCGTTCGCAGAAATCAAAAGACTTGTTATTTTCTACAATCTGGTACTTTGTAAACGGAAAATCATTTATCTTGACGGTTTTGGTATCAAATTAACATGATTAATACCGAACCTTCTGATTCTCGTTTATTGCCGAATTTTCACGAACATTCGAATGCTTCAAATGCATTCGAATGTTCGAAACCTTATCCGAACGTTCGAATGTTCGAACATTCGTTTACATCCCTATAATTTAGATCTAATCCTGTTGCCCATGTTATAAAAGGTATATTCATGGAGTAAATGGTTAACATAGTTATAAATTCAATTCTTCATTCATGGGGTGAAAAAAACTATTTGTTACTTTCTCTCTGTAAGTGATTCATGTTCAGCTAGAAAGTTTGATAAATGCAGCCTTGGTGGCTGAACGCCAGTCACTTTACCAGAAAGTCTTGCTCAATTTTATGAACTATCAGTCAAAATTGTTGGCACAAATGGAAGACATGTGTTTGTTTATGATTGTGTTTTGATGTAATTACTTGATCTTGTAATGATTGAGGGTACTGCAACCCAGTTTGTTATGGCATATGGCATAGTGAACAAATTTATGATCAAGGATTTATTTCTCACGAAAGATGTTTGTCCAAATACTGTTTATGCTTCATGTTATAACTAACATGATACATGATATAATGTTTTGAGTTGTATGTTTTGTATGATTTGGATCTGCAATGTTAGTCTGCTTTATACTGAATGGCATAAAGTTTGCAACTCTGTTTCTGGTTAATCCAATTATTTTACTCCGATTATGTCAGTTGCAATCTGAACAATAATCAGCGGTTAAGTATAAGAGTAAAAACCAAACAGGAGTGCTGACATCAGCCTTTGGCTGGCATTTTCTTTCTGTATTGATTTATATACCTCTGGCTAGGGGCACATATTTCCTTATTTTATTCATATTGGTTTTTGTGTCGCCCTTTCAAAGAACAGCTTTTGATAGTGATCACTTTGTCCGTCGATCAGTCTGTCCATCATCAAAACTTAATGTTAGCTATAACTTTGCTATTTCTTAATATTCCTTCATCAAACTTTAAAACTATATTGCTTATCACAATAGTAACGTGATGATACAAAAATCTTTCACATCAAGATCATGTTTAAAGGAGTTATGCCCCATTTCATACTTGGACTTTTATTCCGACCAAAGTACCTGAGGACAACACAAGTGTTCAACTGAACACTCATCTAGTAGTTAATAACTCCTCTGGTAATCTGTCAGAAAATTAATTCTGCACTCCTGCTGGTATGCAGATATTACCAGTCTGTTTTGACTTTGTTGGGTTGTTTTTTTTTCAGAGCGAAACTTCTCTAATTGTAACAAAGTTTTGACAATAATTCTTTTCAATTTACAGCAACAAAAGGCAAGAAGGCAAAGAAGGAAGTTGCCTGGAACCCGGGTACTCTGTCTGTATCTTTCTACAAGTGTGCATCCGGAGCCTGGCAACATCTTACACTACCATACCTCCAAGATAACTTCAAGTTTACAATACAGGATGCCAATGTAGATCTGAGGTCTGGGACCATTGAAATAAACAGTGAATCAAATGAAGTTGCAGAAAACCTTGCCCTGGCTTTCTCCATGGCTTTGTTACATGTGATGTGCCAGCCTAGATACGAGCCACCACCTCCCCCAGAACCAATACCTGTGACGGTGGAACCACCTCCAACGTCTCCTAAACCACAGAAGACTGAGGAAAAGGAAGAAGAACAGCCAAAAGAGGGAGAGGAACAAGTGACAAAAGAAGGAGAAGGTAAACATTTCAGTTGTGTAAACTTTGCATGATTTTATTCAAATTAACCTTTTATATTCAGTATGCAACCAGTGTAGATCTAGAGCAGCCTGATCAGGTTCTATACAAGTTGCTTTTCATCGCTGTCGTTCGAAAATATCATAACTGCGAAATCCTAACATTTCAGGAGAAGCAAAAATGTGCGCCATATTTTTATTATTGTGCTATCAATTTAAAACTTGACATAGTATCACTATTTAAATATATCTTTATAAGAGAATGTTTAGTTTGTTTCTGTGCTTTAATAACAATAATTTCAATAGTTTCTGTGCTTTAAATTGATAGCACAATAAATAAATAACAATAATATTTTACAGTTACGACTTTTTTTGCACCATATTTTGTGGGTATTATGTAATTACGCTATTTTTTCGTGCACTAAATCAGTGACAAATATTGCAAATAAAACAACTTACTCACCGTTTCCTCAAAAAGGTTATCCATAATTTGAATATTTGATTAAAAATAGCAAATTGAATGTCATTTCTGACGCAATATCACTCTTGACGTAGTTATGAGAATTTCGACCGTCAAATAAACCGACCAATCCATTTACAATATTTTCTTCACATGACAAAAGTTTACGTTTCCCATTGGCTATCAGATCCGATATTTTCGCAATTAGCGCGGGAAAGTATTATGTTGTGAGCAAAAGATTAAACACAAAATCGACAAAAGTGTAGTTACGACATTTTCGAACGACAGCAACGTTTTATTTCTTACCATAAGCAAATTGTGTAAATTCTGATCAGACTGCTGGGATGTGTTGACTGATCTGTCTGGATGTACACAGGTTACACTTTGGATAAAAGCCATTATATATCCCTGTAGTAAAGGGTTAAGCACTGCAGTTCGAGCATATTTGTAAAGGGCTTTTGACTGATTTGACCTGTAACCTTGCATCTTATGATGAGTGATCTGTACAAGTTTGATTTTGCGACCACATTAGATACATATCATCCAGAACAACCGTGCCATCTGATCCAGATCTGCACTGGTCAGAAATAACCTTTTGAATCAAAAAGTGACCCTGATCATAGAGCACAGATCTGCTGGCTGATTTAGATCTACACTGTTTGCCCGCGCAACAAAGGTTTATCTATGGAAGTAAGGTTTAAAAGAGGAAGTTGAAAGCCATCATAATATGAGGAAAACTGTCACACTTTAAATAAGCACTGTTCAGATTTAATAAACAAAGGAACAGGAAGAAGGAAAACAAATAAGTGCTCTCCTTCAGAATAAACTGTATGTGTTTGTAATTCAATTCTTCTGAGTGACAGACTTAAAAATGGACTTTTATAGCATGTACTTGTATTTTAAGTCTTATCAGGTCATGCCAAATACTTTGGTATGATTGCATTTCATCTGGGTTTAATTTATAAATAAAGACAAATACAATGCATTTATATAGCACAAAAATAATAAATTTTCTATTGCACTTTACATTAAAACAAAAAAAAAGATGTATGCTAGTTTCACTATATACAATGTACAGTCTATCAGTTCTGCAAAAAATAACACTTTTAGTTTGCTATTGATTGTAAAACTGTGTAAACAAATGAGTTTTAAGTTTTCTTCTAAATTCAGGTTCAGAACAAATGTTTCTCAAGTCACTATGCAATTCATTCCTATATTTTCATATATTTTGCTTTAAGATTGGAGCATGAAAGCACAATCCATTGAAATTTTCCTGTGTAATAACTAAACCTGTCAGTATATAAAAAAAAGTGCACATTATTATACACATGAAAATGTTTGTTTGGCTTCTGCATGAAATTTTGTACCGGCGAAAATAACTGATACTGTGGTATTGTCAGCTTTAAGACGTTCCCAATTAATATTAATAATCAGACGTTGCTTTTAATTTCCTAATACATTATTTACATCTTCTAGCTTATTTTTGAATGTGCAAGTTGAGAATCTGTCTGTGTTTACAGGTGAGGTCAAACCTGAAGAGGGCGAGGCCAAAGCTGAGGCACCAGTTGTAGAAGAGAAACCAAAAGAAACTCCTCCCCCTAAAACACCGAAGAGCCCGGCGAAGTCCGAGCCTCAGACACCTAGCAAGAAAGTGAAAGAAATACCTCCCATACCTACCATGGAACTAGGACTTGTTCTTGCAGCAGGTTTGTTTTGTCTTCTTTAAATTTTGACAACACATTTCTAAGCTTAAATTCATAAGAAAGCAAAACTAGGAAATCTTTTTAAGGCTTAAGAGCCACATATTTTCTACCACTAGTTACCAGCATACTAAAGCTTCAAGAAATCCCTGGGCTGTACTTTTGCCAGTGTACCACCCAGCAAAAATGTTAGGGAGAGCCCAGGACAAACTATACCTTTTCATTTATCAGAAGACTTGGCTCAGTATTAAACAATCAACTGTTTGAAATTGGTCAGTATAAACACTTGGCTTACTTTTAACAACCAACTGTTTGGGATTGGTCATACAAAAACTTTGCCTACTTTTAATCAATTAACCAATAGGGAATGTTCATGTAAAAACTTGGCTTACTTCTTACCAATCAACTGTTTGAGATTGGTCAGTATAAAAACTGGGGTTACTTTCAACCAATCAGCTGCTTATCATTGGTCAGTATGAAAACTTAACTTACTTTCAAACTTACTTTCAAACTATCACCTGCTCAGGATTGGTCAGTTTAAAAACTTGAATATATTTTAACCAATCAGCTCTCCGTATTGGAGACGGGTATAAACTTGGCTTAACTTTAACCAACCAGCTATCAGTATTGAAGACTGGTATAAGTCTCAGTTATATGGTTTTCTGAAGTACACAGCAAGATCTGCTTATGACATTAGCATTATTGTAGATTTTGTTAGATTCAAAACAGCTTACCAGAAATAAAAAATGAAATCTTGTCAAGTTTCCAAGCTACCATTCTGTAAAGCACATTCCTCATTGGTTTTTACACAACTGATCGAAATAAACATGAAATCTGTCAATCAAGATCACAGAGCAGAAGAATACCAAGTTAATTTTTTCTCTCAGTTGAAATAAGCTAGAACCAGTAGCAATATACAGCTGACAGCTGTGTGTACTAGATCCCATTGTAAAGACAGTGTTGCTATCTGGCGGGGATTGCTATCAGGCGGAGGGGTCCTCAATGGGTATTTAGTAGTGTAGAAACTGCAAGGACCGTTTGATATGAACATGTAGACCAGTCAAGTAGGCATACTGCAACTTTGCCTGATTTTGTTAGAATCATGTTGAATCAGCCACATACTCTTGTATAGGCAGCCACACGTCTGTAAGATGAACAAATAGAAGTTGTGACTGTAATACACGCACAATCTAAACAATCAACTATTATTTTCAAACTAGCTGCTTTGATGTGTATGAAATAAAGATGTTTGAGTGGTTATACATCATGTCTTTCTAATTGCTTACATCTGGTTTAAAAATGTAATGCACTGTCAATGAAAACAGAGCGCATCTTAATGCAGCTGTATAGTTGAGCTACTGGTACATTGCAAAACTGATAGACAGTATGTTCTTCTTGTGAATGTAATTAGGAAGAAACCAGGGCCCAAGATCATAAAACTAAGTTTTGGACTGGTCACCATTTCAGCCAATCAGATCCTTGAGATTTGAGACTGATCTCCAGATTTAGTTTCATGATCTTGGGCACAGAATTTCTCAAATTTCTATTTGAATCAAACTCTGGAATGCTAGTGTAAAGTTTAAGTCACCTTTTGTAACAACTATTAATATAGAAAATATATATATCAACACCCTGAATTCAGACCACTCTGAAAAAAAAGACCTCTGTTCATGCCTTTTAACAGTTTTGCACTATTTTCTACCTGGAAATTAAAACATTCCTCTTTTAACCCTTTCCTGTATAGATACACCTTTATTGCTAGGACCGTCTGATCAGGATCTAAACTGTTCTCTTTTTGATTCATTAGGATATTTCTGACCAAAATGCAACCAGTGCAGATCCTGATCAGACGGCACGGATGTGCCGGCTGATCTGGATCTACACTGGTCGCACATGCATAAAAATGCGTATATATCAAGGGAAGGGTTAAGACCAGATTTGTCAGTCCTTAAGGTGGTCATATTAGCAATGTTTCACTATAGAAATAGAATAAGAATTTCAGATGTTGTGGTAGAAATTTGGTTCAGTTTTGTAATGGATTCAGGCTTTTGGGATGGCTAGTGTTTGGAAAGCTAATGCAAATTAACCCCTTATCACATGTGTGAATAGTATAGACCCAAATCAGCGTGTCCATCTGCGCTGTTTGCTCCTTTGTCAGAAATAAACTAATGAATCAGAGAGCATACAGTGTAGTTCCTGATCAGACTTCATGAATGATCCAGCTTACCTAGATCTACACTGTCCACCTATGGATAATCACAATACCACAAGAAGTAAAGGGTTAAATGAACCTTGCTGAGGTTTTCAGGATAACAGTTAACTATCACCTCTATACTTGTAAAACCATGAGATGATATGACCTGACCAACTAGACAGACAGCTAGTAGTGACAAGATACAGGCAAGTTTGCTGCAAGTCTTTGAGAAGTTTGCTTGACATACCAGTACAAATGAAATATTTATTTCTACCGTTCAGGTTACTATGTGGAGGCAGCTACTAATGACAATATAAGGAAACAGTTCGGAGCTAACGCCTGTGCAGGATGTGCCGCAATTGGTGTGGATGTTGGGATTGGTATGCTGGGGGATGCCCCTGCTGATACAACAGCCGATGTTGAGGTATCCATTGTTTTTTTGTATTTGTCTTGAAACAAACTTGATCGCCATCTTTATTTTACTACCTGTTCTATACAGTTAAACTCCTTTATTAAGACGGATATTGAAATAATGGTCTTCATAATGAGGGGTTTTACTGTAAAATTTGCCGGTACTACATTGTAATTGGATATTTGTGAACTGATTGGTCCTTGAATTTAAACCATAATGAAACATTTAATTGTCCCTCCTATCCATATATACATGTTTTATGCATGTGCTGCCAGTGTAGATCCAGATCAGCAGGCACATTTGTGGTGTCAGATCTGGATCTACACTGTTAGCACATGCGATAATGGTGTATCTAAAGAGTAAAGGGTAAAAAATCATGAAAATACTGCCCAATAATATAAATTCATTGACAACATTTAATTTGGCTTGTCCTGGGAAGTCTATTTTACTGGCATACTAATGCTAAAATTATCTGTTTTGAAGCCATGCCAGTGACAGTATCAGAAATATTTTGCAAAAGATTACACAACATAAATAAACTTGGTATCTCTATAAATAACTTATCTCAGCTATGTTTTATAAATAAGAGAAAAACACAGATAGGCCAACTTCATTACAGTGAATTTTTAATTTCATGGACAGAAATGTCTTGATATAGATACATTTACATCAGTATTCATGTAGAGTTGATTTAGTACATGTACAGTAAAACCTTTAATTAAAACCACCCCAAATTAAAACCACAAATGAGACCACTATTCTGATGTCCCATTTTACAGTTGTGCACTATTTTCTACCCCTATAAGACCATTTCCTATTAAGACCACCTTTTCCCAGTCCCAATGGTAATCTTATTAGAGGGGTTTCAGTAATTTGGGTTTCACTGTATAGGATGGGTAATTTGGGTTTCACTGTATAGGATGGGTAATTTGGGTTTCACTGTATAGAATAGGTAATTTCAGGGTGATAGGGGATGTTCAAAATTGAACAAATGGGTATGTATGGAAATAGTGTACATTTATTGTGTTGCCCTCGATAGCAGGTAGACAAATGCATCCTATAGTCTGTATGATACGGTAACAGCGGCCACAGGTAGCCCCCCCCCCCCCCCCCCACCCACCCCCCCAACTTTAATGTGAATCTTAATGTTGCCTATTACTTTAAAAGTACATGTCTTTTTCACTTCATACTTGGAATATATCATCTGCATGAACAAATCCATTGGTGACAACAAGAATGATGACTCCTGTTTCACTATGTTTATAGTTGTGCCTCTTTCTAATGCAACTTTAATATGAAACTTAATGTAGCATATGACTTTGAAAAAACCTTTTTGCCCGACGGTAGATTTGCATCCTCGGGGAATGATTTTACAGTGTATTGATATTCCTGTTTACAGACAGTAGAAGTGGTTGAGGTGGCTGACACGGCTGATGATGCCGGGGACAATGCCGGAGAAGATGGCGTAGATCACGGCACTGACAACAGTTCTCCTGATGCTGGTGGCATGGAAGCAGACCATGCTGGTATGGAGGCTATGGGAGACATTGGTGATGTTGGTGCAGCATCGTGTGCTACTGGATTTTAAATCACCGCTGAATTAATGTTAAATATTTTGATGGGGACTCTGTTACAAGACCATCATAAGTCTGGCCACATGGTGGTTTCTGTTCACAGGAGGTCTTTCGATAAAGGTTTATATCATTGTGGTAAGAATGCTGTGAGCAGATTATGGAGATTTAACATTATCTTGTAGACTAGTGTTCATCACATCAGGTTGAACTACTATTGTGTGAACATTGGGTTTACTGAATTAACAATGGAGTTTTTGGTGCCTTTGAAATAAAAGCGCCAGTTTCTTTTGCTTTGTATATATTTTGCATAGACCAAATATGAACTACCATTATGTAATTTCGGTAGGATGAAGGGTATTGTTGATTTAGATATATGATTGTAACTGTCTGCAAAATATTGCAGTTGTATGCTATTTTAATCGAAGTGTAACATTTTAGTGTCAGATACATGTTTTTTCTATTCATGACTTACTGATAAATATGACATAACATGACTGTACTCTCGTGTAATCTCATGTTTATATGATATAAAAATCTTACATGTGCATTTTTTACAACTCATGTTTACACAATTTTTCAAGATAGCTTTTGATCCATTTGTTGTTCACTGTGCATGTGTACTTTTGACTTCATGGCCCAAGATCATAAAACTTGAGAATGGAGACCAATCTCAATTCTCAAGCAATCTGATTGGCTGAAATGACAACAAGAGATTTGAGACTGGTCTCCAGTTGCAGTTTTATAATCTTTAGCCTATGTCATTTTACAAGATTTTATGTAGCTTTACATTTTAGCATTTTTACAATCAAAATAAATCTAGTCATTACTAATTTGTGCCAATCAATATTTAATTTTATTGTAAGTGCAGCAATATTTTTACATCAAATGCCTCATTGCTTTTGCATGTTTTAAAACTTAAATTATTTGGGGTGTGTCACAGGAAAAGGTACCGGTACCTTCAGACAGCAGACGGCATTCTTTGAAATCACGTTACGAAGTTCAGCAGACGACATTCATTATTACAATGTGTAACAAAATCACTTTTTAGTTTTGAGAAAATAATAGGTAATGGTAAATTCTTTAAAAAAAAAACTTTCCTTGATATATACGCATTTTTACGCATATGCGACCAGTGTAGATCCAGACCAGCCGGCACATCCGTGCCATCTGATCAAGATCTGCACTGGTTATATTTTTTGGTCAGAAATAACCTAATGAATCAAAAAGCGAACAGTTTAGATCCTGATCAGACGACACGGATGTGCCGGCTGATCTGGATCTAAACTGTTCGCCCTAGCAATAAAGGTGTATCTATACAGGAAAGGGTTAATTACTAAACTGTCAAACAATATTACTGAGGACACTTTTTCCCATGGCATGCTCCAATTCATTCTGTTCAGAGTTATTAAAGGTATAAATAAAAGGGTGAGCAGATTTAAGATAAGGTGGAAGTTGAAATCACTTTTAGCCAGTAGGTTTAGGTTGAGAAAAAACATGTTAAAACCTCCTATGAATCTAAAAGTGACTAGGGTAAATCCTAAATAAGACTGCATGGATGTGCTGGCTGACCTGGATCTGCACCATGGATGTGCTGGCTGACCTGGATCTGCACCATGGATGTGCTGGCTGACCTGGATCTGCACCATGGATGTGCTGGCTGACCTGGATCTGCACCATGGATGTGCTGGCTGACCTGGATCTGCACCATGGATGTGCTGGCTGACCTGGATCTGCACCATGGATGTGCTGGCTGACCTGGATCTGCACAGGTCACACATGGGATAAAAGTCGTATCCATGGAGAGAATATAAAGTGCCTCGCCCTTCATCAACATCTTATTTGTTCGAATAATAAATTTTGTCCAAAAAATTCATAAAGGAATGCATCTTTTTGCTTTCCATGTTTGTAAGGTGATCTGTGGTCCTCACTGAACAAGCTTTTATTTGTCCCTTAAATAACCATGGCATTTATCAGTTTATTTTGCTTGAGTATTATATTGTTTGCTCAAATTTTGCCACTGCATAATGAATGTTTAATTTATTTATTGTTTTAGAGTGCATAATACAATTTTTTTCGTTAAACATTTTGTAGATAACTGGGCAATAAACTTCAGGTTCAAAATAAGTTATAAACAAATTATCGAGGTGGCAATAATATTCTTGTTTTCCTGTTGTATATTGTTTTGTATTATATTTCATGTTGTTTTATCAATAATACAGTCTTTGATAAAGATTTTGTTATTATAGATACATTTTGAGAGAAGATGATGTTTTCATTATCAGATATAACACTGTGGCATTTTAATGCAAATACAGAAGGTTTTATAGAAATGCCGGTAACAGCTGTTATCTTTGACCTTAATGAATCTCTTTTTTTTATTGAAAATTTAAATTTTTCAGTGTTTTGATTTATTATTTTTCCAAGCTTATGAATGTTAAATGCATTAACTGGTTACTCCATGGGATTTGCCATTAATCATATGGATGTCCTGTTTAAATCCAGATCATCCAGTGCATGTGCTTTCTGATCTGGATCTAAACTGTTTGCTTCTTAATCAGAAATAATCTGATGAATTAAAAAGCAAACAATATAGATCCTGATCATATGGTATGGATGTTTTCGCTGATCAGGATCTGCACTGTTTGCCTATGTGATACAAGTCAAATCCATGGTGGAAAGAGTTAAGTAAATGATATGAATTGTAAATTTATTCTGTATGTTTATCAGTTATTATTTCATGAAACAGTGAGTATGTGTAAAACATGTTTTAAATACTTGGTGAGTGCTAATTTAATGGACCAAATGTATTTTAGTATTAATACATTCATACTTAGACGTCTGTTTGTGCAGAGTAAATGTAAACTTCATCTCACTCATTTAACTGTTATCATGTTGATGTACATTTTATATTATATTTTCTACTTTGTCACTTAACACTTTACTCCATATGTGCGCATTTTATCACATGTATCACAGTGTAGATCCAGATCAGCCAGCACATTCGTGCCATCTGATTATAATCTGCCTTTTTTGCATTTTTGGTCAGAATTTATTTGAAAATCAGACGGCACAGATGTGTCCTGATCTGGATCTACTCTGTTTGCTCATGCCATAGAGGCGTCTATATGGCGGAAAGGGTGAAAATGCTTTTGTACTCTGCCATTATATAAAACTGCTTTTGCCTGGTCGTGCTTTAAGTGCCGTAGTGACGTGATAATGCTGATTATGCAAGTAGAGCGATGGTTTCTTACAATTGTTAGTGTTTTGTTTTGTCTAAATCTGTGTAGATATCAAACATAAATTATAGTCTTGTATTACAAGACCTTGATTTTTGTGAAAACTTAGTTAGCTAGTATGTCTTTATTCAGAATTCTCTCTTCCCAAACATTTTTTTGAAACCCTGGACCCAAGGTTATAAAACTGAGATTGGAAACCAGTCTCAAATCTCAAGCATCTGATTGGCTGAAATGGCGACCAGTCGCCATTTCAGCCAATCAGATGCTTGAGATTTGAGACTGGTTTCCATGCTCAGTTTTATAACCTTGGGCACTGGTTTCATTGTTATTAAATACATAACATATTATATTAACATATTCTCATTTAAGTTGCCTCTTTCATGAGATTTTATGCAATAGAGAGCAATAGTGTGTCAGTATTCCATAATGTTTCATTACAAAATATTCTTTAATGCAAGCAGAATGCTCCAGGAGAATACAGAAAACAAGTAGTTTAAGTTTTAGCAGGCAAAGTTATTGATTATTTCGGCAAAACCTTCCTATGAGTAAGAAGAAAATATTAATCAAGTCTCAAAGTATACAGCTAATATCATATACCAGTATATAAACTTTGAACCATTTCATTATCTACAGGCATTTATCGATTCATGAACTGATAAGCCCATATTGATACATGAACTGATAAGCCCATTAGCTAATAATAAAATCATTGATTGATTATACATTTCACCTTGAACTTTCAACACGTACAAAACATGTGCCAAATCATCAGTCATAGAATACCCTGATCTCAGATGTAAGGTGATTCTTACAACTGCTGAACTCCATACACTTTTTACATAAGATATAAATTGTTGCTGTAATATGTATTCATTAACCATTTTCCTCCATATATGCACCCCTTATCAGAAAGGGTGAACAGTGTAGATCTAGATCAGCTAGCACATTCTTGCCATCTGATCAGGATCTGCAATGTTTACTTTTTGATTAATTAATAAAAGTTCTTTCTGACCAAAAAGCAAATGGTGCAGATCCTGATCAGATGGCATGGATGTACCAGCTGATCTGGATCTACACTGTTTGCACATGTGATAAAAGGCTTATATTTGGAGGAAAAGGTTAAACCCTGTTTTAGTAGCTTTTCTACATTTTATACACATTTTTGCTTATTTTTTACTGAAAATGTAAGGTGTTGGATGTTCTCATTGCGAGCAGTACCCATTGCTATAGTTAGCCATTGTAGTTAATACTTGTGCTAGTCTCTTCAAAAGGTACTCAACAAGTAGTTATGTATAAACTTGTGCTGGTCACTTATCAGTAGTGTTCACAAAGGGCATTGGAATTTAGATACCTACAGATTTCTTGCAGTTAAATCATTCAATGTGTTTTCTCATCTTGAACCCTTTCTCAACCTGCTGAATGCAACTAGAGAAAATCTGTTTAGTCAGATTCTACACTTTTCACATTGCAATAAAACACACTTGCCCAAAACTGAGATTGGAAACTGGCTGAAATGGTGACTAGTCTCCATTTCAGTCAGTCTGTGCACAAGATCTTAAACTAAATCTGGAGATCAGTCTGAAATCTGAAGACTGATTGCCGTTTCAGCCAATCAGATGCTTGAGATTTGAGACTGGTCTCCATTTTAGGTTTATGATCTTGGGCAAAGGTTTAGGGTTACTCCATTTCCCCAAAGATAAAGTCTGACAAAAATCAGCACTGTGGACTTGGATTCAGTAAATTGTTTCTCATCAAGAAGCAAACAATGTAGATCCAGACCAGACTGCATGAATGTTCTGTCAGATCTGGATCAACACTGGTTGCCCTTGTGATTAAAGACTTACTATGGAAGAAAGGGTAAATGTTTAATAATAGCTTCTGATCCATTATGTGCATGTATTGTAAATTGTAGCCATAGATGTTCTTGTATTTAATCACAAAACTGGTAGTGGTGCAACAAACTCTCATTGATGTCACAGATAGGTGTGGTAACGAAATTTAGTTTTATCCAATGGTTGCCAATGAAAATAAATACAGCTTTAACTTCAGGTACATGTTACAAATAATGTTAATCATGAACTGAGTTCTGTATCTTAAGATCAATGTTAAAAAGATATAAATTTCCTGTTTACAACTGAAACAATTGTTGTGTTGACATTGTTGATCGTTTTCATGCCAAATTACATGTAATAAACATCTTTTAGGGTCTGTTGTCAGTAGAATGTTTGGGATGTTATATTAAATAAAGTATATCTTAGTGGGAACATTCTTGTTTGTTCTGTTTACCCCATGAAAGCTGTTGGAAGTCTCGAGACTCGAGGCCATGTTTTTTCTCTGTTTATCATCGAAACTCAGTTTTTTGCACCCAAAACATTTTAAGGAAGCAACACAGAGTCACCACTCGGTTTGTCCTGGTTTTATTCAGGCTACTCAGCAACCACTGGATTGAATTCGGTGAAACTTACTCAGAAGATTAAGGGCTTACCACACTCCTCCCAATCACGATCATCGATAAAAAGAAAATTGTCAAAATCTCAATAATGGCAAAATGCCGTTCAATGAAACTTTGCACAAATGAAAGTTACTAATGAATCTTTATTTTGCAAACTGTAAGACACGTTAGAAAAGTAAAGAAAAAGACCTAGACCTAAAAATTCCTTAAAATTCTATTTACATAAATTCACAAAAACTAAGCAATACGAAACATAATTTTAAATTCCCACGTGAGTGCAATGATACTGACAAGAAAATGTTGTGTACTTTGTAAAGAACTGTCAATACTACAAAAAGAGAAATCAGTGATTGTCATCCGTTTACGCGACCAGGAAGAGACCAGGAAATTGAAGGTCAAACACACTTTTACTAATATCTTGTAAAGTTTACATATGTAAGGCAAGAGGACACAATAAATTGTTGTCAGTATCATATTACTCATGGTCATTTAAAATGATGTTAAGTGTTGTTTAGTTTTTGTGAATTTATGTAAATAGAAGTTGAGGGAATTTTTAAATCTCGCTATTTTTCTTTACTGTTCTAACGTGTCTAACCATCTGCATAACAAAGATACATTAATAACATACATTTTGCAAAGTTTCAATTATCGGCATTTTGCCGTTACTGAGATTTTGATAATTTTCTTTTTATTGATGAACGTGCTTGGGAGGAGTGTGGTAAGCCCTTAACTAACAAGAGGATATGTGTATAGTACAATGTATTAGCAGATTCCAGTTTGAATTTTTTTTACACAGTTATATTCATTTTACTTTCTATAACTGTTATGTGTTTACCACCAATTGGAATTCAATAAAACTATGGGAAACTATGGAAACTTCATTTACAAAAGAAGATTTGCATATTGTCAGCATGTTCTGGCTGAATGATTCCTGCAGATTATTGCCCTTACAATTTTATACAGGACGCAACTACTGCTTTCAACTTGGTGCAAATGCAAATTCTTATGTGGCTCTTCGCTAAATAGAGATGTAAATATTACTGTAGTATGTTCATGCTTGATGAGTTTTCAAAGAGTTAAGGCTCTTAATATCCGTATAGTTTGATAAAGGACCATTCATGTCCAGGCTATTCCTCAGCAACCAACTGGAATTCTATGACACAGTCAAGCAAGAAGAGATGTGGATATTTTGAGGATGTTCTGGCTTAAAGATTTTTTGCAGAGTTATGGCACTTTAAATTAATTTATAGTACAATATATAGAACCATTTATGTCCTTGATATTTCTCACGAACGATCAGTTCGAGACTAGTATTACTTTATAGGGAGCTTCACTAACGAGAAGATGTGCACATTATCAGCATGATTCAGAGGATGATTTGTTGCCGAGTTATGGCCCTTTTAATAACTGTAAAGCATGGTTTAGGAACATTCATGGCAGGGCTACTTCACCATTTTGAATTTAATGTGTATGCTGGTTTAATGATTTCAACAGAGTTATTGCCCTTTCAATTTCTATTTGGTATGATGTAGGACCATTCCTGTTTGTGCTGGTTCTTAGCAACTATCAGTTGGAATTCAATATTATGTTTAGGAATATTCACTAACAAAAGAAGATTATTACATACATGTCATCAGATCAGGATCTACACTGTTCACCTTTTGATTTAACTGACCAAGAACAAAAAAGTGTAGAACCTTGTAAGATGGCACATCCATGCCATCTAATCAGGATTTAGACTGTTTGCTCATGCCATAAAACAAATATATGTGAAGTACCGGTAAAGGGAAACAAAAAAATAAACACAAGACTTCTTTTTTCTCTAACATCTTTGTTTTTTCTACTGATGTAAGAGGTAAATGTTTAAAATATTATTTTGAATGATTCCTCAAAAAGTGTGCTGCGTGCATCAAGAGACCAAAACAGCTCAAGCTGCTGGCATGGGGGACCTTATATAGTTCAATAAAGTAAATGAAAAGGCTTTTGGATTTTAATAAGCATGTTGAACCTTCCGGTTTCCATTTGTGGTCACCTGTTTTAAGCAGCAGCCAATGTGCAAAGGTCCATGGAGATATAATTAATAATTAATGTTACTGTATCCTGCAGCCATCTGGTGTAGACAGCCACTTTCACACTGCTTAAAGCAAGTTAATTAAATGTAATCTAATTTGTGTGCATTCACTGGTTACATGTCAGATAATGCCCTTCTCCTGAAGCAAAATAATAAAGAAACATCAACAGCTTATGAACAGTGCAGATTCAGATCAGCCATGCTGTCTGATCAGGATCTACACTGTTTGCTTTTAGATTAATAAGGCTATTTCTGACCAATATGTGATCAGTGAAGATCAAGATCAGACAGCAAAGATGTGCCAGCTGATTTGGATTTACATTTGTCGCACATGTGTTGAAACATGTATAAATGGAGTAAAGGGTTATAAGAGGGAGTTGTACTCTTTTTGCACAAAGGTGACAACATATGCTATATAAAGGTGTATAAATGGAGTAAAGGGTTATAAGAGGGAGTTGTACTGTTTTTTCACAAAAGTGACAATTGAGGTGCTTTTGATGTAGTTTGCTTACCCTCACAACTCTAATTATAAAAGATGAAGATAATTTTTTTTCCATTCATGAAAAGAAAAAAAAAAGAACGGTACAGTAAAATAAACCTTAAGCAGTAAACCTGAGAAATTGGCTATTGTCATCAGATGGCTGTATGATACATGAAAACAGTATGTATGAGTATAACTTGGATCTTTATAATCAGGTTGTCTAGGGCTAGTGGACGCTTAGTACCAGTGACCATTTACACACTGGTTAAATGTTAGAAGTCTTAAACAATACTCTCCAAAACTTAAATTGTTTTTAATTTACTGCAGTTTGGTGCTATTTAATAACTACTGTTTAATCATTGATTGTCTTTCAAACAAATCTTAGAAATTCAAACCATCATACATGTTTATTATTTGCTCAATGTAAGATTTGATGTAAGCCGCATCAATGTAGCTTCAAATATCAGATCACACAATCCTAGCCATTAAAACCAGGACACTGATGAGGTGTACAAAAACAGAAGAAGTTAAATCTGACACACTTGAAACTGTTGGGTCTCTAACCTGTCTACAAAACCTAGGTTTAGAAGCAGACGGACATTTGTCCTGATCGCCTGTTTTTGGAGGAGACCACTTATCAAGGTCACAAACTGCTGCGATTCTTTCAAAGTTTTCATTTGTTGCTTCAAATGCAGTTTTCTGCAACGGGTTGATCTCGGCATACTTCATGAAACCATTCAGTGTCCGTGTCAGACCAACAATAAAGGTTTCGCCAACCCTTGTCTGCAGCTGTACACCGGCACACTCATCATACCCGCTGATATCTTCAATGACAACTTGTCCTGGTACGTTGTACGCCCCTGCCTTAAAAACACAATACACCATGAACCTTGCATCCAAATCCTGTGGGTTTCTTAATTTCCCGTGACCAATGTCTTCACCATACAAAACAATGTCCGATTTTAACAATAGTTCTTCCATCGTCATGTTTCTCCATGCTGAAGTCTTACAACCTCTGCAATTCTTGACAAAAAATAGAAGAATCCACAATGTAAACAACAGTGTTTTAGTAAAATTTCCCATGATTCCAATCTTGATTTTAGAATCCTAAATAATCTCCTGTTTTTTTTTGTGCAACACTTCCGACTCACAAGCCAAACATAGGTTTAATATACTTTCAGACTGTAATCACATCCCAATACATGTAGGTTATAAAAACAATAGCACTAAGCATAATTTATGAAATGTGTTATAAGGTAACAAATGCCATTACTAAATTAGCAAGTTGGGTGTCCTGGTCATAAATAATTCAAGAAAAATTCTTTTTTTAACTATGCTTTGGCCGTAAAAGGTTTTATAAATAAAATATTTATTTTTATACCACATGTCAAACTTAAAACTCTTGATTGACCATATGTAATGCATCATTACAAAATACAGTTTATAGCCTATGCGACTGGTGTAGACCCCAGTCAGCCTGTGCATCAGCACAATATGATCAGTGCCCAAGGTTATAAAACTGAGCATGGAAACCAGTCTCAAATCTCAAGCATCTGATTGGCTGAAATGGCGACCAGTCGCCATTTCAGCCAATCAGATGCTTGAGATTTGAGACTGGTTTCCAATCTCAGCTTTATAACCTTGGAGCCCAGGTCATTTAGTCACAGAAGCATCTAATGCATCTAGGAAACAGTTCCAATCTTTTTCAGACCATGTATACTACGTGCACAATTTGAACAAGGGCCCAAGATCATAAAACTTGTGACCATTTCAGCCTATCAGATGCTTGAGATTTGAGACTTGTCTCCAGATTTAGTTTTATTATCTTGTGCAAAGGTCTATGATTGTTGTAAAGTCAACAAGTCTTGTTTTTTAATGGTGCTTCACATATTATGGAGCTGATTAACTCTTCTTTTACATTAATAAAGGAACAAATACAAGAAATAAGTCATATTTTCTTTTATTCAAGTCATCAAAAATAAGTTGCATGAATCTGACAAAACAAGTTTCAAGTAGCATAAAAATGATATTAGAGACCCACAGGTAAATGAAAAAAATACATATTTTTTACAGAATAATATAGACCACTTATTTAGCTTTAAATGTCAGAAATGTGCTTTCAATGCATGTAAACATTCAAGTACTGTCAGATTCTAATAATTTAATAGGACAAGTAATTGAAGGTATACAAGTGTTGATTAGGGCTATTCCATTTAACATATATCCCACCCCAGGTAGGTCAGCAGGACATGTTAATCATGTCATTTATATTTATGTGATTGTGCTATGTACTAGTTTGCATTGATTCACTGTTTCACTTTCATTTCAATAGTTAAAAGGAAATGGACCCCACTAACCCCACTCCCTTTAGTAGTGAGAAAGCCTTTTCCCCTACCCCAATTAGAAGAATTATACACATAGGAATAATCCCATATAGAATTTCTTTATTTTGCCTTCCTGGGGTGGGATATATATTCAAATGATTGAGCCCTTATTCATTTATATTTAGACTCTAACAATTTATACAATACTTCATACTGATACTTATTTCAAAACAACTTAACTTTATCTAATAAATACAAATCATTTAAAACACATTTTCAAATTATCTACTAGTTCCAACATACTCTCAGCATCAACATTTTAACCATTTACTCCATATATACATCTTTTATTTCATGTGGTTACCTTGTAAATACAGATTAGCCAGTCTATCTGTGCTGTCTAATCAGGATCTTCACTGTTCATTACTTGGTCAGAAATAACCTAATAAATCCAAAAGCAAGCAGTGCAGATCGTGATCAGATGGCACAAATGTGTAAAATGTGTATATATAAAGGGTTAGTACTTTGACAGTCTTAAAAAGTATTTGGGCAATGAACTGCAAGTAAGGAGTTCATGTACGTTTGTGAATGACTTGATAAATTATATAAAAAAACATAAACCCACAATTATACGATGAAAAAATAACTAATTTGGAATCGTGTGTTGAACTGTTTAACCGTCACAGAATTCCATAGCCTCACATAAAATGAGTGAACTTTTTTATTCACCTGTTTATTAATATACTGTAATTTATCAACTTTTCAGTGAAACCAAAGTCCAATGCAATAATTTTAAAAAATATACACTTTAATTAAAATTTTAGCAATAGCATTGCGACGCTGTACCAAGGGGTATGTGATAAATGTTACTGCGACCCTTGTTGGGGTGGATGAAGATCTGAATGGCAGCTTAATAAGGGTGTTATTTGGAAATCCTGCCTCCCTGACGAAGGTTTTTTCCAAATGAAAATCAAATATCCAACATAGAAAGATATCCTAGCCTCACTATTTGCCAAATATTCCCAGAGTAGATTAAGATCAGTGCCCAAGGTTATAAAACTGAGCATGGAAACCAGTCTCAAATCCCAAGCATCTGATTGGTTATGGTCGCCATTTCAGTCAATCAGATGCTTGAGATTTGAGACTGGTTCCCAATCTCAGTTTTATTGCAGAAAAAATATCGACTTTCAGCGTTTCAAGTTATACCTTGATCAGAGCTCTTAGCAGGCCTGAAAAAACTAGACTGTGTCCTGGGGACATGGATGCCCCAAATGCTACAAGAACACTTGTAAAACAAAGGGCCATAACTGTGGTTAAACTAGTCGCATCTTCTTTACGATCATCTTCACATCCTGCTTGATCAATCTTTGCAAGTTTGAAAGAATTCTGCCTATTGGTTAATGAGAAGTTGATGAGAGAGGGACAAGTGCAACTCTCTATGACCCTCACCGAGGGGGCATTATGAGTGCAACTCTATATGCCTCACACTTCATGGGGGCATAAAAAAGGGGTTTTATAAAAACTCAAGTCTAAAAAGGCCTTTTACTGTTAATATTTCAAAATAACTAATTATAAAGGATACATTTGTTAGAATTCTCATTGAAAAAGCATAACATATACATTTGTATCAGTATACAAGTGTAGGGGAAGGGGCCCATACCCTTTTTAATTTTGGGGAAAAAAGTTAATTGACATGGAAACCTACTCTAAAACCACATATATCTGTAATAGGCATGTTTTATATCTAAACTTTGCTATAAATGCTTTTGCCCACAGTTGCAATAGTGTAAACATATCACCAGACCTGATTTAAAAAAATAAATTTTACAACTCAGCATTTGTTAGAATTCTCATTGAAAAAATTCAGACATTCATAACGCAAGCAGTGCTCAGTTGCAATAAATAATTGGTCATTTTGAAAAATGCTGAGTTACATTATAAATGCTGAATACATGGAAAACCCATGGTCTTGAAAACACTACCGCCAACATCTAAATGTATCTTGTTGGTGAACACAACAGCATTCTGAAAAAACTCAAAAAGAAGGGAGGGGGAGAAACAGTAGTACAACCATTACAGTGACAAGGCTGGGAGTCTATAGATTTTGAGTGAAAACTACAGGCATTTTGGCCTTTTTATAGGTTTTTAAGAACCAGGTGTTTTTCAATGCCAAGGGATGGGACCCATGCCCAATATTTTGGGGGAAAATAACATTATTTCTTCTGTAAGGGAAATAAAATATCTTATGTAAAGTTACTTTTTGCAGAAAACTGCAAGATTTTAAAGAAATTTTCTGAGGGGAAGACTGTCTCTACTAAAGAAGAAAAAAAAAAAGCCCTGAGAAGATTTAAAAGCTTTTAAGTTTGCTCTGAAATTACAGGTCTTAAAGGTTTTAAAGGTTACGCTAGGAGGCTTGCTAGATGGCTCAAACATTCCTCTAAATACTCTTAACATTTTGGCCACTTTCTATCACATGAGAATGACGGTCAGACCTTTTCTACGATGTATAAAGTGATGACTATTTCTGAGGTGTTTAAAGGTGATTTCCTGTTAAAAAAAAATACTTTTTTGCAATTTAACGGTTAAATTATCAGTTTTAAAAACTTGCATTTAAGGAGTTTTCAACACTCACTTGGCATTAATGAAAATAACTGTTATCTATTTTACCCACATGAGTTTTATAACCCCTTTATTTCTATTTTTTGACTTAGACAAATGATATTGTCAGGCCTGTTAGACCAATAGCAGTAGTTATGTAGACAGAAGAAATTCACAGAACTTCACACTTATCAATATGAATACAGGTATGACATTTACATTACTTTCTGAACACAAAAAAAAATATTTTTAAAATCTCCTTTTAAAAGATACAGATTTTTTCTTTTGTCCATCTGACAAAAAAGTAGGAAGGTTTTTGTAAAATAGTAGGAAAAAGTAGGAACAAGACTAAAAAGTAGGAAAAACTAGGAAAAAGTAGGAAAAAGTATGACCACTTGACAGCCTGAGACTGGTTTCCAATCTCAGTTTTATAACCTTCAGCCCTGCCTTACAATCTGTGCAGTCTGATTAGGTGTACACTGAACAACTCTTCTAATCAGTCACTTAGAAAAGTAGGATTTCGGAAACATTCCTATGAAGTTCAGTTTTTAATATCAACAATTTATTTACATTTTCTGATAATTTCATACAACTTGAATCATAACTGGCAGGTGAAACACGCAAAGATTCATGCAAGTATCCCTTTATCCATTAGTCTGAACAAAATAAAATATCTCAATTTCATAGAAATGTAAGATTTCATATTGTCAAGAACAAATTTTAACAAGCACTAATTCTTACACAAACAAAATTACACAAACATATAACATTAAATATAATAAATGCATAAGGCATGTAGTTTGAGAAAGACAAGATTTGGTCATTACTGAACTAATAATTTACTAGTAAATGAAATTCTTAAATAATCTATGATAAGACTTGTGTCATAACTCTTCTTTTGGTGAACTGTCTTCATCATCTTGGGCTCCATTTTCTGAAAAAAAAAAGTCACCATCAAGGATGTATACAAATATTAATTGTAAATAATATCAGGGACGAACACAAGATTTCCAGACAGGGTAATAGTATTACATGATAATTTACCCAGTAATCTTATTTCAAATCCCAATGATAATTTTATTTCTGCCCACATTTAACCACCAGTGTAGACAGACCTATTTCCAACTGACTTAAACCATATTTAGGGTGTACAAAAATGTCATCTTTGAATAGAATGAACCCAGTTTAAGGAGGTGATTCCAGTACGGAAAATAAGGGGGTAGAGACCTTATCTTGCTGATAAAAACTACACATTGAAGCAATTTTAAGGACATCAGCTTTATGTATTTAAAATGGCCATTATCACTTTCAATTTCATTTACATATAGATACATCATTTTCAAAATAAAAAATACAACATGATACAGGGGTTCTGTTTGACATATGACAGAATTTTGACCTTGAAATTACAAGAAATGTTTATTTTGACCCTTGAAAGTTTTGATATCAATCCTTGGATCAAAAGTCATTTAATCATAAGGTTTTCAGGTGTAAGTGAAATCCTTGATGATATCAGCATGATGTCTGCATTCAAGACACTAGATGGCCATTCCACTATAAATCAAATCAAGGGGTATTTTACTTCATCATCCTACAGATGTTCATGATATAGATATAGCAAATACATTATAATTTATTCATGATAAGTAATGACACTTGCATATTTTCATATTTTCTTTGTTATGCACCATATGGTAAGTTACAAGCCTTTCATAACCAACATACAATGGGGTAACAATTAACACAAATCAATAAATAAGCTTACTCAATTTCGGATAGCTTGACTATTTGTGATATTACAACATTTTGGCCAAAAAATGTATCATACTTTCATATTAAACACTAATCTTTCACTCTAATGAGATGAAGTTTTTTCTTGAGAAATATTTCATTTTAGGATGAAAAACATTTGCTCAGGGGCATGGCTACTTCACATGATGCTCTTAAATTATCAACCAGTGCAGAATGTTTTGAATAGCCGTTACATCACAACTTATTTTTTCATTTTTTTTGTTAAGGAATAAAATATTTAGTAGTGATAATATAGGAACTTAATCAATAATTTATTACATTTATTACAACATGATAAACATTTGGGTTCTTTAAATTAAGTGTTAGCCTTTCTAGCCATATGTTTTTTTTTATTTTCATACCCTGATGACTGCAATAAAATGTAGATTTAATCCTTAACTTTAACCTAGCACTGGTAGAACTTTTAAGGATGCAAATAATGTTTCAACTTTACTTAAACAGTTTAGATTAATTCCATCAGCAATTGAAAGAATTCTGTGGCAAATTTCTCGTCTCTGTCAAGAAAACTAACTGCTTGATTGTTAAACACAAGCATCATAAATGCATGTATTATATATAAAGAATGAGGCATTTTTGAGTTTCAAATCTGGAAATCTCTGAGCATTGACAAGATTACACATGGAGACGAGTTCTACAAGAATCACTACAATATCTCACTTCTAAAATTAACCATATCAGTTTGTTGTAGATGTCTTCGTTAGACAGAACACAGTGAGGCAAATGTACATTGTTATTCCAAGAATCTACATCACAACATCCCCTCATGTTGCATCCCATACCAGTAAATAAATACACCGAACACAATAGATAGAAATAACACAACAAAGTAGTTCCACTGCACCAGTGAGCCACATATATAAAACACTACAGTCATCCCCAAGAGTAACAGTATGCCTGGTTTATCCTTATCTGTCTTTCTGTCTTTCTTCTTTCTTTCCTTATCTTTACTGTCCCTAGTTTTTGGAGGTTTTGGAGGATCTGAAAAAACAGATCACACTTTAAACATGGGCAATGAATAAACCACATGTTTACATACATGTAAATGAAATCTATACTCCATGGGACTTGGGCGAACTGTCTAGACCTAGATCAGCTGACACATCTGTGCCATCAGATCAGGATCTGCAATGTTCACTTTTGATTAATTCTGATCAAGAAGCAATACATGTAGATCCAGATCAGATGCCATGGATGTGCCAGCTGATCTGTATCGACATTGATCACATGTGTGATAAACCCAATAAATATGCAGTAAAGAGTTTATTTGTATTTGATTGTAGAGAATGAGTAAATTTGGCATTTCTGTCCAACAGAAAACAAGGTGTAAAATTTACCCTGTTATATTTTTAAATAAGTGAATCATGAAATAAAATTTACAATAAAATTTAGCTTTAAAAATGATTTTGACTGATTTTAATGCTAACTTCAAGATGTTTATTGCCTTACTAATTGTTATTATTTATCATGATCTTAAACAATTACTGGTTCATGTTTTAAATGATTTTACAACACAAGACAGGAACAAATCATGCCGACATGTACGAAAAGATAGAAAAACAAAATCAGACAGATAAACCAGGCTTTAAAACGTAAAATACTGAAACAATGCAACACTATCAGGCACTAGCAATGTGTAAGGCAATATACCCCACTTCTTCATAGGGGGCATAATAACTGAGGCAATAACCTAGACTAACATAGGTTACAACAATGTATACCTGGGGCAATAACATAGACTGACGGAGGTTACAACATCTGATAACTGAGACATTAACCTTGACTGGCATAGGGTTACAACAATGTGTACCATGGAAAAAAATCTAGACTGGCGGTGGTTACAACACTAGATAACCAAGACATTAACCTTGACAGACAGAGGCTACAACAATTGGTACCTAGGTCATAACCTAGACTAATAAAGGTTACCACATAAGATAACTGTGACTGCAATAACTTAGACCGACAGCAGTTACAACAATGGGTAACTAGGATAATGATCCAGACTGATGCAGGTTACAACCGAGAATGACTGAGGTTAGAATGCAGGATGAAAAAGGTAGCAACTAAGATTGACTTTGGTTATACAAGGATCACTGAGTTGACAGAGCTTACAACATCAGTTGAAGTTATAGACTACATTGATTTTAATTACTTGGAAAACTGCCTAAAGCTACAACCAACACTGACTGAGGTTAAAACATCCACAAATAAAACTAAAATGATTGGGACAATAACCAGGACTTACTCAGAATGACTTGAGTTACACCAAGCTATCAATGTTACTTACAGGTAACCAGGGTTACAACCAGGGATCACAGAGATTGCACCCTAGATTGACTGCAGTTACATTCAGAAAAATGTGGTAACAACTTAGGATGACGGAGTTAATTACAAGGCTTACCTTTAGGCTTTGGTATACAAGTTTTACTATCAGAGTCATAAAAGAAGCCATCTTCACAGGCACATTCATAACTGCCCTCTGTGTTTTTACACGATTGTTTATCCCCTAAACACAATGTGTTATCTTGTTGGCACTCATTTATGTCTGAAATATAAAATCAGTATTGTTTTCTTATTTTCCAATCTACATATACTCTAGTGTTATTCACACAACTGTTTTGTGTTCACACTGAACACATTGTATTCATTTATCAATGCAGAAAACTTCTAACCATGTTCATCTAAGCAATTGTTTGAACTTCATAGAGTACTCTCTCTTAAATAGCACGTCTGTTTGCCGGGATATCTGTCTCTGATTTTACATGTAACATAAAATGTTTGACAAGGTGCACATGGTGGATCTTAATATTATAACACTGGGTCCAGTTTTTTTAAGAGTTAGCAAATTAGCATAATAATTCTGCTTCTAGGAATCACTAACAGTTGTACACAATAGTTCTTACCATGAAAAATAAGGAAAATGGTCAGCAAAAGTTCAAAGATATATTGTACTAGTTTCTTTGCATTAACTCTAAAATTATTAGAACTCTGGGATGTAAGTTACTGAATTGTTAAATAAAATTGTGCATACCTATACATTCCTCATTTTCTTTCCTGTAGCCTGCTCTACACTCTGCACACTTATTGGCACCATAACCTGTGCAGCCCAGACATGCCCTATGACATGTGGCACAGTGAAATGACCCTTGAGTATTTGTACAGTACTGACTCTCTTCACAGGGGGTATCAACACACTCATCTATGTCCTTGCAACCTTCTTCCTCAGACGTAATCCAACCTGGCTTACACTCATCGCAGCCCTTAGGTCCAGGCTCCCAACATGTGGACTTACAGGAGAAATGACACTGGGTGCAGACAGTGTGAGTATCGTTTTTACTCTCCTCAAAGTAACCATCTGAACACTCGTCACAGAGGTCACCACGGTAACCAGAATTACAGGTGCATTTTCCTTTTCCTTGTCGGGTTCCTTCACCCTGTAATGTATTGAAAGTGCTTTTTAAGATGAATAAAAACTAAACATGCCACTCTAAGCATTTTGGGAAGCACCAAGCCACCTAAGCCAGGTGGAAGATTTACTTTGAGTGGGAGAATTGTTTATCAATATCGACGAAAGTGGGAGATTTTTCACTTTATGGAGCCGATTATAAAAACTTTATTTCCATTAAATATTGTTAACAAGGTTAGTTAATAGCAGATGCAAAAGGAAGCAGGTCCCTGCTCATCTGGTCAAACAATTGCAATTAAAGGGTCATATCTCCAGAGTATGTGTTGCAGTCTGGCTAGTTGAAGATATAAGCACAAATGTTATGCCTATAAACATTCTTAACATTAACAGTGATGATTGGACAACAACTTTCCAAGTTACAGAGTTGGCTGTGCTAATTAGGTTAAAGATCAGAAATCAAAGGGCCAAAACTCCAGTATACCTGGAACAATCTGACTGGTTATCAAACTTGGCCAAGGTAATATGGCCAACATTGTGACAAAGTTTGGTGAAGACTGGATAAAGAGTTACAAAGTTAGAGAATGGATGTGCTTATAATGTCAAATATCTGTCATAAAAATGATCATAATTCCTGATTCCCAGACAAACTTGCAAGTTATGGAACATGATGAGATATTTCAGCCATAAACATTCATCCTGACTAACCTGGTACACTTCGCAAATGGCCTTCATGGCATATGCAATGTTTTTAACCAGCATAACCGGAGTCAATGTAGAAGGTTTTGTGGGGTATGGTAAGAAAATCACAAATTTTTTGTCTAAGTTTCAAAATAATAATCATTTTTTGCAAGAAGCAAGTAAAATATAGATAAAACAGGAAATTTACAACATTTGTAGCCTGGACAGGTCCATTTTCACGAATGATTTAGCAAACGACTATATTCTGCACACAGAGATAACTAGAATCATAAAGTCTCATGACTCAACAGCTGTAAAGACCTATTGGTTTGAATGTTATTTAGAAATCTAGCCAAAACTCTGCGATTTTCTTACTGTGCCTCACAAAACCTCCATCATTGACACCAATTATGCCGGTTAAAAACGTTGCATATGCCGTGATCGCAGCGCAGTGTCATTCACGAAGCGTACCAGGTTAGCCAGGGTGACATTTATAACCAAGGCTGGCTGAAGATTGAGTAAGTATTATTATATTTTACAGATGCTGCCAGCCACAGGTGTTCACGTATAATGTCCTATTTTTAAACTGGCATAAATTTCTAACACACTTTACTTACATCACACATTCCATTCCCTTTACAAGGTCTTTCCTTTCCACCAGCACATGGTTCACATTTTGGTCCATATGTATTACTTGGACAACATACTGAATAAAAAAACAATGTTGTTATAAAGAAAAACAAGAATGTCATTATAGAAAAGTCCTGTTTTCAGTCATTAGAATGGAGCATCTCTACAAATTAAATAAAAAATTGTCAGAAACAACTGTCTCTGACTCAATTCCCAGAACTAGTAGCTAGAAGTTTCATATTCAACAGAGATTACAACAAAATATTTTTTAAATACCCTAAAGTCAAATCACTTGAAATCTTAGCCTACTAAAACACATATCACACTGTTTCAATAAAAATTATTCTCAATTCTGTTTAGTCAAAGTAGACAAACTGCTCATGAAAACTGAGACAGTGGCATCAATGCACTTATTGTGATACAGGTCATTTTGTCAGACAGTGGCTCCAATTTCGTACCCACTAAACACACTACCATATTGTTCACAGACTTTCACAACAACCTTTTTTTAATATTTTTTTCTAAAATTCTGTCAAATTGTACTTTTTACAAATAATAAACTTTGGAGAGAAAACACTGCAAAAAAAGTCATAAATCAGCACTTATTAAATGGAAATGTCCCAAACACAGTGTACTATGCAGAAACTGTTACCTTTTATTTTATTAATACACAGCCATTCATGCATGTCCACAGCTTCATTTTTTGCGTGAACATTGAACCAGAATTCCTCGATATCTTCTTCATGTTTCTCCAACATAAAATGGCACTGAAATAAAATCCAATTTTAGAAGAAAAATGGGAATTCCAGAAAATTCTCAAGCAAAAAACCTGTTTCACTATTTTCAAAGCTTTTTATTTAAATTTTGAATCACTGATTTCTGCACAGCTCGTGTCTTATAATCTTAGCAAGAAAATGAATAGTATGACTCTTTATGTCATTTAACCCTTTCCTCCATAGTTACACCTTTATTGGATGAGCAAACAGTTTAGATCCAGATCAGCTAGCACATATAAACTGTTCGCTTTTTGATTAGTTAGGTTAATTCTGCCTAAAATGGTCGCACATGCAAAAAATGTGTATATATGGAGAAAAGGGTTACAGGAAGTGAAATATCTTTCTACCCTACTCTGGTAAAAACAAATATCCTCTGTTTCTTTACAAATGAGTTGAAATCTTCAAATATAAAAATTCTTTTATAAGCCAACTTTTTTGTGATGCAGATAACATTCCAATATTTCAGAAACAGCTCTTTAGGAAAAGGAAAGGATAGTGTGATTTAACTTAATCGATGTGTTGTCGAGAAATCATTCAAAATATACCTCCTTACTGTCATGCTTGCATAAATGGTTCTCCCATATTTCTACCAATCTTGTTTCACTGAAAAAAAAACAGTATGACTGGCTTTGTACAAGGTGACAGCAACTTCTTCATTTGACATTAAGCATAAAGACCCAGTTTGGAATTTTTTCATGTGAATTAACCCTTTGCTCCATATATATGCATTTTTACGCATGTGCAACCAGTGTAGATCCAGATCAGCTGGCACATCCATACTGTCTGATCAGGATCTGCACTGGTCGCATATTGGTCATAAATAACTTAATGAATCAAGAAGCTAACAGTGCAGATCCTGATCGGCCAGCACATCTGGATCTACACTGTTTGCCCACGAAATAAAGGTGTGTCTATGGAGGAAAGTGTTAAGATGGTTCTGATATGATTGCTAAATGTTAATTTTGTAAAACTGTGATTCGTTCCTTAATATATATTTCTTTAAACAATAATAACTTCTGATATCAACTTTATATATTGAAGATAAGATTCAAAATTAAAACAAATAAATCAATTTTATACCAGACTTTAATGGCATGAATATATTTATACTATGAGGTGTACAAGCCTCAATTTGAAAGAAATTAATCAAAAGGTTAAACTGAGCACTAAAACTGCAGTAAATGAACAAATTAACCCTTTCTTCCTTTTATACATGTATGCCTTCATTTCATGTGTGACCAGTGTAGATCCAGATCAGCCAGCACATCTATGACATCTGATCAGCATCTGCACTATTCGCTTTTTGTTTAAAAAAATTTGGAAATAAATCAAAAAGCAAACAGTGCAGATCCTGATCAGATTGCAAGGATGTGCTGGCTATTCTGGATCTACACTGAAAGCCCATGTCATGAAGTAAATATGGAGGAAAAGGCTGAATGTATTTTTGTTACAAGAAAGTCATATTGCCTGGTACTGCCAAGTATTACCTACTTGGGGGATATTGCTCATATCTGAAAAACCTGGATTCTGCACCAGACAGGTATAAGGCTGCATATGGTCTCTGAATTTGACATGTAAACCTGCTGCATGAAAGTTTCAATAAAATGTTAGTCGTTACCTATGTGCCCAGGTTCCGAGAGATTTTTCCTCCCATCTTGTGTTTCCTCCACCAAAATTTGACTTCTTTGTTTTCTCAAGTCCCTGAAAAAATGTTTTTAAAAAAGCTGAAAATATTGTTGCACTTATACAAATACTTCATAGTCTTACTATATTTATACACATATACTTTTATACTATATTTTAAACAATGTCTTTTGTGCCATGTGGCAGCTGTAAAAAGTCTCCTGTTAATTCAATCAGTGCTGTTATCAATTATGCCCTATGAATGACATTGAGCATTATACGTATATCTATGTAAATATGGCGTTATGCTCAACCGAAGACTGGGCAGTGGGACAGTAAAATGCATTTACATTACTGCTCATGAACAGGCTCTATCAAACAGAGCCTGCAATATTTTCATATCTGTTGTCTTTGGTGGCTTTTAAAGACACCATTTCACCAATTACAATATCACAGCAGCATTGTTTTGGCCATGTTGCAGCTGTAAAAAGTCTCTTTACATTCAATCAGTACTGTTATCAACTACACCATTTGATAAGCACAATAGATTATGTACCGGGTATGTGTTAATATCAGTGCAAGGCTGTGAGGGAAGTTAAAAGAATTTCTATGCACAATTTCAATCAAACCGAGCCTGCAATGTTTTCTTATCTGTTGTGTTCGGTTGCTTTCAAAGATACCTTTTCATCTATTTGAAATTTCATCTGACTGACAAGACAAACATTTGCACCTCATTAGAGACAACTAGAATACTCTGAAAGTGATTAAATACCCACACATGTGTGCTTGATACATGAACTGGGAATTCTTAGAATCAATGGCATAATGTAACTAATAGTAATACTAGAAACATGGGCTCATGTAATAGTGACCTTGACCTTGATCCCACACACCTACTTTTAATCCCAAGCAGTCTTCAAAGAAGCAACCTAAACAGTAACTTTCATCACAATATCTCAATCCTAACTAAAGTTATTTTAGCATAAACATTTTTCTATCCTTAGTTAATTTAGTAACAGTGACCTTTACCACAGTGGCCACACATTCAATCCAAAGTGTTGTCTTCAAAGTAGCCACATATACAGCAAGTTCATCCTAATATCTCATTCCTTCTTAATTTATTGAGCAGAAACGGTTTGAATATATTAATAACAGTGACCTTTACTTAACTTTTATCTAACAACTGTGTGCCAAAAAAAGTTAAATGTTAAAATATGTGAAGCCTTTCATTAGAAATCATCCAGAAACCATTTTTTTCTATTTTTAGTAACAGTGACCTTGACCCCACCAGGCCCATTTTCAATACCAAGTTTCATCTTCACAGACACCACCTATATAAATTTTCATCACAATATCTCATTCCAAACTTAAGTTATTGAGAATATACAGTTTTTCTATTTTTAGTAACAGTGACCTTGACCCCACAGGCTTACTTTCAATTCCAAAAGTTGTCTTCACAGAAACCACCAATACACCAATTTCATTCAAGAATCTCATTCCATGCTATAGTTACTAAGTGGAAATTAAGTTTTGGAGTTAAAATAACAGCGACCTTGACCTTGAACCCACAGGCCCCAAAGACAAACCTAACCTGTATCTTGTAATCTTACATCTGTGTCCCAAAAGATAATTAAATCTATGAAATATTTCATGAGTTATCGTCCAGAAACAGTTTCACTATTTTAAGTAACAGTGACCTTGACATTGACCCCACAGGCCCCAAAGTCAAACTCAACCTGTATCTTCTGATGTTACATCTATGTCCCAAAAAAGGATTTAATCTGAAGTATTTCATGAGTTATCATCTGGAAACCATTTTTCTATTTTCAGTAACACTGACCTTGACATTGACCCCACCAATCCCAAAGTCAAACCTGACCTGTATCTTGTGATGTTACACCTGTGTACCAAACATTTTTAAAATATTTGATGCCTTTCAGGAGTTATAGTCCAAAAAGCATTTTTCTATTTTTAGTAACAGTGACCTTGACACTGACCCAACCAGCCTCAAAATCGAACTTGACCTGTATCTTATGATGTTACACCTGTGTACAAAAAAATATTTAAATCCGTCAAGCCTTTCATGAGTTATCATCCGGAAACGAAGAATCCGACCGACAGACAGACCGACAAGCTCACTCCTATATACCCCCCAGGGGGTAGGACGTGGCACTGCATCCCAGGATAGTTAAGCGAGGAAAATGTTGCATCGGGATAAAAATGGCGGTTTTGGGGTGTTTTTTTTTACTAAAAGGGATTTATTTTGCGAGGTAAGTGCCTTCATACTGTATTTAATTTAAAGTCCACCTGTCTATTCTGCGACCAGATGCCTAAGGTACCATCGACACTTTGTTTCAGGAAGGCAGGTTTTGTAACAAAAAAATTATTGAAGGTTTTATACAGTAAAGGTAATGTAAACACGCCAAAAATATGGTATTTTAGACTGATCTTCGGACATCTGGGCACTTCCATATGGGTTTTAGCATGTTATCAAGTCAAAATAACATATTCTTTTTTCTTCTTGGCTGGTTCACAATAATCAACCCCCCACGCTCGAAATAAAACAGGATATGTCATTTTCTGGCATTCGAGGATTGGGACATTCCCTTTTTGGCATTACCTGGATAACTTTACTGAACGGGTTTCTCATAAAGCACTTGCTTATTCACAGATTTTATTACAGAGTATGTTTATTTTCTTGTTTATGTTTCTCATATTAAATACACATCTGAATATTAGCAGATTAAGTTGGAATATCATTTATGGTGTACAATGCAAAATTAAATAGAACAATATATCCAGTTTTCTGTAAATTAACTACACCATCGAGCATGCACAAAATGACACCGTGCGCATATGCTAATTTTATAAATGTATTGTTTTTTTATGAAAACACATTCAGTAAACATATACATGACAATAAAAATCATATTCTTTAATAAAATCTGTGAATAAGCAAGTGCTTTATGAGAAACCCATTCAGTAAAGTTATCCAGGTAATGCCAAAAAGGGAATGTCCCAATCCTCGAATGCCAGAAAATGACATATCCTGTTTTATTTCGAGCGTGGGGGGTTGATTATTGTGAACAAGCCAAGAAGAAAAAAGAATATGTTATTTTGACTTGATAACATGCTAAAACCCAATATGGAAGTGCCCAGATGTCCGAAGATCAGTCTAAAATACCATATTTTTGGCGTGTTTACATTACCTTTACTGTATAAAACCTTCAATAACTTTTTTGTTACAAAACCTGCCTTCCTGAAACAAAGTGTGGAGGGTACCTTAGGCATCTGGTCGCAGATTGCACAGGTGGACTTTAAATTAAATACAGTATGAAGGCACTTACCTCGCAAAATAAATCCCTTTTAGTAAAAAAAACACCCCAAAACCGCCATTTTTATCCCGATGCAACATTTTCCTCGCTTAACTATCCTGGGATGCAGTGCCACGTCCTACCCCCTGTACCCCCACAAACTTCGTTTGTGGGGGTATAATAATGAACAAAAGGGCCAATTGGCCCTCAATCGCTCACCTGATTCTATGATACATGAAATGAAAGGTAAAACAGAACACATTGAAGTACTGTACAGTATAGTACAGTATGGTATGGTACTGTATAGTTCAAAACTGTACCATACGATAGACAACATGCTGTACTAAACTAAAGTAATTAAGTGGAAACAGAATTTCTATGTTTAGCAACAGTAACCTTGACCTTGTTCAGAGACACCTGGGTATCAATCCCAAGCTGCATCTTGATAGGCCTAAGCAAACTCAAGTAATTGAGCAAAGACCGAATTTCTATTTTTAGCAACAGTGACCTTGACCTTGATCACAGACACCTGGGTAGCAACCCCAAGCTGCCTTTTGATATAAGCTACCCATACACCAAGTTTGGAGTCAATAGGCCTAAGCAAACTCAAGTTATTAAGCAGAAACTGAATTTCTATTTTAGCAACAGTGACCTTGACCTTTATCACAGACACCTGGGTAGCAAACCCAAGCTGCCTTTTGATATAAGCTACCCATACACCAAGTTTGGAGTCAATATGCCAAAGCAAACTCAAGAAATTGCGCAGAGACTGTATTTCTATTTTTAGCAGCAGTGACCTTGACCTTGACCCTATGGTCATGATTTGAACAACTTTTGTAGACATCAGTGTCAGGATGCTTCAGGACAAATTTGGTTAAAATCCATCAAGTGGTTTCAGAGGAGATGTTGTTTAAAGAAATTGTTGACGGACGACGGACAAAGACCGGTCACAATAGCTCACCATGAGCCTAAGGCTCAGGTGAGCTAAAAATCAATTTAAAAATGATACTTAAAAAACTTATGTAAATTAAAAACAAAACTGAGTCTGTGTATAGTGTCATTTACACTATACTCACAGGTACTACCTGAAAGTGAATTAATTGTTAATCATTTTTACCCACTGTAAATCTTACTCTGACTCAATTGTTGATTGTTTTATAACCTTTTATACATTGAAAAACATAATCTTAACATTCCCTAACATATAAACATTTCTTAATTATATCAACTGAAAAAAAATGTTTTTCTTATATGAAAAATATTTGTGGCCTATTTGACTTTTTTGTGGCCTATTTGACTTTTATGTGGCCTATTTGACTTGGAAAATAAAATGTGAGGCCTACGAGGGTTGTCCCAATAAATCTTAGACTATTTGAATAAAAAGAAAACTACTGAACACATGTTAATGCAAATTTCACAATTTGTTCAGACATCATTTGTTAATTTGTAGACGAAATATTAAAACAAAATAGATTTTCATAAAGAAATTGCAAACATTTTAACAAGGCGACCTATCGACCAGCAGCGCACGTCGCAACGTCGTTACAATGCTCACACAGCATGCCGTTACTCCTTTCTGATGTACTCTTCAGCATGTTCGATACACTCACGGTGTCTGTTCACCCGACTATTAAATAAATTAATGTAACACTCTTTTGGAAGACTTTTGTTGAAGGCCAAGCTTTCTGATCTCGTCGCAGATCTCAAAGTTGCGACCAATGAACCCGAAAGTACACAACTTCTAGCGTAGCGAGGTCCGGCGAGTACAGGGAATGCTGATTCTGATTATTATTTCCGTTTAACCATGCGAAAACTTTCTGGGCCACTCTTGTATACCAACGCTCTAGATATGAGGATGCTTCCTAACGTGTTTTTATTCCTTAAGCATGTCATTTGGCGTCAGTTTGCTTTAATCATTTTTGATGACCGAAATGTGCGCCGCGGCTTCTTCAAACATCGCAATTTTCATAAGAAGTTAATGTTTACCCATTAGCATGAAAAAAGCACTACTCTTATACAAATTATGGCAACTTTTAGAAACTTTGCGGATTTATTTCAGAATGATTATCAATTAAGGCAACAATAACTATTTGCGGCTAAAATGGCACTGTGTAATGTATTAACTGTTTAAAGTTAATTATTGAATTCCAAATCATGGCGCTTTTTGACGTGCGCCGCGGATCGCTGTCACGGTCTAATAAAGTGTATCTAATTTATTTATTTTAGAAGATTTTTCTTTGAAATTCAGCATACTTGTTACCAAATGATGTCTTAACTAACTGTGAAATTAGCTTAAAGAGATGTTCAGTAGTTTTCTTTTTATTCAAATAGTCTACCATTTATTGGGACAACCCTCGTATTTGACTTTTTTCTGTGGCCCATTTGACTTTTTGTGGCCTATTTGACTTGTGGCCTTTTTGACTTGTGGCCTATTTGACTTGATACCATTACGGTGATCATCATGAACAATCTGATTAGTTTAGATAGTTGCTGATAAAAGCATATTTTAATGACACGTCAGATCTCTATAGCGTAGCGGTTTTCAGGAGATCATTTTAATCAGACTGATTTGTCTGTACTAAGTTCATTTGTCATTTACATGTTTATATCGCGGCTTTGACAACATTATGATTTGGAGGTATGGATTCAGCAAACCAAGTTTTAAAAGCTCTAAAGAGCTTGTGTTTTTACTACTGTGGTATCATTAATTTAGCTGGCACAAAATTTGCACAATCGCCGAAAAAGACTGTTTCGCGCGGACGTAAATTCGCGCACATCCAATTTTTCCAAAAAAAAATATTATCGATTTTACTGACCCGTTATCAATACCTATTGTTTATTTGAACACGCGAGCTAATCATGTGTCAGTTGGCCCCCTGTCAATTTTCACTTCCTTTGTTAGTCAATTATCGGACTGCTGTTTATTTGGCGCCGCTAATTGACACGGGACCCATTTGATCCATCTATCTGGACCATTCGTATCATAATTGGCATGTTAAATTCCGTATCCGTTTTATGGTCTAAAGTGTCAATTAATTGCGAAACAGTTACTCAAAAAAGTGAAGATAAATAAAAAACGAGATGACAACGATACTGTTTGGTTTTATGTGACCCGACCAAAATGCGCGGACTAAATTGTCGTTCAAGTTATGAAGTAACATTAAACATATTCCAAAAGAAATTCGACAGTTACATGTATAACTAATTTTATTTTCTATATTAAACATAATATTCGATACTTCAAATATACCGTTATATAAAATAGAGATACGGGCAACTATATATAATGTGTAGGTCCATTCGGACATAGCACGTTTCGGATACGTATGTGGAGCTTTTTAGTTAAATTTTAGCATAGGTTTAAAATTCCCACACTGGACCCAGCGCGAAATAGGCGAAAATTAAGCCATCGCTAAATAAAATGATACCACATTATGTGATTATGTGCATCTATATGTCACACATATTTGATAATGCATTCGACTTTCACAATAAACTGCTAAATATTACTCAACTTGATTCGACTTAAACACAAACCATGCCAATATCGGAGTACTTACCTCCTTGAAGTTGTCAACAATATCTTTACAAGTACTGCATTTCTCTTTAGATGCAGCACTTATCTTTGAATATAGAACTACTGTCAGAAAAGAGAAAACAACACAAATTTTAGATATTTTGATGATGTTGAGATGAGGCTTCATGTTCTGTCAGTTAGTTTCTCTCAAATAAAAGTTTCCAACTGAGAGGAGCGCACGAATCCGAGACAAAATACAGGTATGCTTTTAACGAACTGTCTTAGAAACTTGGCTTCAATCAGTTTGTCTAAAATCAACTTCTATAGTGAACTGACAGCTGCAAAAAGCATGTTGTTTCCTTTATTCTCCAATCAAAACCCGACACGCCAGAATTTCGGTCCTACGATTAAAGGGAAGAAACTCTTACTAACTAAGCGATCCGGATACGGAAGTAAACGCCGGTCATTTGATTTACTTCGGTCATCATCGTTAATTTGTTTGTTGACACGCGTCACGGTAAAAATATTTGTTGATGCTTGTTTTGCAGCTGTCAAACGTCAAGCTTATTTTGTAATACGGTCACTGAAAAGGTATGCAACTGAATTTTTTACAAGATGCATTTAATGCATGAAAAAAGTGTAGTTTAATGTTTATTCATCTAAATTACTGAAAATAGTGATTTTTTACTAGCACAAACTTTGTGACAAAGCTGATAAACAGATAAAGTTTGAGGTGTAGGTGGAGTGTGGCAGATTTGGCTTGGAAAGAGTAGCCTCAACTAGGATTCGGAACTCGGACCTGTGGCTTACCATGCTGACACTTCCAATTGAGATAACGAGGCGGCCAGTACAAAATTTACTACATTCCTCCCCGCATATACGAGACTTTTCCAATATAATTGGCAAATGTCTGCAAGGTCTACAGGTCTGGACCCTTAGACAGCCTGATACTAAAGGCCCTGGAAAATTATTATTATATATAATTGATATAATGTGCAGTTTATATGTTGATGTTTATTTTCAAATATTGTTTTTTTACCATTATTATATTTTCAGTAAAATATGTTAATACTGAATTAAATATAAGAAGGAAGGAACTAAAGCATCCCATTTTTGATAAAATCCACGGAAATTATAACTTTCTGACATCTTGATTATTCCGTAACGTAGCCTTTAATGAAATTCAACAAAGCAACATAGCCATTATCGAAAACAAAATAACCTAGACGCTGACATCGTTTTCAGAACATCGTCGGTTTGATCTTATAACATCCCCAGAACAAAGGAGAAGCACCTGAAACACATTTTCAATCCAAAATACGCTGTAACATCCAGCAAACATTCAATATTGTCATATGCCGCAGTGAAAGTTTACACAAATGACGTCATACTGTAGATCGACTTCAGAAGGCGTTTACGGTTAAAATTTTTCTTTCTAGACATAGCGCAGTTAAAATGATTGATTTTATTACATGTTTTGCAAACGGGACAATGGTACGATATTTTTTTTGTTAGAATTATGTATCAGAGAAAGCATGGCGCATCAAGTTTGTGTAAATTATACAAGTTTAATATAAAAAAGCGCGAGTAAATATTCGCGTTCCTATTGTTCTTTAATTGAGAAGGCATGGCGCATCATTTCTTTTTCGCACGGGTAGGTATAATTAGTAAATTATACGAGTTTTAATCACAATCAAAAAAGCAAAAGGTGTTATTCGCGGTCCATTTGTTCTGTATTTGATAAGAAACGGCGCCTAAGGAGAAAGAGCGCGGTTCGTGCAAGTTTGCCGATCTCAAAAAAAGGGAGGTAATAAAAAGTGCAACTGCGTAGTTTCCACCATCAAAAGATGTTTTGTTGAAAAAAAAAAGCTTTTAGTTTTCCTGAAACATCTTTATCTCATTACAAATAAGCACATTATATTGTAATTTCCATTTATTTTAGTTTTTGTGTTCATAAATATTTCTAATTGATATTAGATCTAATTATAAATGATCGGATCAGAGGAATTTCAACAGTTGTAATATAATTAGGATTTGTGTTTCAATTTTAAAAAGCATAAGATTTTTTGGTGTAAGAATTTAATTTACAACTTTTGAATCTTTGTTATAAATTTGTTAACCTACAGCAGCCACAGAACAGTGTGTGTGTGAAGACACATTTATTATTAACATATATGTCATTTAAAAGGCTTTAAATGAATAAGCCACTTAAGAATAAAAACACAATTTATTTTTTTAATTTATTTATTTAAACGAGAAGCAAAACTGATATATATACGAGACTGAAAATTAAACAGCGCGTTGCAGCGCGCGACAAAATGGATAAAATCAGTATGCTGCGACGACCCTTCCTGAAATCCTGGGGGAAACCCTGATATTATCACTTACTGACCTTTTATTTTCTAAGATGATATCAATGCCCTTTTACTACATCTGTAGTGCATGCCATAACATGGCATTTATATGCATGCTGAGTCAAGCCTCCCTTGACTAATGCTGAGTCAAGCCTCCCTTGACTATACACGCCACTGGCAAAAAAGAAAGACACAAAATTTTCTGTCAAAACAATTATTATTAATAATATTAATTTTGAAGATTTACATGTTTATTTATTTTAGCAAAAGTTAGCAAAACAGTAACAAAATAGTAAATAGTAGCAACAAAAGATATAAATGAAAGAAAAGCAAATAAAAACAATAGATTTTAGACTAATAGTCTTGATGGTCCAGACACGGACCTGGAGACACTTCCTTCAAAGTATCGTCAATCAGCAGTCACCCCCACAGCTGATTCTATCGTAACTTTCTTTTCATGATATGTTTTGACTTTTGTTTGAATATAACTAAAAAAGATTAAACATTTTATTTGAAAAGAACCAAAGAGATTTTTTCTAATCAGATGATAGGATACAAAAATCAATATTCAGAGGATAAGAAGGTAAAAAACGAAAGGTTTTAAATGAAATCAGGGATACACTATTACAGAAACAGTTTTTTCTTTTTTATTTTGACCACATTAGCAAAGTGATATGGGTAAGAAATTTAGATGTGAAGAATCACCTTTAGCCTTTCATTATGAGGAAACTACATGATTTTGATGATATTTTTGAAAGGACTAAAAGGGAAATAATTTTTCAAAATATTAATGGATATAATTTAAGTGTCACTGTAAGATTAAATGTAAATGAACAAAAAATAAATTATCAAAATTTTCCAGTAGTGCCCCAGGTGTTATTTGAAAAAATGGTTATAACAATGGACCAGATCAAGCCCATGGCAATAGCTGTGAGCAAGTGTGAAAAATTACTGCACCTGTAAATTAAAAAAATCATGTTTAGATTAGCACATTTTTAGAGCTAATTGTTATCTCAAGTGGTTAGGGCATCTGCCTCTGAGTCCAGGAATTGCTTGTTCGATCCCAGGTTGCTCCAACTAAAATTACTAATAGTCATTTGGACGAGACTTAAAACCAATGTTGATTCTATTGGTGCTATACACTATCATTTCTTGTGATAATTTTATTAAAACTAGTGCATCAGTCTGAAGTTAATGAAAATGTCTTTTTTTTTCAGGCATAAACTATGAAGGCTCTTATCTTAGTTGGAGGTTATGGGACAAGACTGAGGCCTTTAACACTGAGTTGTCCAAAGCCATTGGTGGAGTTTGCCAACAAACCAATGCTTTTACATCAGCTTGAAGCACTTGTTGAGGTAAAGTCATTATTATTAATGGTTTAGTCACAGTCCTTATGCTTTTAGAAAATGAGATTTTAAAGTATTATAATAGTTACTTTCTCCAAACTGTTTATATGATGCTATACAATTAAGATAATGGTTCTAGCCAAAACTAGGGACCTGAACATTTAATTGTTTTTAACATTGAATCAGATGTAAGCAATTTAAATTAAATGATGTTTGCACAAGACAGTGTAATTAGTAACATTACAACTACATCCGTTACTACAACACAAATTAGAATTTTATTGGCTTTAGTTCAAAGTTGAATTAATACTTTTCAGATACATTTTGGGTTCCTTTTAATTATCAACTGAACCCTGATTGATGCTAAAACAATTGATTTTAACATTGACTATATAACAGGCTGGTGTGAACCACATTATTCTTGCTGTAAGTTACCGAGCAGAGTTGATGGAGAAGGAACTTAAGCATGTCGAAGAAAAGGTAATGGATCTTTGTGTTGACCTCCATAGATACACCTTTATTGCATGGGCAAACAGTTTAGATCCAGATCAGGATCAAAACTGTTCGCATTTTGATTTGTTAGTACTTAAGACCAAAATGCGACCAATGCAGATCCAGATCAGACGGCACAGATGTGCCGGCTGATCTGATATTAAACTGGTCGCACATGCGTAAAAATGTGTATTTATGGAGGAAAGGGTTATTATGTCTACATTGTGTATGTCTTATTATGTTTCAAATTTGAAAAGTGTACTCCAATTCCATGCAGAGAAATTAAAATTTTATAATCAGTGTAGTTAGAAAATTGGTTCTTTGTATTTATTCTGGTTTTGAAAGAAGTTCCATTAAAGACAGTTTGTAGTAATTATATTTGATATGTTTTCTACACTGTTTCAGCTTGGCATAACTATCACAATTTCTCTGGAAACTGAGCCATTGGGAACAGGTATGCATATCCATATTATTTCTTTTTATTAATTGCCTTTTCAGTACATGTGTATAATTTCCCATATGTTAGAATTTCTTCCCCTTATTGCATTTTGCCAAAGCTGAATTATTGTGATACATAGTGAAACATGATTTCCATGTGTTTTGGCATTTTTATGGAAAACATCAATGTGTGCATACTTTCAATGAAAATGATACCATAACATAGAAAGATAACATATTATGTGTGAATTAAAGATACAATAACATTTTTTTACTTGGAGCGGCTAGAACTTTAAAAATACTTTACAATATTGTAGTGGATTGCAAATGCAGAATAATATTTTGTAACAATGGTCTTGTTAAGACAAAGGCACCCTTCTAATTTCTCTAAATGCTCTTCTTATTTAAAAAAAGGGTTGAAAAATCCTGTTATACTGAAAAATTCTGTATAAGGTAAGAGACCAATGCCTTTTTGGTATTTAGCACCTCTAACACCTGCACACCGTTATGTCATGAAGAGTTATCTACCTTATATTCTTGTTTCTGACCGTAACTAACCCCTATAACAGTATTTCTTACCAGTTTTTGCAGCAAACAGATCGTTTCTCATTTCAGCTGGCCCTTTGGCACTTGCAAGAGAATACCTCATGAAAGATTCGGATCCCTTCTTTGTGCTCAATAGTGATATTATCTGTGATTTCCCATTTAAAGACATGATCAAATTCCATAAACATCATGGCAAACAGGGAACTATTATGGTAATATGCTGAATTTTTGATTATTTTTAAACATAAATTTCTGTGATAAGGCATGTATTCTTCCTTTTGGAAGAATATTAATTATTAAAAGGTCTCGTCAGACTTATCTTATAGAATTAATTATGTTGGACTGGTGTTGAGTTTGTGTTACTAATATCATTACTATGTTATCTGGCCCATTAGAAAATTGGGTTTACATGCTTTCACAATCTTCCAGATATTTGTTAATACCTCCTCAGTTTTAACTTTTTACTCCATATATTTGCATTTTATCACATGTGCAACCAGTGTAGATCTAGATCTACACCAGTGCCATCTTATAAGGATCTGCACTGTTTGCATTTTGGTCAGAAATCTCTTGACTTTATTTTGTCATAGTTATACACCTTTAAAATTAGAAGTTTTTGATCAAGTAACCATTAAAGCCACAGAAAATTTTATCAATTGTTATATTTTATTTCTAATTTTGTATTACATCATACGTTAGATGCAGTTAATTTTTATTTTTATTTTTAGGTAACAAAAGTAGAAGAACCTTCAAAATATGGTGTAGTTGTATATGATGTAGAAAGTGGTAGAATTAGACGCTTTGTTGAGAAACCTCAGGAATATGTGGGCAATAAAATCAATGCCGGAATGTACATGTTCTCTCCAGATATGCTGGATAGAATTGAGGTAAGGGGCTCCACTACTTGACATTCCTCTGACTGGAATTATGTTTTGATCGATTTCTATTTAAAAGAGAATTTTTATTTCAATGTTATGATATGAAACAATTAACAGAATCTGTTTGGTTTTGTGATTACAGTTTATGTATTTTAATTTGGGTAACATTTTTAAATATAGAAAAAAACTAATGCTCTTTATTCCTTCATCCCTTACCGAAGAGGATATATTTTAAATGAAAACTTGTTTATTCATGTAGGGTATCACAAAAGATCTTAGCCTTATTATAAATAGTGAATCTGCACTTTTGTTGATAATCTTCTTAGTTTATAAGACCCTTATTTAATTGTCAGTTCATTGCAGTGTCTTTTTGCAGATTTCATTTCTACTATTTTATCAGAGACTAAAATAATGTTCACATAATGAAAGAGCATAAAGTAATTTGTCACATTTGTATATTGTTAAATATTCCTATGTACAGATTTCAGCGGCTCAGATTTGTTTTTTAAAGAAAATTAGGTTTAAAATGGATAGCCAGTGAATATTAATTTTCTGGTTTATAATATTAATCTTTAATTTTCATGAATTTTCTTGCAAAACACAATAACTGCAGTTTCATTATATTTTATTAATGGTCATAACTTTGTGGCAAAGTTATTAATGGTCATAACTTTATGTCAAACTTTATGTTTGATATTGAGGTAGTTGAAATGGGCTGTACATTGAAGTGTATTGCAAGATTCTACAGCCCAGTTATTATTTCATTATTGTAATATTCCAGTTAAAGCCTACCTCCATAGAGAAAGAAGTGTTTCCACAGATGGCTACAGATGGTCAACTATACTGTATGGAACTACAAGGTAATTCATACACTGTAGCTAGCATTTATGATAATATTTTGTTACACTGACTTAGATTTTTCAGTCCTGGCAGTAAATACCTGTGATCAGACTAATGGTAGTACTTTATACTCATAAAAATAAGTTTTTTTAGTCCTTTCACTCATTTCAGTTAGTCAGTCTCCAAATTTAGTTTAATTATCTTGGGGCCCTGTTCACTCACATCTTATACTTTTGATATTTTAGGATTTTGGATGGATGTAGGTCAGCCTAAAGATTTTCTCACTGGGATGTGTATGTACCTGTCCTCACTGAGACAGAAGAATTCTACGTTGTTATACAAAGGAGAAGGGGTTGTGGGTAATGCCTTAGTTGTAAGTAATTTGTTCACTTAATTCATACATGATTTTCTCAGAAGCAACGACCACCTACTGTGAGTTTATGTCAATTGTTTTTGTTAGAAGAATCACTATTAAAGATTTTAGAACCTTGCTGATTTGTACTATGGCATACTACTGATTTTTGTACTCTGGCATACTACTGATTTAGAGGTTTAAATCCTGAGGAATGAGATTCTTTTACAAACACAACTGAAGCAGTGGCTTTGTTTCAGAAAAAAAACGTGATAAGAACAAGTTAGGAGTTTTCTTTTGCAATCATTAAAGTTGAAATAATATAATTTTAAAAGAATATCTGTAATGATCAGATAACAATAAAAATTTAAAGCTCTTCTAGACATACAGAACAAAAAATTAAATTAAAACATTACTTTCAGTTAAAAAATGGAGAATGTTTGTCTTGAATTGGTATTTTACATGTACCTCCTACTATGTGCCATGCATTGATGTAATACTAGCCCTTTTTATTTTTCAATACTTGGTTTATTAGGAATTTTTCATGACAGTGTTCATCTTTTTGTCCCTTTTCAGGATCCGAGTGCAAAGATAGGAAAGAATTGTCGTATTGGTCCTAATGTGACAATAGGTCCTAATGTGGTGATAGAGGATGGTGTGTGTATAAAGAGATGTACGGTATTAAATGGTGCTCATATCAAGTCACATTCCTGGTTGGACTCGTGTATTATAGGATGGAAGTGTAGTGTTGGAAGATGGGTATGTAGGAAAATGTTCTACTATTCAAGTACATATTGTGATAACCTTGACCCAAGATCATAGAACTAAAACTGGTGTCCAGTCTCAAATCACAAGCACCTGATCGGCTGTAATTGCAACTGGTCTCCATTTCAGCCAATCAAATGCTTGAAATTTCAAACTGGTTTCCAAACTCAGGTCTTTGATCATGGGCCATTGCTTTTCTGTCTGTCCATGCCCATCCACTATCGATTTCAGCTGTGTGGTGCAGAACTATAGTGTTCTAGCTAAAGGCTCAGAAAAAGCTATTAGATCATGTTGTTTCTTTTGTTTTTTGTTGTTTTTTTTCAGGGACGGGGTTTGGGGGCCACTGCAAGCAACATGCTATAGGCCACATTTTTTTCCCCCAAATAACAATCAAACTTACTTAGAATGATGTCTTGATAATATCTCAGACAAATTTGATGATGGGTTATCTGGGCTGAAATAGTGTACTAAGTCACTTGGTAAATTCAATGAAAATGGTAAACACATTAGAGGCCACAATTTTGAAATGAACATCTTTGAACATTCTCAAAAATTTTCTGTTGACATAATTCTAATAAGAGTTGAAATTTGGTTGATTAGGGGTAAAAACTAAGTTATTTCGTCAAATCATACAAACACCTTCACACATAAGAGACAACATCGTTTTTACTGGATCTTTAAACATTTTGGAATATTGGTCTTGATGATATCTTGAATGAGTTTGAATAGATATGTTTAATTATTTGATACAAATTTAAACAATTACCTACCAGATACAGACAAAAACTTTATACCATTTATTGGTAGTTAATTTCTTGGTGCTTGTGCTTACTCAATACAGTGCCTTTAGGGGATGCAATGCAGCTGTTCTCATAATTCGCATCTATGTAATATCTGAAAAACATGGTTACATAAAAAAATTCTGTTGTTATGAATTGATTTGTTGTTTGTTTTATTTGTTGTTTAACTTTCAATAAATACATTTGAAAAATTGTTTCTTTCAGGTACGAATGGAGAATGTATCGGTTCTAGGTGAAGATGTTGAGGTTAAAGATGAACTCTATGTGAATGGAGGTAGAATCTTGCCTCATAAGTCAATAGGAGACTCTGTCACAGAGCCACAAATCATCATGTAACAGCTCTTTTTATTGGCTACTCTTCAAGTTGTTATGTAACACCAACTTCCATTTGCTGTTTTTTTTTTCCAGTTATTTTGTAACAGCCTGTCTCATTGGCTGAGTTGCACAGTCATCAGCCTCCAATAAGATAAATCATTCAAAAGTTTTTATTGTAACAACTCTTCTTATTGAATCATTGTTAGAATTTTTCTCATTAGATGATGCTCAATCAATGATAAAACTCAACCCTTTGTAATATTTTCAAACAGCTCCTTTTGTTTATTTATTATCTAATTATTTTTTAATGAGAGCTGCTCTGCATTTTCTGCTCCGCTCTACAACCAACCAACCAACTATCTAGATATTTGCAACAACAGGTTTTTATTGGTTTGCAGAATTTTGTCATGAATTCAATACATATTTAAAGGCAATGGTTTACAACTCGAATCAGCATTACTTTTAAATTTATGCAATACGATCTGAAATTTAATTCAGCTTCAAACATTTTACAGTGTTTATAGACACAAAATAGATATGCTGTTTAATTATATGTGTAGTTTGATTTAAAATTTCTTAATCAACAATCATTTTTAAGCTCCATTTCGTGTTAGCATGTTAAGTTGCAATATTGAGGTCTGTTAATTATGAATGCCAAATTTACCATAGAGTATATTTCCAAAAATGTATTATAAAAAAAAGTTTTCAATATTTTTCATTCAGAGTAGGTATTTTTAGACCAATGAGACACTGTTAATGTTTGTGTCTTGATATCCAATGAAAGCAAGTTGTGTTATTTTGAGTATTTTGAGTCCTAATGCATTAATACTAGGGATTCATCATCAGTAGAGAGCAATAATAATAAATGTTCTTGAAAATGATACTTTAATATTGCAATTAATAAAACAATACAAAGTGGTGCTTCAGTCATAACATTGTGTTCCATATTTGCTCAAGATCTCTTTACCACTTATATAAATATTTTTATTCACACTTTCACCCATCTCGAAATTATGCCTAGATATTTTTGACCTTTTCTACATAAAAACAAGTTTCAGAATTTATATACACACTTGTACATGGTTCTAGGACATAAATGCACTGGTAGCAAAAAGGAGTCTTAGTGAATGCCAACATTTAAGAGGAAGAATAAATTGTCTTTTTCTAATTCATTTGATAAGTAAGGAAAGCAAGCATATAATTTTATATCTTTAATTCATTCTGTGTCATTTAACAAAGATTTACATACCTACCTAATGCACATTTAAGGAATTTATTAGATTTAAGAAGATGGACATATTTATTTTTTCAGGTGGCTTTAGTATAAGGTAGTAAAAAACCATCTTTGTCTTTTTTAGGAATATGAGTTCTGCTCAGTATTCCTTGTTTTAACTTGGAGAATATAGCTTATTGATTTAAGAGCATTTTCACCTGAATGATTTAAAAATTAGGGATCAAGTTTATGAATAAGTATTACATTGAAATCCACATGTTTTGTTCATTGATATTTTTTATCCATACATAGAAACCAGTTCAATGTGTCCACTGCTGCTATTTTGCATAATTCATTTAAATCATGTAACCTAAGTTACCTATTCAAAGATAATTGTATATATCATGTCTGTTATGTACAGTGGTATAATTTCTGTATTGTATAGTGTGTATATTATCATATATATTTTTACAGGGGTCCAATATTGTAGGTTTTATACTAACATATGGTTTGTTAGATTTTTTGAATGAATGTCAGCATTTTTCAGGACAGAGCTGAAAATCATTGTTAAACCCTTCACTCCATGGGGTATGGTTTTTATCTCATGGGCCACTGGTTTTTATCTCATTGGTGACCAGTGTAGATTCAGATAAGCCAGCACACTGATGCCATCTGATCAGGATCTACATTGTGTGCTTTTAAATTAATTAGGTTATTTTTCATCAAGAAGATACCATTGAAAGTCCAGATCAATATTGCATGGGTGTGCTCCCTGATCTGAATCTATACCAAGTCACCCATTTAATAAAGGCATATCCAGGAGTCGAGGGTTATATTAACTACATGTGTACAGTGATTTATGTGATTTTTTCTTGTGGATTATTTTATGAAAAAAGTTAAGTGATTATTATGAAAATTGTACAAAGCTTATTATTGATTATAAGTTATTACCTTATACAATTGCAGTTGTATTTATTTAAGTAATTATACATGGTAAATACTGTTATACATCTACACATTATTTATATGCTTGTTGTGTTAGCAGTTTGAATGATTATTTCTACTCTTGTTGTGTTTCCTGAATGCAGCCACTCCTGGTCTGGAGATTATAAAAACTGAGATTGGAAACCAGTCTCAAATCTCAAGCATCTGATTGGCTGAAATGGCGACTGGTCGCCATTTCAGCCAATCAGGTGCTTGAGATTTGAGACTGGTTTCCATGCTCAGTTTTATAACCTTGGAGCCTGATCTGCATATTTTACTTCTTACACAAGTTATATGTTATTTCTTTGATTGTTGATGATTATTTATAGAAGAATGTTTTCTTTATCTGCATTTTATCAGGCATAAAATAAAGTGTGGCAAATAACCCATGATGAAGAGTGAGTTTTACCAGGTAAAAAATAAGGTGTGTCTACACCATGTATCCCAGATATAAAGTGTTTACAGATTAGCTATAAATAATGTTTCAATCCTACTGATGGTTACCTGTAGGTCTCTCAATAACAAATAGATCTTTTATTCCATGGATACATCTTACAGGGTCCGTTCTAATACCCCAAACCACCACAAACTACCCCAAACCACCCTAAACGACAGCCAATATAAGGTTGTGATAATTAAATAAGTCCATATGAAATAAGGCCCTGTGATCTCTAGTATAAAAATCAGTGTTAAACTTGTTGCCTCTGTAACCATAATTTAATAATACACACTAAAAATAACTTTTTTAGAGAGGGGGGCGGGGGGGAGTTAAACTTCAGCATCAAGCCATGCATTTTACCTGTAATCTGATTATAACACTTTAAATATTAAATGTAGTCGATTTCAGGTGGTTTGGGGTAAACACTGTAGATGTGGTTTGGGGTATTTCACACTCACTGTATGTCGCCATTGTGTCATACTTATTTATGGCCAGTCATGTCATTTACGAAAATTTTTATGTTTATTTTGCTCAGTATAGAAAAATAGTTATTATTCGTCACACATTATAATGTATTCATCATTATTTACAAACAAACATAACAACAGCCTTATTTTATAAGTACATGTAGTTTGGGGTGGTTGGTGTAGTTTGGGGTATTAGAATGGACCGCATCTTACATCCAGTATGCAGCCAGTCACTTGCCAGATCAGCTCAGCCTGCACATCTATGATTTACACTGGTCACGTGATTAAAGCTGTATCTGTGGAGTTCTGGGCTGGAGGTTATAAAATTGAGAATGGAAACCAGTCTCAAATCTCAAGCATCTGGTTGGCTGAAATAGTTGATAGTAAAGGAAATACACTTTAACTTAGAAAAAAAAAACAATGTTATTTTTCCACAGGAAGGTCCTCCATAAGCTGTCTTTGTCATTTGAAACTTTTTGTGCAATAAACTGTAATGGGCTGTAGTCTTCAAAAAGAAGATTAAAATTCTATATTGAATATAGTAACAATGAATCTCTAAACAATACAGGAACATGTTTATAAACTTATAACTGAAAGGTTGATAAATTTGATTTTATTTGTTTGAATAATCTAGTTCTGTCTTAGAAAATTTGGTGAAATATGTTATTTGTTTGTCAATACTGGGTATATTTCAGATTTTTATTTTGGTATCTAGATAAAATTTGTAAACAAAAAAGAACATCACTTTTGGTAGAAGATAAGAAGCAATATTAAATCTTTTAATTGTTCTAGCAAACTTTAAATTCCTGAGATTTCAGTTCTGATCAAGTTCTAGAGTATGCATTATATTCACCATCAATAATTTATTTGAAAAAGTGTGCTTTGTGCATTTTTCCAGATTTTAAATTGAACATTTTCAAATGCTATTTTTTTCTTATGATAAACAAAAGGTGTTTCAAGGAAAAGTATTTCACTGTATTAGTTTTATGTTGGTACTATCTATTGATAGTGACGTTAATGGTTTATATTTAAATCCTTACTTTTTGTCATGCCTGCATTCCGTAAAATCATCTTATTTCACAAGGTTTTAGATTTTCAATACTTCATATTAAGGTAATAATATAAAATAATTCAAACGTTCATAGACAATTCTTTGACTACTTTGTGTGTGATCCAAGTGTGTTAATGTATGCACATGTGAAGTGATTGTTTCTTGAAAGACTTTAAACCGTTACTCCATAGATACTCCTATATTGTATTGGCGAACAGTGTAGATCCAGATCAGCTGTCACATTCTTGCCATATGAACAGGATCTACACTGTTTGCTTTTAGATTTATTAGGTTATTTCTGACCAAGATCAACCAGAGCAGATCCAGATCAGATGCAAGGATGTGCAGGCTGGTCTGGATCTACACTGGTCGTACAAGCATAAAAACATGTATATATAAAGGTAGTCATAAAGAAATAGATGATACTGCAGTAAAATTTATTTTCTTGATTTAATCAAACATGACTAACTGTAAGTGTGTATCAGCTAATTTATTATGTTTATAATGGTCATTTTAAATAAATTTTGGAATACATATCTGGGTTTTCTCAACTTTTTTGCTATCCCGACCCCACGCCCCCACCCCTCTTGAATTTTTCATTTATTTTATAAAAATCATTCACTCCACCCCCACCCCCATACTACTGAACAAAATATTTTAAAATAACTACATAGACCTGCTTATTCAAGTTTAAAGGTGGTATTTAAGTTGGTTGGTTGACAGGTTGGTCGTTTGGCCTGTTGCAACAAATTTGTGAAGCAAACTTTATAGATTTTGATAGTGAATACATATTTCAAGTTTCAAGGTGATATCTCATCTCAAGTACTGTAGTTTCAAATTTATGGCCAAAAGTGCTTATTATTTTGAACAGATGCGGACATGGACCCCAATGCCAGGGCGAGTAGGATAGTAGTCTGGTTACCTGCCCCTGTCATTACATTACATTGGGTCAGACATATACCAATAATGGTGGCACCCTGTGTTAAACAGAATCCTATATTAAGTTATGCTATTTCTTTTGTTTGCATATATTGATACCGACCCTCAAGTTATGCTTGTCCATGCTATTTCTTTTGTTTGCATATATTGATACCAACCCTTAAGTTATGCTGGTCCATGCTATTTCTTTTGTTTGCATATATTGATAACGACACTCTAGTTATGCTTGTCCATGCTATGTCAAGTGAAAATCGGTTATTATTAAATTGTATGGTTTTCTGGAAAAAAATTGTTGTGCTATAGTAAATCTACAGTGGGAGACATATTATTTTGTAATTTCGTCTAAATGGTCCATAATCTAACATTTAAATATAAACTTACTACTTATGCAGGAAGCCGCCATTTTTAGCCCATACCAGACGTTCTGTTTGTTAGTACGTCGGGTACCAGACTAACTAAGATAGCTCCCATATTCTTCGAATAGTAGAGCTAAAAATGTTGACTTGAAAATGTGGAAATGCTTGGCATCAAGTAGATGTGACACATGTTTCATGTGGTTCAGTTCATCACCAGAGTTGTGATAGAAATCTGGATGGACCAACAGACGAACGAGGCCATCACTAAATAAAACAAACCCTCTGGGATCATTGATATAAAATTATAATTAACTGGATGCATTGAAATAATTTCCATCAAGCTTACAAAATATTTTATTTCTGAAATAACTCAACAAAAAATGACCACCATAAAAAGAGACAAACCACAGATGCTTGAAGCTATATCTTTTGAAATAACAGATACCATTACTCCAAGCCCTGTGCAAACATACATCATGACATAAAAACAGGGCAATATATTCTGGGATCGGTGTTCAAAACTTAATCTGCAGGTTAAACTAAACAGGGGTAAAATTTAAATTACAAATTTTAACATTGTGCCGTCTGATCTGGATCTGCATTGGTTGCATCTTGGTCAAACCTTATGAATCTAAAATCAAACAGTGTAGATCCTGATCAGATGACAGTGGTATGAAATATTAGGAAAACCTTTTTTATCTCATTAGAAACTTACGCTAGTGTACATTAAATAAAAGTGAAAAGACAATCATCTTAGTGCACAAACAGTGTAAGTACCATTAAAATAAGAAGTAGTTAAAAGTTTTTTGGATCAAGATATGATTTAATTTGTAAGAAATGCTTACTGGTATTCTAAAAATTTAACCATAGGTTAGTTGAACCCGCCAATAAAGTTCCAGACAACCAAGCCTAGAAGAATTATTTATCAGCGATGATTGTATGCACAGGAAGTATAAACAATGAGAAAAAAGGTAAATGACATTTTAGGCTGACCTGCATAAATTGCACAATGAAAGGCAATTACATAAATACTGGTAGCAAATATTCAACAACAAACTGATACAATGACAAACAAGTAAAGTACATGAAAATGCAAGTGATATATTTTTCGCACATCTGCTTCAGACAGACGAGTTACTGTCACAGTTTCCATGGCGTCTGACATTAATTGTCATCCATCATTAATTTGGTTAACCATTTACTCTGTGTTTACGCCTTTTATCTCATGGGTGAACAGTGTAGATCCAGATCAGCTGGCACATCTGGCAATCTGATCTGGATCTGCATTTCAGAGTCATTAAGTTATTTGTGACCAAGAAGCAAACATTGTAGATTCTGGTCAAAGGGCACTGATGTGCCAGCTGACCTGGATCTACACTGTTTGGCCATGCAATAAATGTGTATCTATGGATAAGGTTAAGGATTTTGATTATATCTATTTTTCAAAGTATGTATAAACTCTTTGTTACAGTCCTTTTTTCCAGTAAATATTAAAGATACAGCTTTGATACTTTATATGATTGACAACATAGCAGAAAAATCAAAGTCAAAATTTACTACTCTTTACTGTTGTTGTTTTTTCATAGTAATGCTTGTAATCAACTTAATATTTTTGTTAGCTTTAATGTTCAAGTCTGCCTTTTTTCAGTTACTATTCAAGAAGACAGCTTTGAAATAAATCATAAATATGATTCATAATAACTGACATCATAACTACAACCATACAATAATGTTTCATAACTTGAATGGATTAATCATAGATCTGCTGATCTGTGATCACGTCAGGGATAAAAGCCATATCCATGATGTAAATAGCAAACTCCAGTTTCTTTAACCCTTTCCTCCACATATACGCATTTTTATGTGTGTGCGACCAGTGTAGATCCAGATCATCCGGCACATCCATGGTGTCTGATCAGGTTCTACACTGGTCGCATTTTGCTCTGAAATATCCTAATGAATCAAAAAGCAAATAGTTTAGATCCTGATCAGATGGCACTGATGTGCCAGCTGATCTGGATCTAAACTGTTCGCTCACGTAATTCAAGGTGTCTCTATGGAGGAAAGGGTAAACTAACCATTTTTATCAGATATAAAATTTGCATTAAACTTGGAACCAGTAAGAAAAAAGTCTTAAAAATAAGACTTGCAAATTTATTTGATTGTCTCTGTCAAAATAAAATTCATTTGACTTGAATATGCTATACACATAAAGCACTTGACACTAATGCATATGGTAAGTTGTATGATAATGAAGTCAACATGAAAAGTACAACATGATCAAAACACACTGTTCAAACTGTTCAATGGGTGGTTTGCTAATATATAAGTTACTGAGTATAAGCATATGAGAACTTGCAGAAGAGTATGCTTCTTTGGATCTACCCTGGTTGTGATTGTGTTTTTATATGGGATGACTAGGGATTAAAAGAATAATATATTTGATGAAAGAAATATATATAAATGGCTCACTTATATGTCAACTGATAAACAGTGGAATACTGGCAATATTCATAGGATGTAAACACATGTAAATGTGAATTCACAATAACGAAATATAATCATATTTGGCCATTACTAAGTAATTATAGTCAAGTCAAGTTAAGCTCAGAGGCTCAGACATTGCAGTTGCACTTTCAACCTTTGTGTTGGTCACAGGTTCAAAACCCATTCATTACAACAATGATTACATAACTATTTCATTGTTTACATTTACATAATGTAAATATTGCCAACTAATTTCTGTTTATCAGTTGAGTAATGGTGTGTAAATAATGGATGTTTTACATTAGTATGGCACAAATGAATTTAATTGTAAAAAAGTTCTTGTTAATGTACACTAACAACATCAAAATGAAAAAACTTTACTTCAGTTCTTAAACATTTTCTATACAATATCTTGAAATGATCTATTTACATGTTACATTAGGATATCACAGCGGGCGAAGAAATAATAACACAACTACTGTGGAACTAAGTGGAAATACAGCAATAAATTTACCAGAAATAGCTACACTAGTTTGCAAGTCAAAAATAGACACATAAATATACTCTAAATTAGCACAACATCAAAGTAACTAGCAGGATGTTTCTGAATTTAACCCTTTCCTCCATAGACACACCTTTATTGGGTAGGCAAACAGTGTAGATCCAGATCAGCCGGCACAGCTGTGCCGTCTGATCAGGATCTGCACTGATCACTTTTTGATTTGTTAGGTTATTTCTGACCAAAATGCCACCAGTGCTGATCTGGACCACTGGTCGCACATGCATAAAAATGCATTTATGGAGGAAAGGGTTAAACAGATTTCCACTCAAACAGAGAACCTGGGTTGAAGATTATAAAACTAAGAATGAAGAACAGTCTCCATTTTAGCCAATTTTATGCATAAAATCTGAGACTGGTCACCATTTCTGCCAATCAGATGCTTAAGATTCCATTCTTAGCTTTATCATCTTGGACCCAGGTGAAAAAAATAAGTGAAAAGATGCCAATTTCATCTATGCCGTCTGATCAAAATCTGCACAGTTCGCTTTTTGGTCAGAAATAACCTAAAAAAATAACAAGTGAATTGTGCAGATCCTGATTAGATAGCATGGATGTGCCAGCTGATCTGGTTCTACTCAGTTTGTCCATGCCATAAAGGTGTATATATAGAAGAAAGCATCAAAGAAACAGTGCGATGCCATAAAGGTGTATATATAGAGGAAAGCATCAAAGAAACAGTCATAATTTTTTACATTGAGGCTGGTTGTAGCAGAGCAGAAATAGGGGATTAGTTCATCAAGTATATTTCATGGGAAGATCTATCTAAATATTTGTAAACACAATTTTCAGAAGTAGAAATCCTTGAATCAATTACCTTAACCCTTTCCTCTATATATACACATTTTTACGCATGTGCAACCAGTGTAGATCCAGATCAGCCGGCACATCCGTGACTTCTGATCAGGATTTGCACAGGTCACATTTTGATCAGAAATAACTTAATGAATAAAAAAGTGAACAGTTTAGATCCTGATCAGACGGCATGGATTTGCCGGCTGATCTGGATCAAAACTGTTTGCCTATGCAATAAAGGTGCATCTGTGGAGGAAAGGGTTAAAAAGTGATGTTTTATTGGAAACCATAAAATGTCATGCACACAAATATGAATGCATTCACAACACTGTAAAATCTTGAATTCTTTTATTTTCATTAGCATTCGATTTCATGGTATGAGCAAAAAGGTCTGGTGAGAGTTCACGGATTTCAACCTGCAGGTATACAAAATTGAAACAATTAAAAAAATGATTTTAAAAATGCTGGGAAAACAACCATCATAACATTATCTCTAGGCTGAATGATTAAGCTGTTGTCCCATGGGCAAATAGTGTAGAAGCAGATCAGCCAGCATAACCACTGATCTGGATCTACACAGGTCGCATATGCCAAAGTCAAATTGGAGATTGTTATTAGATGGATTATTAAAATTATGAATGAATGATGAATTCTCATGACAACATCCCTACGGTTGTATGTACACAAGCAATTAACTATGGCACTTTTACAATGGATTGCAACAATCTTTATGATAATTAACTTACAATAATAAATGTCTGCAATTTAACTCTATACTTAATATATGGGGTACCACTATGGCATGGGCGAATAGTGTAGATCCAGATCAGCCAGCACATCTGTGCCGTCAGATCAAAATCAGCACTGTTTGCTTTTGATTTCTTAGGTTATTTCTGGCCAAAGAGCGATCAGTGAGGACGGATGTGCCAGCTGTCTTGAACTTCAATTGTTGCATATGTGATAAAATGTATTCACTTGTTTAACCCTTTCCTCCATATGTACGCATTTTTATGCATTTGCGACCAGTGTAGATCCAGATCAGCTGGCACATCCGTGCTGTGTGATCAGGATCTGCACTGGTGGCATTTTGGTCAGAAATAACCTAACGAATAAAAAAGGTCGCCAATGCAATAAAGGTCTGTCTAGGAGGAAAGGATTAAATATACACTCTACATTAGAAATAATAAAATGAAATGATGACCATTTTGACACTAGAACAGTATTGATAATTTGTTATATAACACAGCATTTTCTTGAATTTAACAAGAGATAGTAAACATTTTGTGACCTATGTCAAAGATTACTTGTTCAAAACTAGGGCTTCACTTCAAACTGGAATCTGTAGGCCATGTTTGAAAATTTAGAGGAGGGTTGGACCTCATGTTACATTGACTGCAAAACGAAAAGGCATGATGTTAGGAATATCCTTCATCCATTGTCCACTCAAATTCATTGCTTGCTGATATGTTATCCATCACTCATGTTCTGCTATACCCTTACCTATTTTTCATAATTTTGTTTATTAATAAAAATTGTGTTGTTTATTTCAGTGGTAGAGGGGAGGGTTTTAGGGGGAGGAGATGTGCTGCTATTTTTTTCCCAATCATATGTCTGAAAAAAAATTTAAAAAAAAAATTAAAAATTGGGGGAGCTGGGGTTGCTGCCTCCAGGCCCACCCAAGGTCATACAATTTGACCTTTAAACATTATGTGTGACCTTGACCTTTAAAGAAAGTGTTAAGTTTGGATGAGATCCCTAAGGCAGATGCAAAGTTATGCTCTGGAAAACAAATATTTGCACAAATTTTTACTTTTGGACCCTAAGTGTGACCTTGACCTTTGAGATAATGAAATGGTTCTTGGACATGACACCCCATCTCATTGAGGTGAACATTAATAAGTTGCTAAGTTATGCTTCAGGAACTACATTTTTGACATATTTTGACAATATCCCTAATTGTGACCTTGATCTTTGAGGTAGAGGACGCAACACTCCCCCTTTTAAAGGTGAACATATTTTGGAAATTCAGTTGGAATCCCTCAAGTGGACGATCCAAACAGACATGCCCCCATAAGTATCCATTAGTAAGAACAGATGGACCAACGGATGGACAGGCCATTCACTTTTAATATTTGACCCTTCAGGATTGGGGACATGAATACTGGCAGACCAGTTGGGGTCAAACAGCAATGTGTACATTTAATTTTTGTGGGGATTCGAATTAATGGACCCTCTACACCAAGAAATCCAGGAAAATTAATCTTCCATGATCAAAAATTGTTTTACATTAACTATACTTAATTACTTAATGTAAAGCATTTAAACAACAGCCTAAGACACACATAGAAGGGGTATCACAACATTTGAAAAAGTTTATTATTTCTATTAATTAAGAGTGTGAGACTTTATATTGAGAGTGCAAGACTTAGAAGCCAATGTGCTTACAAAATCTGCACTAAAACATGCAACAACACAAATGACTAGTGGCTTTAACAACAAAACAAAGAACATTTCACATACAAATGATAAAGTGAATGCCATCTCTGAATGACAACTAAACTCTTATCTATGGACTCACTTTAACCCTTTACTCCATGTATACACTTTTATTGCATGTGCGAACAGTTTAGATCCAGATCAGCTGGCACATCTGTGCCATCTGATCAGGATCTAAACTGTTTTCTTTTTTATTCACTAGGTTATTTCTGACAAAAATGCTACCAGTGCAGATCCTGATCAGAAGGCACAGATGTGCACACATGATAAAGCAGTTTATATGGAGTTAGTGCTTAACCCTTTCCTGGATATATACGCATTTTTACGCATGTGCGACCAGTGTAGATCCAGATCAGCCGGCACATCCGTGCCGTCTGATCAGGATCTGCACTGGTCGCATTTTGGTCAGAAATAACCTAATGAATCAATAGGCGAACAGTTTAGATCCTGATCAGATGGCATGGATGTGCCGGCTGATCTGGATCTAAACTGTTCGCCCTAGCAATAAAGGTGTATCTGTACAGGAAAGGGTTAAAGAGTTAACTTATTTTGGATATCAGAAAATACTCAATGTTTGATGTAATAAACGAACAGATTCAGTCTTTATGCAGTTTTTCGCACCAGGCATTAAAAGATCAATACTTCTTGATAAGGGAAGGCTATAAATAGCAATAACTTGTGAGTATAATGCCCTATGAAAAAAATGAATAATACCAACTTATTAATTACCTAATTATTCTACTGAGTGTATAAAATTGTATTCCATTTCTATATTTCATTGAACATTATAATGCCCAAATCCTGGTTAACATTAACTAAGGCCTACGCTATTTTCCCTGCAATAGGTTAAATCAAGTTCACCCTTTACACAATAGATACATCATTTATCCCACATGCAAACATTGTAGATCCAGCCTGATCATTCATGCAGTAAAATCAGGATCTAAACTGTTTATCTTTATGTTTGATCATCATTTTTTACCAACAAATGAAGAGTAAAGATCCTGATCAGACTAGTTTAACCCTTTCCTCCAGATATACGCATTTTTTCTAATGTGCATCCAGTGTAGATCCAGATCAGCTGGCACATTTGTGCCGTCTCCTCAGGATCTGCACTGGTCACATTTTGGTAAGAAATAACCTAATGAATAAAAAAGTGAACAGTTTAGATCCTGATTAGATGGCAGAGATGTGCCGGCTGATCTGGATCTAAACTGTTTGCCTATGCAATAAAGGTGTGCCTATGGAGGAAAGGGTTAACATGCAGGCTAATTTGGGTCTACACAGGTCACATATCTGATATAACTTGTATCTCAGGATTGAATGGTTAATTCTAGCCAACATGTTCAGTACTAATGAAATAATAACAAATAAAATATGAGCAATATGGCTTGAAGATTTTGTTAACAATCCAAACATAAGTAAAATATAATAAAATAAATATATGATATAGAGGAAAAACAAAATAATTATGACAAACAAAAATATGAGCTTTACAAATATACATGTAGTGGCTACTTCAGAATCAATGTATGTTCATTGTTTCCAGGACTCGATCATAAAACTAATATTGGAGACCAGTCTCAAATCTCAAGCATTTAGTTTGAGATTTGAGACTGGTTGCCAGATTTTGTTTTATGATCTTGGGCCCAGAGCGTCCACAACAGCTGTCAGCAGAGAAGGATGCTCAACATAGCTGAGCTTAACCCTTTCCTCCATAGATACACCTTTATAGCATGGGCGAACAGTTAAGATCTAAATCAGCCGACATATCTGTGCCGTCTGATCAGGATCTAAACTGTTTGATTTTTGAGATCCTGATAAGACGGCACAGATGTGCAGGCTAATCTGGATCTACACTGGTGGCACATGCGTAAAAATGCGTTTATATGGAGGAAAGGGTTTAAAAGTGATGGTGGTGTGAATAAATTTATATTGCTCCATGAGAAAATCAATTGTACATAATACCAAGTAAATGTCAGTAAACTGTAAAGTGATGAGTGTCTGAAACTATTGCCTTTTATCCACACATAGTTATAACTTTCCTTCTTGGTATGCCTTATATCACATGAGAAACCAACACAGATCCAGATCAGCTTGCACATCAATGTGGTAAGATCTGGATCTAAACTATTTGCTTCTTGGTCACAAATAAGATAATAGATCTAAAAGCAGATAGAATAGATCCTGATCAGATTGCATGTGCAGGCTGACCTAGATCTACACTCTACAGTGGTTGTCCATGGGATAAAAGCCATATCCAATAGAGTAATAGGACTGTTCTGAAGGTGGCCCGCACCCATAATTAACTTACTGGATTTCTTCACTGCAAATAAAAACATGCAAAACACAATCCATAAAAATGTTAAATGACAGTATGTAGTCTAATGTAAACAATCAATCAAAAGAAGGTCTTAGATCAATCTAAATGCATTCCATACCTTTTATCCATTTACTCCATATATACAAGTTGTATCACATGTGTAAACAGTGTAGATCCAGATCAGCCAACACATTCATACCATATGATCAGGATCTATATTGTTTGCTTCATTGTCAGAAAGAGCCTTATGAATGAAAAAATTGAACAGTTCAGAACCTGGTCAGATGACATGGATATGCAGGCTGATCTGGATCAACATGGTTCACCCATAGATAACATCAGGCCCATGGAGTAAAGGGATAATTCATCCATCAGGGCTGAAGGTTATAAAACTGAGATTGGAAACCAGTCTCTAATCTCAAACATCTGATTGGCTTAAATAGTGACTAGTCGCCATTTCAGCCAATCAGATGCTTGAGATTTGAGACTGGTCTCTAGTTTTAGTTATATGATCTGGGGCCATGGAATCTAAGCCTGTTGAGTAATGGTTATCCATTAATCAACAAATCATTGCTTCTCTTTTCGGTCAATAAACAAACTGTATCCACAATCTCGCAGTCAACTGTTTCTTCCAATTTGCATACAGTTGGTTACCATCAACCATAATCATGTTGGTAACTTTTCAAATTGTACATTTGTACATTGGCAATAATTTGAGAAAATGCCAAAATTCCACTCGAAACAACATATATTATACAGTAAGGTCAAAGGTAATATGAACTCCGGCTTATTCTTCAAGAAAAAGGATAAATATTTACAACTGTTAAGAGCATATACATTTCCAAAGTATGTAATGATTAATGAAAAATATTCACACATTTGTCTAACACTTTACACCATAGATACGCCTTTTATCACATAAGCAACCAGATAGGCAACCAGATCATCTGTGCTGTCAGATCAAGATCTGCAATGTTTGCTTTTTTATTTACTATGTTATTTCTGATTGAAAAGTGAACAGTGCAGATCCTGATCAGATGGCATAAAGTGCCAGCTGATCTGAATCTACGATGATGGCCCATGCAATAAAGGTGTATCAATGGAGTAAAGGCTTAAAACAAATTTTGAACTGTTAACAATATTATACTCTCCTGTCTAGTTGTTTGTATTCTTTTTCAGTCTGTTCATACTGCAAACTAAAACAGCAAACTTTACAAACATACCATGTCATGTCTGTTTTTAACGAGACAGATTGGACAAGTATACAGACATTTTTTGCTCTATTTTAGTACTGTGTTAACTTTCTGTTTTTCCGGCATCTTTAAGTTTTCAGATACTGTTATCGTTCAAATACTGGACCAGTCCAGTCTGTCTATGCAACATATATTTCCAATTCAAAGTAACAAAATCTCAATAAATGACTAAATTTTACTAATTGCCAAAGTCTTCAAACAGTTTGGGAAAACAGCACAATCTTTGGTTTTTCCAATAGTAAATCTACAAGAAAACGTTCACCGTGAGTCCCTTGATACAGAAAAAATGTTTTGATACAGGGGATCGCTTTCTGAAACATCTCTAGTATTTCCCAATGTATCTGCTTGCAAATCTGAATCAGGCTTTGGCATATTCACTGCTTCGTCATATGAAGGGGGTGACAGATCATAAGATGGCGGTATTAAGTCATTACCGCTTAAATCAAAATCATCTTCATAATCATCGTCAACAACAAATTCCCCGCTACTGCCCAAACCACTAGATGACACTAAGTGACTACTGTTCAGCGGGCTGACCCTGGGAACCAGCCCGTTGTTGGATTGAGTAGGCGTATGTTTGTGCACCACAGTATGGGCACCAGGATGCACTCCTGTATGAATGTTTTGATTAGCACGTCTGCTTCTAGGTGTTGAACTTCTACTATCACTACCATGCAAAGCTCCATCCCTATCAGCACTCCTTGAACCATTATGTCTACTGTGATGGCCGTGTAAATGTCCAGCACTTTCAGAATTCACAATTTCACCATTAGGCCCAATATCTACAACATGAGCAAAATCTGCATGCTGCCTGTGACACACGGTACATAAGCCGTCCGATCCCAGTGACCCTGCAACATAAATGATGTAAGACAATATTTAACATAGACTGTATACAGTCTAAACATATACTGTATACAGTCTATTGCTCTGGGCCCAGAACATGGTACTCACCCAATACAGGGCTGCATCAATTGTAAAGACAACATTTACCCACACCAACTGACCTAAGAATCTGTCACCAGGTCAATTAAATCCTTCCGCAGTTCCATTAAAAGAAAATTTCCATTTCAGTCTGTCTCAAAGAACCCATTGTCTTGGAAACAAACACATAAATTTTAAGTGACTGCCGATAGATATATATGGTTGTCTTGGAAACACAATCCCATAAATTAAAATGGTTGTCTTGGAAACACAATCCCATAAATTAAAATGGTTGTCTTGGAAACACAATCCCATAGATTAAAATGGTTGTCTTGGAAACACAAACCCATAGATTAAAATGGTTGTCTTGGAAACATGATTTTAAGGGCCTGCAAATAGAAAAAATAACCTAAATTTGCAAGATGATGTTTTGTTGAGGATAATTACAGACAAGGTTGCTTACCTACAATACATGTATGACTATGAGAACTACTGGCAGGCTCCGTGTCGCCGAGGGGCAAGTTTGTATACCGTGTAGACCCCTGTGGTGACTCATCCCTCATATGTGACAAGCTCGGCTGGGGAAAGCCAGATTCATACTGTCGTTTAGTCCATTGCTTCACTTTCAAGTAGCGATATATAATGCAGCCAGCCCCTGGTATGGCTATGGCGACAATTAAGGCAATACCAATTATAACTGCAGTGGAAATTCCTCCAGTAACTTCTGAATGCTCTGAACAGAACAAAAACTCAACATAATACTTTAGAACATCAACAAACCAACCCAAGATTATAAAACTAAGTCTAGAGACTAGCCACCATTTCAGCCATTCAGATGCTTGAGATTTGAGAGTGGTCTCCTATCTCAGTTTTATGATCTTTGGCCCTGAACTACACTGTATTAAACGACTGATAAGTTTGTAAAACTTTCTGTACCATATAAATGGGTTTTTACTATGGATGGCAATGAGTAGTGAAATTGGTACTCGAGTACTCGGATGATCTTCCGATCGAGTACTCGAGTACTCGAACGATTTCCGATTTTAATAGAGCTAGTTCCGTTCATGTAATATCAGCTTCAACCTACTCTGTGTTTATACCATATACCACATATTAATAAAGATACTTAGAAAACAAAAGTGTGTTATATCTTTTATTTGTGTTTTGTTATTTTATTATTTTATATTTTTAAAATAAATCAACAAATTGTATCAAAGTTTACAACACAGTCATGCGTACATGTATATACAGTTGTCAGAATAATATTATGTCGTGAAAATGTGTATATATTAAGGAAAGGTGTAAAGATGTAATAAATACAGATGTGCCGGCTGACCTTGATCTACACTGTTCGTCCAAGAAATATAGGTATGTCTATGGAGGAAAGGGTGAAACTCTTTTATAACATGACCCAGGCTTTTAAACAATTCAAATGGAACCAACTACTATGTGATACATCATACACCACATCAAATGGCACAGATGAGCCATATCCCATGAAAAAAGAGTATGACTTAAACCCTTTACTTCATATATACACCTTTTATTGCAAAGGTAAACAGTGCAGATCCAGATCAGCAACACATTCATGCTGTCTGATTAGGTTATTTTTTACCAAGAGGTGAACAGTGTACATCCTGATCAGATGGCATGGATGTGGATCTACACTGTTCTCCTATGAGATATATGCATGGGCTTAAACATGGAGTAAATAGTTAATGCTGTTGTTTTGTTTTTTTGAAATACTACATCATACTTACCTACAAGTGTTATATTGAGTTTGAAATTAAAGTTAAGTAGATGTTTATCCTTCTTCAGCAGGAAAATCTTCACGTTATTGTTAGCGTCTGCCAGATATACATCTCCAAATGGTTTTGAATTGCAGGTAAAATTGAACTGAAACATAAAAGTTTTTGTTTTATTGTTCATTATTTCTCAAAGTACTTGCACTTTAGGTTTGTTTTGTTGTTTTTTTTTCAAGTAAACTTATTTTTCGAATTTATGAATTGAAATAAAAAGCTTTTGGGATTTCTATCAAAGAATTTGGTATTTCCACATGGCATTATTATTTACTAAAATACTATTTTTGTTTTCTTGTTTACAATTATAGATATTACCATGGCACAACTGAAAAAGAAGTGTCTGCTGATGAATGTTATAATAACCCATCCCTCCATAAATACGCATTTTATGCATGTGCAACCAGTGTATATCCAGATCAGCCGGCACATTTGTGCCATCTGATCAGGTTCTTCACTGGACATATTTTGATAAGAAATAGCCTAACAAATCAAAAAGCACACAGTGTAGATCCTGATTAGATGGCTTAGATGTGCCGGCTAATCTGGATCCACACTGTTCACCCACGCAATAACAGTGTATATATATAGAGAAAAGGGATAACTATAATTTTGATGTAAGCATTGGTCTTTTAATTGCAAGCTATGTGTTCCCCTCTGAGACCAGTCTCAAATCTCATGCATCTGATAGGCTTAAATGGGGACCAGTCACCATTTCAGACAATCAGATGCTTGAGATTTGAGACTGGTCTCCTGATTTATTTAGTTTTACGTTTTGGCTCCAGGTGAGCTTGAAATGTAATTCAGCATCAACTTACAAGTACGGAGACATGTTCATTGAAGAAGGCCGTTGGTGACTGTTGCACTGCCAAGTACACTCCGCATTCCTCATTAGAATAGGTTTCAATCTTGATCTGAACAGTTTTCTTCCGAGAGTCTGAGCTAGGTCCAAATTTAATGACACACTCGTTAAACTTATTTTCCTCCTCCAGATCTGTTTTGCCCAACACGATCACAGTGTCATCTTCTTGCAGCCATTTTGTTACTACGTTTGTCTGATGGCAAACGGCAGGATTGTCAAGGCCATCTGTGAAATAATTGTATAGCATTAAAATCAAAGTAATGACGACTGATAATGGTGAGTTATATTTCTTTAAAGTAACTACTTACTTAACCCTTGACTCCATATATACATGTATGGGTTCAATTGCATGTATGAAAAGTTTAGATCCTGATCGGCATGCACATCTGTGCTATCTGATCTGAATCTACACTATTTCTTGGTCATATAACCTAATGAATCAAAAAGCAACATGTAGATCCTGATCAGTTAGCATGGATGTGCTGGCCAATCTGGATCTACACTGATCACCCATATCCCATGAAATAAAGGGTTTATAGCATTGAAAACATCATTTCTTCTCTAAACGGGAATTAAAAACCTGATGTAAACTTATTTTTTAGGGAAAACTTTATGATTTAAAAAAAAATTCTGAGGGGAAGGCGCCCATAGGTGGCCCCTGCTATAGAAGGAAAAAAAAAGCCGTGCACAGAGTAAAGGGTTCAACCTTAAATTGTGGATATTGTATAATAGTATAATCTGTCATAATTACAAATTTCAGCCTTATGTATTAATAGACTTCAATCGAAATACTGAAAACACTCGTATTTTTTTTACAATAAACACATTCTTTAAAGGAATCAAATGCTTCTATACAACATACACTTGCTCTGTTTATAGAGAATATAATAATAAGATTTCATATAAAATTTACAATCTTTTTGTTGTGTTCTTCATATTTCAGAATGAAACCTGTAAAGAATCATTGTTGCTGTAATTGATCAATTTGTGCAACAAACAACCAGACTTAGGCTTCTGATCTAACACGCTCATTGTACAATGTAAATGGCCAGTAATTAATAACTCAACAAGTTGTTATTGATGTACAAAAGCAGATACTTTGAAAAAAGTCTGCTTGTGTTACTTTTACCATGAACTCACTTTTTCTGTCAATCTTGTCCAGTTGCTTCACTGTGTACAGACAACTGACTAGCCAGTCTATGTGTCCTGGCAGCTGACTAGCCAGTCTATGTGTCCTGGCAGATGACTAGCCAGACTGTGTGTCCTGACAGCAGACTAGCCAGACTGTGTCCCGGCAGATGACTAGCCAGACTGTGTGTCCTGACAGCAGACTAGCCAGACTGTGTCCCGGCAGCTGACTAGCCAGACTGTGTCCTGGCAGCTGACTAGCCAGACTGTGTCCTGGCAGCTGACTAGTCAGACTGTGTTCTGGCAGCTGACTAGCCAGACTGTGTCCTGGCAGCTGACTAGCCAGACTGTGTCCTGGCAGCTAACTAGCCAGACTGTGTCCTGGCAGCAGACTAGCCAAACTTTGTGTCCTGGCAGCTGACTAGCCAGACTATGTGTCCTGGCAGCTGACTAGCCAGACTATATGTCCTGGCAGCTGACTAGCCAGACTGTACTGGCAGCTGACAGGCCAGTCTGTGTGTACTGGAAACTGACTAGCCAGTCTGTGTGTACTGGCAGCTGACAGGCCAATCTGTGTGTACTGGAAACTGACTAGCCAATCTGTGTGTACTGGCAGCTGACAGGCCAGTCAGTGTGTACTGGAAACTGACAAGCCAGTTTGTGTGTACTGGCATCTGACTAACCAGAATGTGTTTCCTGGCAGCTGACTAGCCAGTGTATGTTCTGGCAGCTAACTAGCCATTCTGTGTGTACAGGGAGCTGACTAGCCATTCTGTGAATTCTGGCAGCTGATTAGCCAGTCTGTGTATACTGGAAGTGAACTAGCCATTCTGTGTGTACTACAGGCAAATTACTAGCCATTTTGTGTATACTGGCAGTTCATTAGCCAGCCTCTGCATATTAGCAGCTGACTAGCCAGTCTGTGTGTACTGACAGCTGACAAGCCAGTCTGTGTGTAAAGGCAGCTGACTAGCCACTCTGTTTGTACTGGCAGCTGACTTGCCAGTCTGTAAATACTGGCAGCTGACTAGCCGGACTGTTTCCTGGAAGCTGACTAGCCAGTCTATGTTCTGGCAGCTAACTAGCCAGTCTGTGTACTGGCAGCCGACTAGCCATTCTGTGTCTACAGGCAGCTGACTAGCCATTCTGTGAATACTGGCAGCTGACTAGCAAGTTTGTGTAAACTGGAAGCCATTTTCTGTGTACTGGCAGTCGACTAGCACGCCTCTATATAATGGCAGTTCACTAGCCAGTCTTTGACTAGCTTGTCAGTATTGGCAGCTTACTAGCCAGTCTAACTGAGGTCATCATGTCAAGGCAACTCTGATAATAATAATCACGAAGAAAACTTACATTTGAAGACTGAACCAGCTGCTTCTACTGCCCCAAGAACAATCAAATGTAAAAACACAACTCTCATCTGAAATGAAAATAAACAACAAGTGCATTATTGCCTTTTCAAATACCTTTTAAAAGGGACAGAGGCTTCATAACCATTAATTTGACAAAGAGTCTTGCAAAGAAATCTGGTTATGATGAAAAATCTTTCAACAACAATTCAAGTCTAATAACATATATTTCAACTTAAAAAAATACACAGCATAAGAGTTATGGTTCTTGTACCATGCATTACATCTAAATAAGATCTATATGCCGACAAAGTTTAAACATCTAGCTTTTATACTTTAGAAATTATCATCCAGTCTACTCTTTAGCAGTAGTGTTATTTGTCACCTTTTTTTAAATCAACATTGGAAATATCAGGGCTTTTTCAGCTAGTCTCACGGGGCCGAAAATGGGCCCCATTCCCAATGCCAAATAGGAGCCATTTTTCCCAATTTCAAGAAAAAAATTCCCAATTTTAAGAAAAAAATTCCCATTTCAACAGAAATAACTTATTTTGCCAACAAAATAGAAACAAACAAGAGAATCTATGTAATCTAGGGACTTTTCAAAATACAAAATTAGTTTGTTTACTTTTGATCAGTGATCTGTTAAACCTACATTCCTTGAATCTATGTATGCAACCTGTTTAAAACCACTAGATACCGTGTAAAAAATTCCCAATTTGGGCAGGGGTCTTTTTCCCAAATACCCCAGAAAAAGCCCTGAATATACAGTGATTATTTAAGTCTTGTTCATTATGTGCATTATCAATGCAAAGTATGATCAACACATTTTCATAACAAAATTAAATTGTAACTTCTATTAATAAATCTTTTTTTTCTATGAATTACATTATATTATAAGCTGTCCAATGGTTTTCATTCAAACTTTTAAAGGTTTGGTGATGACTGCCTTGATGGATAAAGATATAATTTAAAGGATTGAATTGATAATTGATGGTGTTCATTTGTGTATGGAAAACATTAGGGTTATTTAAAGTACAATACAATACAATACAAATTTTATTTACTGTCGGTATTAGTCAACATATAATAACATAAGCTATAAAGCTTTTGACCGACATTAATAACAGTATAACAATTCAAACACAGTACATGAAGCAATTACATAACACACTACATGAAGCAATTACATTATATTACAAAACATTGCATTGCATACATTACATTACATGAAAGCACATATACTATAAAAGCAAGCAAATGCAATTATGATATATATTACAAATAACATTTTTTTAAAAAGGTTAAAGCACCAATTTACTAAGATTATAACTATGTTTTACAAATAAGTTTGTACAATACTGGAAAATGTTATATTAATTTTGACTGCCTAATTAAATCCTATGTCCAATCAACTGTGATAACGGTAGGGATTATTCTAGACCTCAAAAAGGGGCAGGGTGGCACAAAAAAGGGGCAGGGTGGACTGCTCACAGGCAGGGCATATAACCATAACATGATTTTGTTTCGAAAAAGAATGCTTATAACTTTTATTATACAAGTTATGTACATGCTTTTCTTTTAGATTATTTAGTTGCTGCTTCAAATTGTATTGTTATCACTTATTTAACTTTTTGAGAAATGAAAATCACAAGCAATAGTTAGTGATGCATAATGCCATAAGCTTCATCCTTTTTAAATTTTAAGGGATCTAGCTGGTAAAAAGTGCTATTACTTAAAATAGTGAAAACCTGCTAAAACTGCATACATGTGATATCAAACTGGAATTTGGGTATCATAACTGGTATGTTTTTTGACACTTAAACAGTTTTATATTTCTTCATTCAATTTTATATATTTAACTGATACATCATTAGCTATCTTGCAGATACAAAAAACATATAATTTGGATTCTTTAATTAATTTTAGATGTAATAAGTGTTTAAAATTTGTATCCGAAATTCGGACTATCCGAAATTATGTGCACTTATCCCATCTAAGATTTTCGCTGTGTTGATGAAGATTTTCGGCAGCAAATTAATTGTATTGATAGAACTATGTGATCCTAATATATATAAGAACATTTGTGACAGTTTGATGAGTTTTATATTGTGTTATTTTAGCGGACAAAATCAAACGCAAAATGTAAGCAAATCCACCAGTTTTCATTATTAAACGTAGAATATATTTCTTTTTCGGCAAATTATGACTTTGCTGCCTTATCATATTACTCGATAAAAAATATTTCATTCCATAAAAAACAAACTCTCCTATTAATTTTAAACTCAACTTGTTGAAATAAAACGGCAAAAAACGGAGCGACGTCCGTAAAATAGTAGATTTCATGTTACGATTCTGATGCGATTTCTTGAAAGTTATGATAAATCTTTTACCGAAATTATAATTTTTGTCGCTTTTCAAACTATACTTCAGTGGAAAATAATTGCAGAATTATTTTTTGAAGCTCGGTCGTCGGTATGTATGCTTAGCGCAACAATTTGTAAACCCCGTACGAAGAAGTCGTATTATCAGAAATATTTAGACGTTAATGATCTAGATTTCGGGTTTTATTGACGGCGGCATACAAGTTTATACCTCTGTGTCTTCATAAATGTTACAACAAATACACGTACATAACTTAGGATTCAATTATAACGCGTACGGATTAAGTTTTATTTGTCGTTTGCAAGGGACACCGATCAAAGATAAACGCCGACATGTACATATATCAAGGGTCGCTGTTTACCACCCTTGTTGCAATTTAGAGTAATGTTATTCCGTATTCATTTTACCGTGAAAGAATTCTCGAGTTATGGTCTAAGCTGTCATCAATCATGTCTTATGCTTGTGTATGCACTTGTTTATTCCCAATCAGTTTTATCGCGCCGGATGCAATCAGTTAGCGGAAAGGTGTTAGTATGGCACGGTACAATCATTTAAAGCTGTGTTCCGACAATGTGATCGGCGCATTTCGATAATTAAAGAAGTGATTGACAACTATGATTGCAATTATAGATGGGCATTATTAAGGCAGGTGGGCGCGGTTTGCTAGCTTCATTCGGGCAAAAGGGCGGAGCTTAAAAGGGGCAGGGCGGGGCACCCTTCTATTCCGCGCTAGAATAATCCCTAGATAACGGAATTCAACAGCAAAAACAAATATGCTAGATTTTATTATTGAAAAAATAAAACATAATTGTCACTTATATATTTTTTTCTAACTGGGTATTAAATATTGAGAGAATGGCTGTAAAAAAAAAACATGCATTTTCTTTTCAAAAATAGCTACCTCAGGAGTCAGGTTCAATTTGCCTTTTAGGTAGGAATCTCTCGAGTTAATTTTAGCTTCACTGCCTTCAGTGAAATGTTATCATTAAAGGGTTAAAACAAGTGGCTGGCGTCTTTTGAAATCACTTCTAAATAGTAATTATATATCCTTAAGTTTATTTATGGTAGAGACGAGAAAGAGTGAAATGCTACTTTGTAAACATGACCAATCCCATCTTAATTGGTGCAGAATCTAAGCTCTACTGACCCTATTTTGCAGAAACGACAGGTACTGTAAATTATTGATCTGGTTAAATTCTTACAATTGTTTATCCACAACTAAAAGTATAGATTACCATTTTCTCATCGCACAAACCCATGATTTCAATCGAAATTTTATCATTTTCCCAGGTTGTTTATCTCTTCTCTTTAATGTAAGGATAATATCCGAAAATTCCAAAGCACAAAAATCGGGGTACAACTAAAGTAAGAAAATAAGATATTTTCACGAAATGAAAATGCAAAGTGACCATAGACAAATGTGGAATAAAAAGAATTGTTTAATAAAATTGCCATTTTGAAATAGAGCGCCATAAAAAAACATACGAATATGAGAACCCAAATAAGACAGGATTAGATGAAGCAATAGCTGTTTGGTACCAACCGATAATGTTCAGTTGCATGTTGAACTTCTACAACCATTATGTATTTTCTTATTGTCAGAATTAAGGTCTAGCTTTACAATCATTTACACCTACATGAGTGGATGAGCTCTCGCATGGGCCCATAATTTATTATTTGTTATGACAAAAAATACTTTTCTTACAATAATAAGCTAATTATTCATCTAGTCTCAATAATTCGACTGCAAGCATAGACCCATTATCATACGGACTTTTTACGTTGTCTGTCCTTTACGTCTCGAGCAGTTACGATCAAAACTGTGCTGGAAATCGCACTACTTTGACTTCCCATTTATTTCGCTGCAACTTGAAAATTTCAGCACTGCTAAGTTCGTTTGTTGTTATAAAACATAAATATTCTCTAAATTATCAATCAAATAAAAAAATATTCCACAAATAACACTTTTAAACTTACTATTGTTTATGCCGTTTACATGTAGATTTTAATGTACTAACCAATGAAAACGTACCTTTTATAAATCGATACACAACACAGCCAGATAAACTTATAGCGTAATAACATAAAAACTGCAGACATGGGTGGAGGTTTTAAAGAGTTTTGCATAAAAAAACGAAACCGTTTTTTTTTTATAAAAGATTACATATATTGATTCTACTTGAATATGGCTTTTCAGGTATGTCATTTTTTTAGAGATACATATGGTTTAAGATGCTTTATGGAGCCGCCAAAAGTTGCGATTCATTTTCCGATAGCTGGCATATAGAAATGGAAGAAAAATGTTCCGCATTGATTTGAATAGTAACTGGGTTGTGCGCGAAGGACAAACATCGCATATATAGAAAAGTCATTTTCGCGCACAAATAGTTGTGCTAATTATTCATCTTGAGCCCAAGACATTTCAACCACACGGTTATTCTTGGAACATTTTAATCCAAGACCCTGAGAAATTTCAACCCCAGGTCGTTAAACTTATTTGTATAGGGGTTTGTTAACCTACCAATGTAAAACCACGCTAGTATCATAAGAAGGAACTTAAAAATGTTATTAAATGACGGGCGTTTAATTTTCCTGTCTTGGGGTCGAAATGTCAGGGCCAAACTTTCTTAGGGGTCGAAATGTCTGATGGTCGAATCTTCTTGCATTTGTATTATTTAAGTTTCCTTTAAGGTAAAACACAAAGACTTAAATTTTAACGAACAAATTCAAGTGTCCCGGTAATAGCAAATTAAGCTAATGTGTATATTATATAGTCAAATGCACAAAACGGTGCACATGATACTGGAATCATGATTAAAGGTGAAATCAACAAGATCAATCATTATTGGTGGCATTCATGAACTATCCTTTTGGGGAAAAGGAAAGGCTTACACGACATATTCGATAATTTATAATATATATAAAAGGTTATTTTCGATTAAATCATTAGAATAGAATAGAATAGAATACATTTATTTTCCAATCATGGGTCATGTTACATGACATTGCAATCAATGTATACATAATGCAGCAAATAAAAGTAAAAGTAACAACAACATAGGAATGCACTTACATGCATAAAGAAAACAAGGCTTAATTCTGATTTGTTAAAACAATTAACAAAAGATGTGTATGGCTACTTTTCAAGTCATATCTTCCAACACTACCTTTTTTGTATTTAATTTAATTTTACTAAGTAGGGTACAGATAGAGGGCAATACTAAGGAGACTGTATGATGAAAAGTATACCAGTAAAATAAAATATGAAGATAACCTATAGCTGAGTAATATTGTAGTTAAGACTGTATGATGAAAAGTATACTAATAAGTATACCATTATATACCATTAAGTATATATATTATTATATATATTAAGTATATTATATACCAAAAGTGTACCATTATATACTTCATGAGCCCAAATTTCGTTGTATCAAAGGCCTATATACATGTATATAATATATAAAGGTCTTATTTATTTTTTAATAACACTTAACTTTCATTCCCAATCAATTTTTTATGTAATAATCTGTAAAAGTATTCTTAGGGCTCTCTCAAATAATCGTGTGTTATTTTAAAATTAAAAAAAGAATATTTTCAATATCTAGTTGTACCGCCATTTAACCGCAACCCGTCTGCAAGTTGCAAAACAATCAAAATGGCGTCTGCGTTAAATTTCAGCGGCATGAGGTGCATTAAATTTTAACTTAGTGATAAACCTATGTAAATAAAGGATATTCATGTGACATTTACGGAATACTATTTAGTTGTTAGTTGCAGATGCGATCTGTTCGATGCCCAATTGTAGACATAGCGAATCGTACCCAAGAATTTGTTGAATAAACAGATTATTTTTAAATTTCTAGCATTATTTCGACGAATTGGCATTAATGATTGTCGACCAGCATTTACTTATTTCATGTACGAGTTGTTTTAGTATATTAGATCAATACATTTCTTTACTAAAATCTAGGGGCAATGAATATTTCCCCAAAATGCATTTTTGAAATTTTAGCCAGTTTTCACCATTAGCTCAATGTTAATGATAACTTAACTGATCCTGATACACTACCAGGGTTCTCCCCAGCCAATTTTAGCAAAACAGTCCTGAGTGCTACGCTTTGATCTCAGCTACTGTACTTCCGCTACTCTTTAATAATCCTGCTATGCTTTAAACTTAAACAGGTAATGCTATGCATTCCTGTTTATTGTAAAATCCAAGTGTCTCCTCTCAAAAGTAGCCTGGGGCAGTTTCCCTCATTAAGAAATTACAACCAAAAGGCCATTGTTTGCACAAATCCTTGTCCAATTGACAAATCAAGACTGGTGGGTGGGGTTTAAGACCAATCTTTGGCGTCTGCAAATGTTACAGTAATTTGCATTTCATTCTGGTTTTAAATGAAAAACCACACCATATCAAACATTAGGCAAATAATCAAGGATAAAACAATAATAAAATGGTCTATGTTTTGAGTTTTCTGTTCGATTTTCCATTTCTTTGTTGACAAATTGTTGCTGTTGATGTGTTGTCCAGGATCGAGGTTAACTTCAGGAATCATTTCTGTACGAATTTTAAAGATCGTTTTAAATGTAAAACGTAGTAACATATGTCAAGATTGGTTGATTTATTTTTTTTAAGTTGTTCCTTTGATTTACTTTAGAATGAAACATGGAAAAAATGCAGAAGTCATATATTTTCGCGACTATGCTATATTTAATACAAGTTATACTCAACCTCATAAATTCAAGTTGTAATTTTTATATATATATATATAATTAGGCTATAATTAGTTTTAAAACAAACAGTTTTCTTGTCTAAATCACCAACCACAGTGTTGATTTCCCATTCTTTATAGTTCCAAAACCATACAACTAAACCTGAATTTATTTTGAGGGGAATTGTTTCGGGAAGAGGGTGAGGTAGTTGGTAACCTCGAGTATCGACTTCGTCCGCAGGCTTTGTGACTATGAGCTATCCCTTAAAAAAATTCTGGGGAGAACCCTGACTACAGTCAGTAGAATTTAAGCTGTGTAAACAAAAACCATTCACATGTGTAGAGTTAGTGTTTTAATTTAAAAAAAATCAAGTTACTTTTAAAGAATCAGATATTCATTGGTTTTAAATAACTATTTGAAGCTGTCAAAGGGTGACACAGATAGCAGACTTCCCGAAAGTTGTAAAAAAGTGTCAGACATGTGGTCAGACAAGATGTGAAAATCTGTCTGACCGAAACAAATTCTGTATGACTGAAACATTTAACACATTAAATAACCAAAACACAGTATTAAGGGTGTTGTTTTTTTCAGTGGTACGAATTGTCATTATGACGAATACGTAAAATATTTCATTCGAATATCCTCACTCATTTCCCTCGGAACAGTCTCAAATCAAAACAGCGAGTTAAATTGTAATTTAGCAGGGCTTTTTCAGCCTATCTCACGGGGCCGATATTCGGCCCCGTTCCCAATGCAAAATAGCGACCATTTTTCCCAATTTCAAGAAAAAAATTCCCAATCTCGTAAATTTATTCCCCTTTTGAACCGAAACGCATTTGCCTTAAAAAATGATAAACGAGAAACTATAATATCGAGACTTTTCAAGCCTGAATCGTTTATCGGTGATCTGAAAACTTCTTTCTGTGAAAAATGTATGTACTGGTGTAAAAACCGGTATTTGCCGTAACGCAAGTTGAAGATGGAGCGCGGGGCCCATGATTCCAGATAACTTATATTATGGTCAAATTATGGTTTGAACATTAATAGAAATTATATTTTTATTTCATTTACAAATGTTTTTTCGCGATAATCGTTCGACTGCGTAAAAAACAGAAAGGATGAATCAAAAATGGTATGTGCAGTACCGGCTTTTATACTGACCCGCGAAAACTAGTGACGAAAATTGACGTATAATAGTAAAAACTATGCAAAAAGGCCACGAAAAAAAGATGCCAAGGGTACTCCTAAACTAAACTCTCTGTGGAACAAAACATCAAATGTTTCAAAAGTTCTTTCCCAGTCAGTTGAAATTGCCAAGTTTCTAAGGATCAGATGATGGCCATTCTACTGTATAAGTGATACATCTGTAAAGCTGTCAGAACAAACACTGGAAGAGATTTGTAACATTTCCAGGGACACTAAAGCAAGGCAAATCAAGCTATAGTGCAGATAAATGAATGTTGAAATTTCCCAATTTGGTTTGATTTGTTGATACTTTTTTTCCCAACTTTGACTATTTACCGCATCAAAAATTCCCAATTTGGGCAGGGGCCTTTTTCCCAAAAACCCCTGAAAAAGCACTGTTTAGCGAGTAAAATTGGAATATGCAGATAAAATTTTTGCCGGACACTCGGTCCTACAACATTGGAAATCACATCAGACCAGTCCAAATTTTACCAGACAAGTCCGACGGTCCGGTGACTTTCAGGAAGTCTGCAGATAGTGATGTTGTTGCTTTTGTTTATTCATCGATTGCAATAACTCATATTTATGTGTGATTGAAAAAATCCATACATTGAACCTCCAGCATTTTATTGATTGAAATACATAACAAAATATTTAATTTATCATTATTTATCACCTTTACTGTTGACATTTTCAAACAGTTATTAACACTGAATATCTGATGTTTCTCATATTTCTGGGGCTTTTGATTGGATGATAATTACAAATCTTGGGAGCCCATGTTTTAATTTAGTTCACTATGAACATTAAGTAACATCATCCAGGATTTCAATAGATGCAGACTTGCATTTTGATGTAAGCAAATTTGAATTTTTCCATGTTTGACACCACCTAATTCTGAGCTTTGGGTCATTTTGATCAAAGATCTATATATTACACAGATTTGCATCTCTCTATTACTGATATATCTCATGGAAATCTCATTTTGACAGGCGGACTGGACGAGAATCTCACTTTCTATACTCTGCCATATTGTAGCCGATTTTGTATGTGCTGAGTGGATTTTAATCATGTTAACATCATTTTTAATCAATCTTCATGTTATAATGTTATTTTGATACACTTCTAGAACACATTGATTGAATTTTCCCCTTTTTTTGAGGCCCTTGCATGGTATAGATACGATCAGCGTTTCTGATTGTATGTTTGCTTTCTGCTGGCCAATTCATTTTGATGGGTATCTTGCAATTTGGGTTATTATGATAGTTATATCAATAATTAAATAATCTTAGTATCATTTTGAAGAATGCACATCTTTCTTCAAATTAATGCAAGTCAAAATTGTATTAACCTTTCATAAACCCTTTCCTCCGGAGATATACCTTTATTGCATGGGCGAACAGTTGACATCCAATCCAAACATTGCTCATATGTTACTATGTTTTTTTTAGCATACTTACATACATCCTCCCACTAGTACCAGGTCACCCACATAAAAAGTTCAAAAACAATAGTTATACTAGTAATTGCAGTTTTTGTTTTATTTTTTCCAGATAGGTTACCTTCTAAATAAGATATATATATAACAAAAAGAATCATGGCTGCCCTGGATTCACTTGCCGAGTTGAACAGTATATTAGAAGAATGGAACAACGAAAATGCTGCAGCTGGATTTGCCACCTCCAATCCTGTACCAAAGATCACAAGGTAGGTTTTCTAGATGTAAGGTCAGAGGTCCAGAAATAACATATTTTGCTTTATGCAAAATATATGTGCTCCCCATTTGAGAATTTCCCAAGCTGTAGATTATTTTAATGTCAGTAACTTTTTTAAGACTAATTTAAAATGTAATTTAAATCTGAGCTTTAGAAAATTGGATTCAATAACTTCTAAAAAAACTGATTTAAAATTTCCAGTCATACCATTAAAATTACATACTGAAAATCATGACGTTTACCAGCATGATTAAGCAAAAAAACCTTAATCAATGTGGAAAGTTACATACTATTGTATTTGTTTTACAGTGTATTTATAAAGAGCTAACCCTTTAAACAGAATTTTGAAAATCCTACTATGTAGGGAAGAATTTAGCAGATAGATCTATTTATATTTTTTGAAGATTGAAACAACTGTACATGAATAAATATTCAAATATTGAATCAAAGTATTTTGAACTCTAAACTAAAATTATAACTGTTAATTTGTTTTGATGCAGGTTAGCAGAAATTGTGGAGAGGGAGACGGAGGCATATTATAAAATGGATCCAGACCCTTTTGATGACAGGCATCCAGGTGCAATACTGTTAAATGGGGCCATCCTTAAAAAATTGTTTGTTTGCGGTTGCGTGACCGACCCAGTGAAATAACCCCCGACCCAAAAATTTTTTTGACCATCTTGAGAAAACAATTTTTTTTGTCTATCTTTCCGTTAAAAAAATAGGCATTTTACTTAACACTAACCAACGCAAACTTATTCCATATTTTACAATTACATCCCAATTTTATCTCAAGTAACTATCATAGTTCAGAATTATTGCATCATCAACGATATTCACCCAGCTAAAAATGTCAAATGTCACGTACACACTTTCTTGTAGATCAAACAATTTCATATCGGAGCCGATTAAACAACACAGTCTGGTTATGAGCCGACAATTTCTTTGAAGTTCAGTTTGACTGACAGAAATTATCGATGTTTTCCCTCATACTGCTTGTCAATCAACAGGAAGCAAAATGAACTAAGGCAGAGTTTAAAACAAGTTTGTGAAATTGCTTTTGATTGTTTTTGATTATGTGATATTCAAAGAGAAATAGAATTTAAATGTGGATTATTTTAAGTACAAACATTGCCGTTTTGATCCAGGATACGATGCCAGGTAATTTATAACAGATTATTTAATGCCAGATCGAATTAGCTAATTAAAAGTGTTGACAAGTTACAGTTTGTACCGAGGCTTGTTCATCGCTTTTGAGTACAGAACAGAACAAAACATTTTTCACTCGGGTACATAAGATACAACATGGGTGTTAAATGAATTGAAATATCTGCAAATGCCTGTTTTTATAAGACGAAACACAGATTTTTGACTACCTTTTTTTCGGGTCTAGGTTGATCGCGTAAAATGCAAATTTGCAAATGCAAGGGTGCAAGTTAGGAATTCTGAAATCCTGAAAATTCATTAAAGGGAAAATAAAGAAAATCAACCATTTGTAGACACACAAAAACCTGAATTTCAGACATGCGCCTGCCTGAAAAATTTCCCCCAAGCAAATGTACTGTATTCTGCAAATATTCTGTCACCAAAAAGTCATAAATCAACAGTAAAATGTCCGATTTTTAACGCTGTTCTCCAATTACATACGGCATTCATTTTCAGTAATATAAACACATGGGTTATTATTATTATTATTATTATTATTATTATTATTATTAAAAATGAACATATCCGTTTGAAACTTGTATCCTTAAAATACTTCTTAACCACAATGCTGTCGAACAGCTACAAATGTCTGGAATAGTTCGTCCATCTACTGTGTTGTAGGCTTTAAAAATGCGGTGACAAAGTGGTCTCCGCTTCGGTTTAAATTTCCGTGGCTCCTAACTTTGAATAATCCTGCCAGTAACAGTTGAAAGAGTAGGCATCCAGACATTGATAATTAGGATTTTTTAAGTTTCACGCTCATAATGTGGGCATGGCCTTAACGTGGCTTTTACACGTGCAATAATGCTAATAAGATTTCCCGTTTCGCTGAATCATTGAATTCAAAATGGCGCAACCATGTTAGATACTTTCTTGGTGACTTTAAATGTGATAAAGGACATTACATCAACAACACTTATAAAAAAATGCCAAATTACTTAATTACAGACATTTCAGTCATGGTTTGATGTGTTCTAAGGCTTTGATCTGGGTATAAAAATAATATCAAAAAAAAAAATCCGACCTACCGACCCACGTCCAAAAAGTTGGGTCGCGCAACCGCAAACAAACAATTTTTTAAGGATGGCCTGGCTTTCATTTGTTTTAAAATGCTGAAAAACTGCAGAAAAAGGCTGTTCATGTTTGGTAACCTTGTGTTACACTAAAAATGTGACAAATAGAATGGTCTCAGCTGATGTCCATGTTGTGCAAACTGTTTATTTCAAGCAAATTTTATCATTCATTAATGGTTTTTCCCAGAGTTGGGTGCATATATTGGTTGCCTTGTCATTCATCCATCAGTCTTATCATTTCACAGGTCTTGTTTCTGGAATATATCTCAGCTATCCATCACACTAATGCTCTCCTCATTAAGGGGAGAGTGGGTAGGTGAAGAGGTATAGTAACCATGGTGTTACCTCAGAGTCCTAATGTCACACTAAAGGTTTTAAAGGCGAACTGTGTGCAAAAAAATCAATTTTATGAGCATAATTTAAAAACTAGAGAACAGATCTCATCCAAACTTCACAAACCTGATTGAAACAAAATGTTTTGCACAGAAGAAGCATGGTGTTTCCCTATATTTAAAGTGGTTTTTATGCCCCCATGAAGTGGCATATAGAGTTGCACTCGTCCGTCTGTACGTACATCCTTCAAATCTTGTGGCATCAACTCCTTATAAACTATCAGGCAGATTTCTTTAAAAAATGCATAGATGATCAAGCAGGATATGTTTATAATCATAAAAAAAGGATTTTTTCTGTGGCCATTTTTACAAGAGTTATGGCCCTTTGTTGTTACAAATGTTGTTGCAGCATTCGGGGCATCAGTGTCTGAGGACACATTTTATTTTTTTTTAAACCGTTTCAGAGCTGGCTAATGCTGGACATATCAGTTTTTCTTAATTACCTTTATTACTGATTGCATATCTAGAGCACCATATTTGACTCTTCTGTTTTAGGAAGGGCAAACCCGACATGCACTCTGGGACATTTGTTCAAGGCTCTTTTCAAGAATGAAGAATTTATGAATAGGGTAAGAAGTCTTTATGAGCGTATATATATGTGATATAAGTGTGTTTAGTATAATATGAATATTTACAGAAATTACATTGTTATTATTTACATCGAGGAATATTATGAAACCATGCTAATAAGAATTGGCAGTCTTGTAATAACTTTGAAGGATAATCAGGCTGTTGTTCAGTCTTGTTCATTAAGTTGTTGCTTAAGAACTTTTTTTCTTAAGTGTATATAAGCATTCCAGCTTTCAGTTGCAGTTGTTAAATAAGAATTCAGGCTTGTGAAATTTTGACCTAGATTTGTAAAACTGCCATTAAATCTTTTTGGTTTGTGAATCACAGATGTAAAGCTTGCAGACTATTTGCGGTATATCCTATCCCAAAGCCGATTTATTGTTAAAATGCAAGCCAGGATGCCTGTAAAAACTGACAGGTTGCTACAGAAACAAAAGTGATCTCCCTTTGGCTGCTGTATCCACCTCAAAAACTGCAAAATTTCTCTTGTTTTTTGCTTGCGTTTTATGAGAATAAACTTGGTTCATAGATCCTTGGAATCCAACTACTTGTTACATTATTAGGTACTTAATCTGCCAACATATACTGCCCTTATGTGCACTTTTATATGTAAGTTTGTTAAGGGGGGGGGTGTAAATATGTTGATGTGAAAATAATTGAATTATTAAATTTGAGATTATTGTAATTTTGATTAAAAGACAGGGATCTTTGAACTTACAACATTTCGTAGGCTAAAATCTTGCTGCTATTCCAGTTAGTCTGTGAGTATTTCTTGGACCCTCATGGAAACTCAGCCTTATGCATCCAAACAGCACGTCTTTTGTTGGCCTTATTGCCAGGGGTTGACAAAATTGATCTTTATAAGGACACGGTATAAAAAATTGTGGATGTTTGTTTTATCAGTTATGTTTTATTGTTTTGAGTTTTATTGACAATTTTTTTACCAAAATAGTTTTTATCAGGGCTTACAATTGGGGCACCATTTAACAATTGGGGCACCATTTAATATTAAGATTATGTTGAATGTTTTCTGATGCAATTTCCACAGATCAGCATACATGTATTTATTTGTTAAAGGTAATTTTTGTTTAGCTAGAAGACCTGGATAATTTGCCACTAAGGTCTTTATATTGTTGATGTTAAAATACATACCTACTTGTCAAACAAGTAGTGCTTTGAGGTTTAATTTTCAGTTTGAAAAATGAAGGTTCAAGACAACATGGGTTGTTAAAATAAGTTCTATTCCCAAGAGATTGGTATTTTGTATTCTTTAGATTTGTCATTTTAACTAATTTTGCTATTAGGTGTGATATGTTAATGACTTACCTGCTGTTCAGTTGAATATGATTTCCACAATACATCTGGGTTACAAAATGATAATATTTAACCTTACCAGAAAAAGTCAAAATGTCTTTTAAATGTTGCATGTGTTAACCATTTTCAAGAAGAAAACATTTCTCAGGCACTTTCTTATATTTAAAAGAACAATATATTTGTGTGCAGTTAACAATTTTGCTCTGTGTGCCCATTTTAAAGGACAGTCGACTTGATTCAAATACTTTACACTAAAAATAGTTATCTTAAGTCTGGTGAATCGTCAAGTCTAGGAGATGGTTACAGTTATGTTCAACTTGTTAGTTTACTGGTTACTAGTTTATTTGTGACACACTATGACTGTATGGAGCTTATCATTTATGCATTTCAATTAGTTTAGATCCCTTGCCCAAGTTCATTAAACTAAATATAGAGACCAGTCTCAAATTTCAAGCATCTGATTGCTGAAATGGCAACTGGTCGCGATTTCAGCCAATCAGATGCTTGAGATTTGAGACTGGTCTTCAGTCTTAGTTTTATGATCTTTGGCCCAGATCATCCCATGCATCTGCTCAGTCTGATCAGGCTCTACACTGTTCATAATCCTGTGAGGGAAACATTTTCAATTGATTTTGAAAACAGTTTAGATCCTTTTTGGATCTTCTAAGTTTGTAATTTGATTAGAATCTACACTAACCACGAAGTCAGGACCCTCCCCCCAGTTTGTCATGGGTGTCACATTTGTTAGTGTTTCTTATTGTTCTGTTTGTTTACAGCTTGTTACGAGTTACGTGTTACATGCTACACGGGATGTGCAGATACAGACACTAGCATGTCGGTTATTATATGACATACTTCCTGGACTGGAGACATCCATTGTTTTTCAAGAAACAGTAGGTGTTGTTCCCCTATTATTGTGAGAATAGGCCAAGTTATGCTACTCAGTTTATCTTTCTGTAACAAATGAACACCAATTACCTTAACATATTTTGCTTTAATTTAAATGAAGACTGAATTCCCAAGCTAGTAACAGGTCTCAAATCTTGAACATATTTTTCTGTCAGTTTGGAGACTAGACTCAGTTTTAACTATGGATATGAATGAATACCTAAATTACTATTCAGATAACTGTATCTGTAACTGTATCTGGTATTCAGATACTATCTGAATAACCGTATTATTTTATCGAGCACAGTAAATTTTGCCTAACTATTTTCAAATACAAAAAGCAGTGCAGCTACTATAGATTTAGATCAGACTGCATGGATGTGCAGACTGATCTGGATCTACACTGGTTACACATGCGATAAAAGATGTATTCAGTCAAGACATTGATTCTTTTAACCCTTTCCTCCATAGATCCACCTTTATGGCATGGGCAAACAATGTAGGTCCAGATCAGCCGGCTGATCAGGATCTGCACTGTTCACTATTTGATTTATTAGGTTATTTCTGACTAATAAGCGACCAGTGCAGATCCTGATCAGATGGCACGGATGTGCCAGCTGATCTGGATCTACAGTGGTCGCACATGCGTAAAAATGCGTATATACGGAGGAAAGGGTTAAGACTGTGCTATAAATTGATTTGCAGGAGGGTCTGGTGGAACAGTTGCTGAAGTGGTCAGAGAAGGCTGATGAACCTCTAAGGACGTATGCTACAGGGCTGCTGGCAGGAGCTATGGAGCTGCAGGAGGTTGCTGCCAACTTCAAGGAGAAGAATTCTTATCTTGTAAGTTGATCAATGTAACATTATATGTATGTATTTAGTTTGATCATGTCTAGAAATACACTTTTTTATGCTGCCTGCAATACCAGACCAAGTAAGTGTTTAGTAAGCAGTTCATGAATTAAAAGGTTGTTGGTCATTACTGATAGAAGAACAAATCAAATGCTGTTTGCAATCCTTGATCCTGGATTTCAACAAACTTAAATTAATTGTACATTTCTCTAATGAGTTTCAACAAGATTGGCCTTTAGTTTCCAGATGTCCCGAAAGATGCCAGACCAAAGGACCTGTCTGGTAAAATTTGGGTCGGTCAGACATGATTTCTTATGTTATCAGACCGAATGTCAGACAGAAATTTGAACTCCTTATACTTGTTTAATCCTATTTAACATATTTCAGTCTGACAGAATTTGTTTCGGTCAGACAGATTTTCACATCTTGTCTGACCAAATGTCTGACTCTTTTTTTGAACTTTCAGGAAGTCTGGGTTTCAGAATATCAGCCATTCCAGTCAAAAGAAAGCATAAACATGCCGATTTTTGCACATTTAATAGAAAATTGTAAAAAATTGTTCACTATGACAGTTAAACTGTTTCCCCTGCTGACAACAGTCATTTGTTATGATTGCAGGTGCCCATTATGTTACAACGCCTGCATGTCCTACAGGGGGAAATGCATGATCAGTTTCTAAAAGATGAAGCTGCCAAAGCTGAGGAAGCTAAAAGAAACTTCTCTCAGTTTGGCTCTCCCAGCAGAATGAGTTGTGGTGTTTCACCTATAAAGGGAATGTACTCTTCCAAATCACCATCTCGAGAATACCTGTCTGCTGCTCCACTGAGAACACCGGACAAGGAAAAACACACATCACCAGAAAAACTGAGTGGAATCAAAGAGCAGAACGAATATGGTACAGTTAATGGTGACAAGTGCTTTGAAATAGAAACAAAACCTGTTGATGAACTTAGTGTTAATACTGTGTTGAAACCACTACAGAATTGTGAAAACATTCAGTTGGATGATAAAAATTCTGAAAATGATACCAGATCTAAAATAACTGATACAGGTGGTGAAAATCTGGATAAATCCAGAGACCCAAGAGTGAGTTACAGCCAGATCCCATGCTCAAGTAAAGACAAATCTTGCACTGATCTGCTAGGAGATGCAGAGAAATTGGACATGGGTGATCTGGATTCGGAGGATGAAGAGAGGAAAGAGGATATCACACTGGAAGATAGACGAGCCAGGATAAAACGTGCATTGTCCCCAAGCTTTCATAGAGAGGATGCTTTCACGCATAAGAAGCCCAGACTTAGTAGTGATAACTTTATGTGTGGGTGGTTTGGTTTTTCTTTTTACATCAGAAGTTCAGAAGTAAGATTAATTAGATAAAAGAAGCAGATTTTACCTGTTTGTTTGGAGAATAGAACCAAAACTGGAAAGTGACCTTATAGTTTGATCTTTAGATCGCTGAGAAACCTGTAGATTCTGTAGATTTAGTGTGTCTTTAAAAAAAATGTATTAACATAAGGTCTGCATTTATAACCATTTCCTTCATGGATTTGACTTTTATCACATTTATAACCATTCAATGTAGATCCATATCAGCCAGCACATTTGTGCTGTCTGATCTAGATTTACAGTGGTCACCTTTAGATTAATTTGCTTTTCTGACGAAGACGATACTGGTCACCCATGTGAAAAAGGCGTATCTGTAGAGTAAATAGATAAATGCCATCCACAATGATTTTACTGTCGATTATGCATAAACAAATACAATGTTCAGTATTGACTAGGGATAGATTTTAGAAAAGCAACTATTTTTGCAGTATCTTTGACTTATTTTCATTTTGTTCTCTGGTCCTTTTATTGTCTGATATTTTAAATTGATACAAATAGGGTAAGTATTGATAGATTGCAATACTATGAGTAATGGATGTTATCTCTAGTAAATTTTCTGATGTATTATTGTTTGATTTGCTTCAGACACCTTTTGAAGGTACATCCTCATTAATTCAAAAATACCAGCTCATTATACACAAGCAATTTAAATATAATAATTTATTGTTAAAACCCTCCATGTATCGTATTATATTTAACAAGGAACAATAGCTAGGTAGATATACTGCCTTACTTAATAAGGTCATACAGTCTGAAAGCACTCACTTCAATATATAAACAAATGATAAATAACTTTCAGTGAGTGATGTGAGCAACAGTAGCTGGGCAGATATACAGCCATACATGATTGGATCCTACAGCCTGGAACCACTCACCATTGGCATGAAGCAAAGGCTAATACTACAGTACCTTACCCCAATGGGAGAATATCAGGAGGTATGCTTTATACACATGCTTCTAATTTTGTTATGATGAACTGTAGAGGCCCAATTTATAAAACTTGAGATTAAAGACCAGTCTTAAAAAATCTAATTTCTGAGCAGGGATTCTAAAATTTCAAATTCTAGATTGACCATTGGCACCTTTCCCCCACTACTCCTTTTGAGACTAAGCTAATTTTCAGTTTATGGGTTTTGATTTTTATGATATTCACTATAATGTTCTGTTGTAGATGTTTTTGAAAGTATTAAAGTTAATTAAATGTTGTAAAACAGATGGCACAGATAGCCATAAAGGGTTATAGAAGTTGGAAAGTTAGTTAGTCCTTTTACTTTTAGTTGATCAGTGCAGCATTTGAGCACAAGGCGATGGATCTTACATTCTATTACATTAACCTAAAGTACAACAGAGATGTCAGGCTTGCATTTGAAGCTCTCAAGGTAAGACCATAATCTGTTAATGATTTGCAACAATTACTGCTTTTCTATCCACAATTTTTAGAAAGATCTATGGTGTCATTGTTTATTTATTTGTTCATATATAATTTGTAATTTGTAAAAGTAAATTGAAATATAGTAGTATAGAAGTTGTGTAAGACAGTATTAAGAATCCTGCCAAAAAGATGTGAATCGTAAATGCTGCCAATAATGGCTTTTATGTAAAATTGCTTGTTGTAGATTAATCACTTTTTGTTGGGTTTTTTTTTCAGTCATGTTAGCATCGGTGAGATATATTTGGAAAAAGTCACTTTTAATTATATTTATACCTATGTTAAAAATTCCAAACATATTCTGCTTTTCTCTTAAACCACTGGCATTGAATGAATAATGACCTTGACTTTTAACAATTTACCAAGTAAGATTTCACCGCCAATCTGTGAAGTCTTCTGTTGCAGTATTTGTCCGTGTTGCTGTGTCACAAGAAGTTTGCTATAGAGTTTCTGAACCGTGGTGGTGTACAGAAACTGCTCGATGTATACAGGCCCTCTATCGCTGCCACAGGCGTGTCACTGTGTCTCTACTATCTGTCATACTTCGAGGATGCTATGGAGAGGGTATGTGAACTTTAGATTAATAAATGGAGTCTTATTATGAGAAGTGGTCTATATTTTAAATCAGTATTGACATTGGTACTGGTGCTGGAAAAATTCTTCCACATTCATCCCTGTGCTTGATGAGGTGTTTTAAGTATTATGAATGAGAAATAAATTTATTGTCAATCATTCTGCTACTAAAATAGTATAAGTTTAGAATCAAAATTTAGTTATTAACAAAATAGAGGTTTAAACTTGATATGTGGTATGCATGAAAAAGAACACTTGGTTTGCCTTGCAGTAAATCCTTAGGGGCATATTGCCACTCAAAACAGTTTCAGGGCTTTCCCCAGGCAATTATGGCATACCGGCGCCGGGATGCCTTAATTTCTAAACTAACATTTGCGGGACGCTTATAATCCGCCGGTATGCCATAAATCCTAGCCGGGATGCTTTAAAATTCAATAAACAAGGTCAATAAACATGTCAAATTACGAAACTTTCTCGCCAATTTCAAGCGTTTCTCTGATATTGTTAAGCGTCTACTGTACAAGATCACACCTTGCAATATTTAATGAGTGTCTGCTGTGTATCAGAAGTCGGATAGTTGGATGAGTGTCTGTTGAATACAGAGAAGACGGTCGTAAATCAAGCAATTAAGAACAGATTATCTCCGCAGTTACAAAAAAAATGTATGATGGCCGAAATGAGATTAAAATAGGTATATTGTTCTTTGATGACCTGCTAACTGTGAAGAGTTGTGAGCATGTTAAGTGGTAAATGATAATTTTGTCACTTTTATTAACTGGTGATTACAGAAGGTTTATTATAACAAATTATAACCAAAAATGAAGACGATTTTAAAGTATAAAAGTACTAACTGTTCATCTTTAAATGCTGTCCATATCAATAAATGGCCATTCTATTGAACATGTTGACTTTTCAACAAGTATAAAATTGTGGCATAATCATAATGTCAACAACAGGTCTACAATCAATGGCTGTTTGACTAGTGTGAGATATGTTGCAACAAAAGACATTATTGTGGCATGTTTTTTTAGACTGATGTACATGAAAAAATGAAGCAACAACTGTTTTGTTTTAAGTACAATAAATAGAAAGTCTGTGGTAGTTCTGTGAATTTCAAAGATGTACTTTGTCATATTTCAATAAAACTTAGAAAACTATGTTGCTTTGTGCTAAATATATATTAATATATTTGTTAGATGCACCCCATAAACCATGTGAAAACATTTTGCACGAAGTAGCATGTCATGCATTGGATGCCAGGATGCCTTAAAATTTTTCTGGGGAAGGCCCTGAGTTTTGTTAGGTTGGGTTTTCCTAGTTATATGTTGCAAGCATAAACGATACTGACTTATAGTGTAACACTAGACCTCACTTAGCATAGAGAACATACTCAGTAATTATTTATTTTAACTGTTATAAAGTAATCTTGTATAGTAACACTGAAAATGTTAACACTCTGTTTCAGGTTTGTTTGTTGTCCGACCACATTCTAACAACTCTTGTCAAGTAAGTTGATCTTTTCACGCATATTTGAGGAATTTGGAAGTGAATCACTATTGAAGGAAGAACTCGCAAAAATGTATTAAACCAAAATAACATCTAACCAAGCCCATGCAACTTAGATTAAAAGTCTTTTGAAAAAAGTATTTTTAAATTGACTTTAGGCCTTTACTCCATAGATACACATTTTATACCATTGGATACCTGTTGTCTGATCTGGATCAATGCTGTCACACCAAGAAGCAAGCAGTGTATATCTAGATCAGATAGCATGAATGTGCTGACTGATCTGGATCTACAATACAAAAGGCTATCCATGGACAAAAATGTTTAAATGTTTACTGAAATCGTTAAGATACAAGCAAGTTTATTAAATCTAGCAATTATAATAGGTAATTTTTTATCTAAATATCTAAAGATAAAGATTTACCTTACACATAACTAAAGATTTGAGTTCTCAGGGTTTTGTAACTCGGTATTTCTTCATGCTATTTATGCAGGCCGTAAGTTTAATCCAGACTGTAAAATTATGATACAGTTTGTTATTATGTAGATAGTTTTTGTTTTGTTTTTTAATGTCATGACGATGCTTTGTCACTCATGGATTTTAATTCTTTAAATAGACTTCCTATTTTGGGATGCAACTTATGTTTTTAAACTTTGATTTATTTTTATATTAATATTTGAACCAATCACCTTCAGATTCACTAGAATAATTTTTACCAAGAAGCAAATGTGAAAAATCAAGATCAGACAATGATTTGCATGGTGATCTGGATCATGCATAGTATATAAGCAGTATTCATAAAAATAAGGTTTATAAATCAGTATCAACCTGTATTGTTTCAGCTATGTGTTGTGGCTGCTGGAATGCTCCCATGATTCCAGTAGATGTCATGCTGCTATGTTCTTCACACAGGCGTTCCCATTCCTTGTTATACTCAACAGATTTGATACTCATGACGGACTACGCAGATTGTTTAATGTGGTTAGTACTTCAGGGGCACATGACTTCCAAGACTTATGTCTACAAATGGAATATTATATAGTTATTTGGTTTCTTGACAGGGTGTGTGAGGATATATTGCCGGTCTGGGTGCCATATTACCCGAGCTGCAGGCGAGGGATAATATGACACCAAGACCGGCAATATATTCTCACATACCCTTTCTTTTTTTCTTTTTTTTTTGGCGTTCACCTTTTCGGCGTGTAAGCGTGGTGCTGCGCTTTTTGGATAGGAGACCGCCATATTGCAGGCTCAGCACCTCCGACTTCGGATCTCCTTGCGGGTCCTCCTATACCGACACCCGCCGAATCGGTCTTAATGCTAACCCTTACACCCTGAGCGCCAAGGAGGGAAGCCATTACTACCATTTTTAAAGTCTTTGGTATGACCCGGCCGGGGATCGAACCCACGACCTCCCAGTCCGGAAGCGGACGCTCTACCTACTGAGCTAACCGGGCTGGTACATACCCTTTCAAGGAACAAAATAATTGTTTTATTATGCTGCAGAACTTTTTCAGACAAAAATAATTTGAAAACATTGATTTTTCATTTATTTCGCTTATTTAATGCCGAACGGCTTTATTCACCTCTAAGAACCTCAATAATTACATGTCTGACGTCATTAATTTACCTGCATGACGTCACTAAAATAGAAATTGAAGGACTATCGACTTGATTATTATTTACAAAATTTGAGAATAATCTGATCGTTTTCAACATTAAAAACATAACACAAATATTTTGTATGACAATTTTAGTAATCCCTTAGCATACCGCTTTATAATTTATTTACAAAATTGGCTTCAAATTATGCATTTTTACGAAAATTCAAAACAAAATGGCAGACAACAACAAAAGGTGGGAGGCCAGAGAGGGAAATTAAGGCACGTGCGTTCATATCTACGGCCGATCCGTAAATACGGATATACATCAACGGCAAATTATCCAATCAAATTCAAGGAAATTTCTTTGCAGTATAATAAAATAAAAGTATGCAGTCAAAGGGTTGGTATCATTCAAACTGTATGTGTAAGCATTGTCGTGCAAGACTGATCGAACCTATAGACTGCATATTGTTATTATGTGCCTTTTATTACATACAATATCCCTTTGGCTATTACTGCCATTTCTCAGTATTTCTTCATCAGACTTTTGTATTATATTTATAATGACAGTTGGGCTGCAATAAACCAAAAATCAAAACCTGTGTCACATTTGATGGAGTTATGCCCCTTTATTTACTTAGCTTTTTTCACCTAATGGTTATGCTGGTTATAACTTTGTCATTTTGTAATATTTCTTCCTGAATCTTTCCAGTTATCTTATTGGTAAGGTTTTTTTCTTAGTCAAGCATGCTGCATGCATAGATGGGCTCTTATAACTGTTTCTGTTACTTTGACAAAGTACTTAAGGTTGACATAAAGGTTCAACTGAACAGCCATCAAGTTTACAAAAAAGAGATAGTTAACGTTAACCATTTTCTCCTTATATATGCGTTTTATCACATGGGATATCTGTGTAAAACCTGATCAGACAGCACATCTGAACCGTCTTAGAAGGTTCTGCACTGTTCACTATTTGGTAAGAAATAACCTAATAAATAAAAAAGGGAACAGTGCACATCCTGATCAGATGGCTGATATGGATCTACACTGTTCACCCACACCTACACTTAAGGCATTTATATGAAGAAAAGGGTAAAATGTTTGTTTTGTGAATTCTGAATATTTGCTTTGTGCAAACTCTTAAAAACTCTTAAAAAATATATTAAAAATGATTTCAGATAAGCACCCTGGAAATCTTGAACTTAGAAAGTACGGCCAATCTGAGCGAAGACCAAGTGTTTACCATGCGTATGTCAGCTAGGCATGTCTGTGTGGCCTTGAAGAAATATTTTGAGGCACACTTAATACTGAAGGTGAATGAGCTGAAGAGATCACACTCGAGGAATGAGGGCGGGTCTCCTCACCATGAGACCCCGGCTTATAAGGTAACAGCTCCTTGTATCTGTTTAACCCTTTACTCCATATATACGGTTTTTAACACGTGCAATTGATGTAGATTCAGATCAGCTGTAACATTTGTTCTCATGGTAAGAAATAACCTTGGATGTACTGGCTGATCTAATTTGGATCTACACTGTTTGCCCATGGTGGGTTTGTGCATTTACAGTGAGGGCAAAATACTGAAATATTTGATTGGCTTCAAAGTTGAGCAAAATTCTTCTCTTATGATGTGTACATACTTAAATTTTAATTTGAAGATTATCTTGGAAGCTACAGACATGATATTATTCACAGTTCCATTAAGAATAAAATAACAAATCGTATCTCAACTTGTTTTGAACTGTTACTTACGTAAAAAGATCTTAATTCTTTATTTTAAGGCGATGAAGATTACTCCAGAAATAGTTCAGGAAAATATGGAATCCCTGATGGAACTGATGCCTGTTAGACAACTTTGGCAGCCTGAAGCAACTTTCTACAAACTAGGGGGGATAACTCTGCTCTGTCAGTTTGTTGGACTGATGCCAGAATGGACATCCTATGCAGGAAAGTAAGAATCTCATTGATAAACATATTTCCCATAATGTTGTTAATATGTCGTATAGTGTATGCTTGCAAGTGAAAAAACCTAGACCATCATAAATAATTTAATCCTTCACTCCATGTATACAGGTTTTATTGCATGTGTGAACAATGTAGACCAGATCAGTTTGCACATCTATGCCATCTGATTAGGATCTACCGTTTGCCCATAAATAACAGCCATATCCCATACTGTAAAGGGTTAAAAGTTTTAAAATTTTAAAAATTAGGAAAGAACAAAGTTGTATTGCACAGAAACATAAGTTTGGTTACAATTTCTTTTTTTTAAATAATGATTGTTTCAGCCGCGGATTTTTCATCAAAAAAGGCGGCTTATAGATTGCAAAAACAGTGGGTTGTCTGGCAACTGGGTGTGTATCCTTGACAATTCACATTAAAGTTTTTCATTTGACTAATAACTTAATAAGTTTTTATCCTATTCTCTCAATACCTTGAAGCTATGTTCTTTGTATTAGGACCTACCTATTTCTTTAACACATATTCTGTTCTATGCAGAATTCTTGTAGCAGTTTAAATGGATTTTCAAACTAGCAAATGGGCTTGGATTGATTTTAAAGATTGGTTAGTTTGATCATATAGTCTGTGCAAAATAGTGCCTGCTTGAATATTAGGTATGTCACCTCACATGCAGAACTAGACAGTTGTATAATGAATGAAGCAAATCAGTCAGTCTGACTATAAGAGTTTGTTTGTTTCCAGACCAGAGACATTGAAGGCAGCTTTAGATGTGATAGCTCTTTGCTGCTTAACCCCCAGAGCTCAACTACAGTTGCTGAACAATATACCACTGCAAGATAATGTGACCACTCCAGCAATCAGGTGAGTATTATTAGCTCACCTGAGCACGAAGTGCTCATGGTGAGCTTTTGTGATCGCCTGATGTCTGTCGTCCGTCCGTGCGTGCGTCCGTCGTCAACTTTTTCTTCAAACGACTTCTTCTCCTGAACTCCTGGGCCAATCTTGCTGAAACTTGGCAGGAATGTTACTTGCATGAAGCTTTACCAAAATTGTTCAAATGGTTCCAGTCCATTGCCTATCTAGGTCACCGAGGTTAAAAATAGATTTTGAACATGAAATTTTTAAAAATCTTCTTCTCTGAAACCGTAAGGCCTAGAACTTTGATATTTGCTGTGTAGCATCACCTAGTGGTCTTCAACCAAGATTGTTCAAATTATAGCCCTGGGGTCAAAATTGGCCCCGCCCCAGGGGTCACTTCATTTGACATAGACTTATATAGGAAAAACTTTAAAAATCTTCTTGTCTGAAACCACAAGGCCTAGAGCTTAGATATTTGGCATTTAGCACCCTCTAGTGGAACTCTACAAAGTTTGTTCAAATTATTTCCCTGGGGTCAAAATTGGCCCCGCCCCAGGGGTCACTTCATTTTGCATAGACTTATATAGGAAAAAATTAAAAAATCTTCTTGTCTGAAACCACAAGGCCTAGAGCTTAGATATTTGGCATTTAGCACCCTCTAGTGGAACTCTACAAAGATTGTTCAAATTATTTCCCTGGGGTCAAAATTGGCCCCGCCCCAGGGGTCACTTCATTTGACATAGACTTATATAGGAAAAACTTTAAAAATCTTCTTGTCTGAAACCACAAGGCCTAGAGCTTAGATATTTGGCATTTAGCATCCTCTAGTGGAACTCTACAAAGATTGTTCAAATTATTTCCCTGGGGTCAAAATTGGCCCCGCCCCAGGGGTCACTTCATTTTGCATAGACTTATATAGGAAAAACTTAAAAAATCTTCTTGTCTGAAACCACAAGGCCTAGAGCTTAGATATTTGGCATTTAGCACCCTCTAGTGGAACTCTACAAAGATTGTTCAAATTATTTCCCTTGGGTCAAAATTGGCCCCGCCCCAGGGGTCACTTCATTTTATATAGACTTATATAGGAAAAAATTAAAAAATCTTCTTGTCTGAAACCACAAGGCCTAGAGCTTAGATATTTGGCATTTAGCACCCTCTAGTGGAACTCTACAAAGATTGTTCAAATTATTTCCCTGGGGTCAAAATTGGCCCCGCCCCAGGGGTCACTTCATTTGACATAGACTTATATAGGAAAAACTTTAAAAATCTTCTTGTCTGAAACCACAAGGCCTAGAGCTTAGATATTTGGCATTTAGCATCCTCTAGTGGAACTCTACAAAGATTGTTCAAATTATTTCCCTGGGGTCAAAATTGGCCCCGCCCCAGGGGTCACTTCATTTTACATAGACTTATATAGGAAAAAATTAAAAAATCTTCTTGTCTGAAACCACAAGGCCTAGAGCTTAGATATTTGGCATTTAGCACCCTCTAGTGGAACTCTACAAAGATTGTTCAAATTATTTCCCTGGGGTCAAAATTGGCCCCGCCCTAGGGGTCACTTCATTTTGCATAGACTTATATAGGAAAAACTTTAAAAATCTTCTTGTCTGAAACCACAAGGCCTAGAGCTTAGATATTTGGCATTTAGCATCCTCTAGTGGAACTCTACAAAGTTTGTTCAAATTATTTCCCTGGGGTCAAAATTGGCCCCGCCCTAGGGGTCACTTCATTTTGCATAGACTTATATAGGAAAAACTTTAAAAATCTTCTTGTCTGAAAACACAAGGCCTAGAGCTTAGATATTTGGCATTTAGCACCCTCTAGTGGAACTCTACAAAGATTGTTCAAATTATTTCCCAGGGGTCAAAATTGGCCCCGCCCTAGGGGTCACTTCATTTTACATAGACTTATATAGGAAAAACTTTAAAAATCTTCTTGTCTGAAAACACAAGGCCTAGAGCTTAGATATTTGGCATTTAGCATCCTCTAGTAGAACTCTACAAAGAATGTTCAAATTATTTCCCAGGGGTCAAAATTGGCCCCGCCCCAGGGGTCACTTCATTTTATTTAGACTTGTATAGGAAAAACTTTAAAAATCTTCTTGTCTGAAACCACAAGCTGAGAGTACTTTTGTACTCAGGTGAGCGATATAGGGCCATCATGGCCCTCTTGTTTTTACATTACTCACAGGGGCTCCAAGCTCAGTTTTATAACCTTGGGCAATGATTATATGAAACTTACAATAAATTTCCTACACTATGACTTACTTCACTTCCAACAAGTTCTGTAATTCTTCTAAAAATATTTTTCAGTTATTTCCCTTTTCAACTTTGATATATGGTTGATTAAGTTATTGACTCTATTAATAAATCTAGGGACTTGCATGAAAGACTATGAGCGATCATCGTCATAAACTACTTAGAAACTTTATAACTTATCTGCACCATTAAGGATATATAACACTGTGACCAAGATCATATAACTAAATCTGGAGACCAGTCTCAAATCTTAAGCATCTGATCACCTGAAATGGATACTTGAATTTCAAGCATCTGGCTGGCTGAAATGGCGACTAGTGGCCATTTTAGCAAATCCGATGCTTGAGATTTGAGACTGGTCTCTAATCTCAGTTTTTTTTATCATTGGCCCTGATCTCTGCTTGTTTGACAGCATACTGATCGGTTTGGCAGAGGGAGAGATTGTCCAAGATCCAGATGTACAGAGATCAGCTCTGTCTGTCATCATCAACTGTGTATGTGGACCACTGGAACGGGTATGATTAAAGTTGCATCATTATAAGTATCAAGCCTGTAAGGTGAAGATGGAGAAATCTGTCAGTGAGGGTGAACTGGTTTTGCAGGAACAAGGCTCTGCCAAGTTCCCATCAAAACTGGATTAACTGGGGGGTATTCTGCAGAGCTTCTTTTTCACACAAACAGTTCACCGTTAACCACAGATTTTTCTATCAAAAGCAAACATAACATGCAAGAAACTGTTTCTTGAATATCTTTTATTGTTCTTAACATTTATTGTATTTTTGTTCTTCCTATGATTCTGGAAATATCTAAAATATCATTAAGTCTTGCCAAGGCATTCTAAAATAATTGTTTGAGTTCAGACTCATATATTTTGAGGTTCTGTTAAAAAAAGTTATCACTTATTGTTAACTTGTTATTGTCAAATCATATAAATAACAAAATTTAATGTTCTTAACTGCATTTATAACAATAAATAAAATATTGTTTTACTTCATCTCTATCTACATCAATCAAGTAAGCTGGGTATCTTCAGAATATTAAAATGAACACTTCTAGTTGAGTTGAGTTTCTAATCCAACTCTGTATGTTTCATGATACTGGTGCCTGATGTCCATTGTGTAAGCACATGAGTTTTCTTTTCCTTAGGGAAAGATAGGATTTTCCTTTCCTTGCAAAACACACCATTAGGGAAAAGTAACATTTTGCTCAATGCGTCCCATATTTGACAAATATAAAAATATAAATTTCATTGACATGTCATTGTTATTTTTGTTCTTTGTAAAATTCATTAAATAAATCCAAGTGAGGATGGCCAATAGCTGATGACCTTCAGTATATGTATAAAATCTTTATATGAGCCTTAAGAATTACCCTGAAAAATAACTCTTTGTTTCAGTTGGGTGGTGGGGTTGGAAGGTACATGGGTGCAGGATCGAAGAAGAAAATCAACTGGAAATTGGGAGAAGATGTTCTCAGCAAGATGTGGAATGGAGTGCGGATAAATAACGGAATCATGGTAACAATACATACTTCTTGTCGATCATCTGTAACAAATACATTTTCTGATAATAGTCAGTTTGTCAGGAATTCATCCAAAGAACCTTTAGACTTGATTATCAAATATTATTTTCCATCCATAGGTCAATTATGCTTATTAATTTATATGACCAAAGCTGTATTTCCTAGCCAGTAGCCCTGTTTTGTTTTGTTTTCAGCTGATAAGTCTTAAATTTTCAGTCAATATCTTGTGCATTTTGATTCTGATTTTTATTGTTAACCTATTATTTGCATCTTTTTATAGATTAACAGAATTTTAACTGCTTTCATTTAATTTTTGAAGCAAACAAAGGTATCCACAATTTTGGGCATTACAGCACAATTTTCACAGGTAATTTTAAAGGGTATTTGCCCCATTCACAAAATGGTAATAAAACATATTAACTGTCGGAGGTCATTTATTATAAATTGCTGTTTACTTGAAATGTTTTGTATATTCTCATCAGGTGCTATTAAAACTGCTGTCTGTGAAAACACCAATCACCGATGCTGACTCAATCAGGGCACTTGCTTGTAAGGTAAGATGTGGCTTGTACACTGGAAGTTTTTCTTATTGAAAAACAATAGAAGAAAATGGATCACAAATTAGCACCTGGTTTCGATCAGTAAAGTTAAACAGGGTGATGAAAGTATTGCTGATAACAGTAACAAGTAATTTATCAGGTTTTAAAGTAGATATTTACAAGTAGCAGTTGGTTGAAGACATTTTTAAGTTTTTTAGTTTTTGCTGTTAAGTCACAACTAGACTTATTATATTATTTGATCAGCATAGCATTTATACTCATTTTGGAAGCAGTATTTAACAAAAGAAGATCATTTGCAGGCATTGGTTGGTATGGCAAGATCTGAGACGGTCAGGCAGATTATCAGCAAATTACCTGTCTTTGCTAATGGACAGATACAATGTAAGTATTTTGTTTGAAGAAATTACATGTGTATAAGGTAACCATGGTAGTGGATCAGTTTGTACTAAATTTGTGTCTTCTGTCCCATGTAAGTGAGCAGTATTCCACTTATGTCCTCTTTTCCATGGTTGTGGATAGTGTAACACTAAAATGTTAGTAGAGACTGCTTGTGCACTTTATAGACTTGATGCGAGCAATCCATTTCAGTAGCCAACAATTCCAGTCTCCATTAGTTCCAGTCTCCATACTAATGGAGACCTATTGTTTTTGTGTGGCCCTTTTGATAAAAAGGCATTGCATGGGAATCACTTTATCTGTCCATCGGTCATCTGTCCATCACATAATCTTAATGTTGGCTATAACTTTTCCATTCCTTAATATTTCTTTACAAACTTTTAAATGATATTGCTTATGATAACATGCTCATGATGATGCCAAATTTTTTAGGTCAAGATCACGCTCGTTGGAGTTATGCCCCTTTTTGTACTTGGATTTTTATTCTATCAAAGTCCCAGAGGATGACACAACTGAACACCCATGTAGTTGTATTTCTAACCCCTGTTTCAATGTTATTGATAAGCTAAACAGATCCAGTTTATCTGCAAAATTTTCTGCTGAATGTTAATTACATTTAGAGGTATGCAAACCTTTACATTGAATGTACATTTGTATCAGCCTTGATGAAGGAGCCAATACTGCAGGACAAGAGACAGGAGCATGTCAAGTTCTGTAGATATGCCTCGGAGCTGATAGAGAAGGTCTCCGGCAAAAATTCCCATAAATACAGTGATGCTTCCATGGAAGATATCCGAAAGGTAAACACAAGTTTGACTTAGATATTGCTCAAAAGGGTATTCTGAGAGTTTATCTCTGGTAAGAGGGGAGAAATGCTGTTAAGCTGTTATTTACAAGAAATGGAATGGTGCTGAAATTAATTAAAAGGGAACAAAGTCTAAAAAAATGTTGAAAAAGTAAGTCTGCATTTTTTGGCTTTTCCTGCTTAAGACTTGGCTTTATTCGGATAGCTACCATATAATTAATAGCTCAAGTTTTTAGGGAGCCAGATCTTTAGCAAATTACCTGTCTGATAAAAGTTAACTTTACTGAAATTGGCACAATGCTGAAAATAGTTGAAAGCAGGGATTCTAAAATTATCGGCAGGCCGGTCATTGACAGATTTTCGGGAAGAATGTCCGATTGAAATTTCAAAATTGGTTTAAAAAATCGGTCATGAATACATATATAAGTTCCGTGAATAGCCTGCGGCATAGATGAAACGCGATGTGGTCGGTCTCATTTTAACAACGGGCGGGTTATTTAATTTCTAAAAATGGACTGCGCTAGTCAAAGGCTGTTTGACGTCGGAATTTAAGATGGCAATACAAATGGTGATTAATTAACGTAAACGATAAAACAGTTTGCATTTTATTGACAGACGTGTTAGTCCGATATGTGCGTAATTCTAAAAGACCGACGACCGAAAATTGCTGTTTATCAAATTAAAAGAAAACTTATATCATGCGAATTTTACTTGAACTGTAAGCATTTCACAACAAATTTGAAATGGCTCAAATGAATATATACTGAAATGTGAACAAATTCGAGTGACTGGCTTGCTTACTTACCCATACATAACGATTCAAATAAATTTCAAATTTACAAAAATCTAAGTAATCAACATGAGTTAAGTTGCATACGCAGACTCTTGTGAGTTCGTAGATTCAAAAATTACTACATCCGGTAAGGAAAAGAATAATATTTCAAACAACTATAATATAGTGGGACAAAGCATGGTGTGATCGACGTATATTAACGTAAAACGAATACTTGCCTCCCGAAATTCCAAGAGATAAAACATTTTTAATAACTAAATAATCCACTTCACAATCGCTATGAACACTGCTGAAGGTAACTGTTTTGAACCATTACGTCACACTTTAAATGCATGGAATGCTTGTGTATTACAACAAAGACGCCGATCACCGTAAACTTCAAACGTCGCGTGCCCCTCTTATAAATCGATCAAAGAATTTTTCGGTCTACAGCTCGAAAACTATTAATCTGTTGAGAGGTTGTAGGATATCGCCGACGAGAAAATATGCCGGAAAAGAGAAATGGACTGGGGGTCAGGAGAGTGAAATACGCTGAACTTGGGGACCGGAAGTCGCTGTTCGTGCGGACCAGAAGTCGCTTTTCATGCGAACCGGAAGTCGGCGAAATGTCAATTTTGGCGCCAATGTCCGATTGGGATTTTGAAATTTTAGAATCCCTGGTTGAAAGCTAAGATAACTTTACCAACTTAAGCAAATTAATTGTGCATTAATAGCTTAAATGTAAAATTGTGATAAAAGTTCATTAAGGTTGAGAAAGTTAATGCTTACATATAACTTATTATTTTTGATAATATTTGTTTTGCTGTCAGTCAGAAAGTTTGACAAAGTACCAAAAAACTCCCAGATTTAAGAAGTTAAGAGGGTGATTTGAATGTTTAATGTACAGACCACATAGGAAAAAAAATTATCTTATAAAATGTGAATATAAAATCTTGTATTTACAGGCAGACATTGTAGCACAGTCAAAGATTATTTACAATGGGAAGGAACTGCTGCAGTTAATTTATGATCACTTGCAGAGCAAAGGTAGGACTTTCATACCAGTATTGCAAGAAGACAATTAATGTGAATTAATCCTTGAGGTCAGTGACCAATGCACCCTTATTTGTAACAGGTTTTTGCAAATAAAGATTTGGTTTGCACTCATCTGTCATACATAACTGATCTGTACATTAAATATAAAACTTCTGGCAAAGACATGTTTGTAAGAGAAACCATCATGAAACTGCTTTGTATGTAAAAGTTACAACTTTTATGGCACTGACCAAGTTCATAAGAGAACCCTATGTTGAATAGATTAGTATAGTGAAATTTTCTGTTACCTACAGAGTATGTATGTCAAGACATTAGGTAAGTATCTTTATTTAAAAAATGGCTTGAACACTACATAGAAAATGAAACATTCAATCGTTATTACAGGTTTGCATGAATCAGCAGAGGTGTTGCATAGAGAGGCTAACTTGCCTCGCTGTGTTACCCCACCCCCAGCACATCCAGTCAATCTACAATTGTTCCCACCCTCTCATAGTACTAGTCCTAGCGGAGTGTTCTCCCCTGTCAGTTCTGCTGTAAGCACTCCAAAAACATTAGTAAGTTTTATGTTTTATATTCATTAGTTAATCATTACTTAGAGAAATATAGGTTTGATTTTGTTATTTTCATGTTTTGATTAACAAAGTCTAATATGAAATCATTGAAGTTTGCCATTTAAGAAATTATTTCTCGTTAACAACAGAGTCTAGATGTACAGTTGTTAATAAAGATTATTTTTAGAGGATCAATCACAAAAAGTAATTAATTTAAATCTTCTTTGTATCTTTTACAAGATTTGTTCTTTGTCGAGCAGTTTTGGCTGCAGATTTGTTTTTTATATGCCCGTTTGAAAAACGGGACGTATAATGGGAACACCTGAGGCGGGCGGGCGGCATCCACAGGGTTTCCGCTCTCTAAGTCAAAGAGTTTTCATCAGGTCTTTATCAAGCTTGGTGAATATGTTGGTGTGCATAATGTCTCGACCAAGTTCTATAACCAGCCAAATCCTTCCAGGCACTCCTGAATTATGGCCCTTTAATTGTCCAAAATTTGGGTTTCTGCTCTCTAAGTCAAAGAGTTTTTGTCCTGTCTTTATCAAACTTGGTGAATATGTTGGTGGGCGTAATATCTGGATCAAGTTCTATAACCAGCCAAATCCCCCCATGCACTGCTGAATTATGGCCCTTGAATTGTCCAAAATAAGGGTTTACGCTCTCTAAGTCAAAGAGTTTTCATCCGGTCTTTATCAAACTTGGTGAATATGTTGGTGGGCATAATATCTCGACCAAGTTCTATAACCAGCCAAATCCCCCCAGGCACTCCTGAATTATGGCCCTTGAATTGTCCAAAAACTGAATTAGCGGTATCTGCTCTCCGAGTCGAATAATTTTCATCGGATCGTTACCCAACTTTGATGATCAGCATTTTGACGGGCGTATTTTGTGTCAGTTTGGCACTCTTGTTATATTTTGTTTAAAAGTCACATAGAATGTCATTGTTATGGTGTTTTTACCTTTAAAAGTCTACAACATCTACCCAACATCTCTTCACTTTTGTGCAAAAATGGAACAAGTTCCATTGAAATAAGGAGGAGTTATACCATTTTTGCACCAAGGTGACAATTTATTCTTCAAGTAATAGCATAAGAATGTCTTTTCACTCTTGACATAATTCATGTTGTTTGTTTCAGACTCGACAGTTAAGCCAACCTATGACAGTTCCAGCTGCTACATTTTCCTCACTCACCAACTTGCCAACCACTCAGGCAAGCCATGTGATAATGACCCCTCAAACCAACTCTACCACAAGGTTACACAGCAACCAGGTAGCTCAGCCATTCTTCACTCAGATGTCACCACCATTACATCGTGTCCCAGGCTCACACTCGGCACAGTTCAGCGCCATGGCTCAGCATGGTAGTGGACCGTCTCAAAGTTTTAACACACCAACTGGTCCAATACGATTCAGCATAAGTAGACAGACAAATCAACCCCAGAACACAACACCAGCGTCTACTTCTTCTCTTAGGGTATGCTGAAATGATCTATCAAAAACAACAAATTTTGTTTAATGCAAATAGTTTGGTTGGTGGGGAATGGACAAGGGGCCATCAAAGATTTACATTTAAGAGAACTACATTTGCATAACAAATAGGTTATGGTGTTTCATGGCATATAAGCAAGTGTAAATTTTTTTTAGCCTTATTACCTTTTTTGCATTCAGGTTAAGGACTGGTTGATCTTAGTTTGTCCTTGACAGTCCATGCACAAATGTTGTGTATCTGATTATTCTTTTATAACATGTTTTGATTTGAATACATTGTACTTCAAGTTTTCAGTTGACTCTTGCGCATACAAGTAATAATTTATGTAATAATTTATTATTTTGTCCTTAAGAAATAAGGATCCTTTACAGTCTTATATTACCATTAAGTTGTTTATTTCCACATATGAGCCGTGTCGTGAGATTTTCGACCTAATGGTCAAAATTTCACATGTTCAGGTTTTTATTGAACCATATAGTTTGAACCTTTGTGATCATTTCGATATAAAAATCAAGTTTCAATTCAACTAGAAATATGTTTATTATTATTTTTAAAATAATGTAGTTGAAATCAATAGTTATCCCACATGACGTCATCGACGTCATAACGTTCGCGGAAATTGAAAATTGTTTGAAGCGCTTCCGCGAAGTGATTGTTATACTACAAATTATGGTTTCGATTCAATTTTGAACCAGCGAGCGAACTCCGTTAACATTAACATCGTTTGCACTTAATCAATTCAAAAGACGCCGATCACGTTTTATGTCATGCGACTCCTATTAGAACTACCGCTCCAGTCAGAAGACGCTGCGTTCAATTTTCAAGTAAGGTTTTGCTGTCAATTAATTTTTGTCGCTGTGGGTTGATTCTCATTGAACTAAAAATTTCGTTTTCTAAAGATTTGAATAGTAGGCCTACATGTATACAGGGTAATATTAACCTTAATTTATATTATTCTGTCAATTTAACTTTCCCGCTACTTTTCAAAGGAAATAAAAGACGCCGCGCCACGCGTTTGATGTTTTGGTTGCAAGCCAAAATCTAACTGAAATCGAAATTTGTAATATAATCAAAGGTCATGGTGTAGACTACTTTTAAAACACTAATGTTTGTAGCTAACTATCTATCCTTGATGATAATTTAAGATCAACAATAAAAATATTAAGTTTAAAATTGTTCTGTTTTACCGATTCTGGATGTTTTCAGCTTCAATGTGCGTAGAATATTTCAGAAATCCCAATATCCAATAAAATCTAAGTAATTGTGACTGGCACGAAAAATACATTTGCTAAACAAAAACTTTTCTACATTATGAGTGCCGCTTCATTTGTAATATTTCGTCTACTAGGTTATTGCACAAAGTTGTCGTTGACATAAATAAGTATAGTTATGGCATGCAAAAATTGTAATAATTTTCCCTATTTGTTAGTCATTAACCAATCCAAGTAAAATATATTCTGTGAGGAGTCAATATTATATTGTTTTATGCTATTACTGAATGTACAAAATGCTCAGCCGGCGAAATCGAATTAGCGGCATTCCGACTGATGTAAATTACAAATTGTGTCGTACCTTTCGCAAGTATTTTTATTTTCTATCGCGGACATAATATGAAGTGTTGTGCATATATAAAATAGACGGTTAGCTCCAATTCTATTAGCTTTATTATAAACATGTGTATTTTTCGAAAATACTCATTTCAATTTACTGGAAAATGTGTAGATTCGTCTTATACCGAAATAGGGACTAAGAACCAAGTCACGAAATATGGCTATATACTATCGCTTTATGCTGTATTTGTTTTGTTTTTATAAAGTAACTCACTGAAATCAGTTTTACAGTACGCAACGCATACATGTATACGTATCGAAGAAAATATAACAATTTCAAAAAAGCAAGGATTGTGTTGTACTGGGGTTGTGGGCATGTCTCAATTTTGAACCTCTGGTCCCATGAAATTCCGTACGTTGGTACGTGGTTCTTCAAGTATAGTTGTCTCTGAACAAAATAGCCACGAAGTATCACCACCTCTCTTACTTTCGTGACCTAGCATCGTTGTTTCTCTTTTTCGCATCGTGTTTTCGCGTTTTCGTGCCTAACTCTCCTGAGAGTGAGGCAATAATAGTTTAATTTGCATTGTACTTTCGTGACTTCGCTTCGTGTTTTAGCCTTCTCGCGTCGTGGTTTCGCGTACTCGCAGATTGTTTTCGCGATTTTGTGGTCTCGCCCAAGTGGTTTAAAGGACAAAACAACGATGTTAGTTTAAACATCTCCGGCTGTGGATACGTAACAGATTCGTTCATTGTTGCGGATCTGTCCACCATTGACGCTATGTCCGCAATACAGTCAACATCACAACGTCTGGAAAAAAATAAAAGATAGACATGTGACGCTTGCAATTTTCATAAACTTAGGGGTATTAGAGTTAGATAAAAAGCTGGAAACTCATAATTGAAATTATAAAAATACGTATATGAAAAAAAACATTAGGTTCATATCTTAAAAGAACTGTTGCGAGGTTATAAAAAAACGCGGCGATAAATGATAATTTAAACCTGAAATATGCATATCAGTTGGCATCGTTTCCTTGGGGCATGATAGAATTACTGACATCACAATGAACTCTTTATCATGTTTATCGGACTTTCTAATTTATATAAATTAAATTTATGCTGATTAATATATCTCCTCAAAGTTTGAAATTTTGACGAACCTTTCATCAGACAACAAAATTTCTATGTCGCCGGATGCTTCGTACGAAAAATCTACATTGGTCTCGTCATCTTTTTTGTTGTGTCAGTAAACTTTCTCGAAGCTGCGTCATAATACAATTATAATGTTATCATTAGTCCTATACATGCAACAACTAATTTTCAACCGCATCTGACATTACTACATGTCGTATGTTACCTCTATTGTCAAGAACGCTCGTTATTTCCAAAATGTGTAGTAAGCATAATAATTTTCATTTGTCTCTTCCTAAAATTAACTTAACAAGGATATACTGTTTCTGATTTTTAATAAAAATGAACTTGAAGGTAGATGCTATCATGAGATTTTTAACATGAATCAAAAGGAATAACACATACAGGCATTCACTACAGTGAGCACCAAGAGTACAAGTAACTCGCTTACCTCCCTTGAAATAATGACGTAACAGTTGTAGATGCTCGATAGTAAATGGAATAATGAAGGGATGTGTCAGGAAAATGCTTCTTGGTTATGAGGTGAAAAAAGAAACACAACAGAAGAATGTGACATGTATGTAAATTATATTTCCGTAGGTCTGTTTGAGTTTATTTAAGCAACTTGCTACTTTTCTTGCTATATAAAAAAGACATGCGTTACATGTTGAAACACTGTAGATACTTAGCAACAACTCTCCACTTCATTGTCACGTTTGAAACATTTTTAGTGACTTTTTTTTACTTTTGCTGCTTTTAGCAACCGCATGTTTAGTTTATCGTGTCCATTTCTACGCACAGGCAAGATTGGTACGTCGCAATTTATAGCAATTTGAGCGTCAAAAACATAAAGCTAAGCTAATTATTGTACTAATTGGATGACGTCAAACCTTGTCAATACTTTGACGTTGTTTTTCTACATGACGTCATTTTGACCAGAAGGTCGAAAATCTCACAACACAGCTCATATATTTCTATTAAAGGATTGATATATGCTGGTTAAACAATAATGTTGAATGTAATAAACAATTGGTTTGAAAAACAGTGGCTCTCTAGTTGAGAGGAAAAGTAATCTATAAAAAGTACTGTAGAAATCAACAAAATTGTGATAAATTCAAAATGTAAAATAATTATCAATATTTTAGACATTACAGAATAGGTGTAAATATGTGAAGGAGAGGGAGAGCACCATGTTTAGTCCAGCTGTGAAGAAAGGCTTGATGTTAAGATCTCAGATGGATTATGAAATAAGCCTCGACAAAATTGTGACAGAGTATCTACGTAAACAGCATGCATTATGCCGGAACCCTGTAGTAACATGTCCACCAATGTCACTCTTCCAGTAAGTTGAGATGTTTTGTGTTCTGTTTAGTCTTTTTTTTAATCTGCTTGCTTGATAAAATCAGTGTACATTAACATAATGCAAAAACAGTAGTGCAAGAGTGGGAAGTTTAGAATTGTCTTTACTTAACCAACTTGAACAAAACATATAAGAAAGAATGATCTTTTATAATATACATTTATAAAATACAGCTTATATTTCTTGACATTGGTAGAATTTGGGTAGCTGCACGTGATGTTGAAGTTAACTGCAATCAGTGTCTATGTTGTAGTATGCATACATCACATGCATTTAAAACGTGCAGTTTTAGTTAACAACAGTAGATCAGCAGTGCTCATAGCAATTTAAAATGGATTATTTATTTCAGAGTACATCTAGTTGTAAGAAAATAGTCATTTAAGCTGAAAATGTATTTTATAAGTATGTGTGAGTATTTTGTTATCAATGAATATTTGTTATATTGTAGACCACACCAGTGCCCGGAGCCTAGAGGACATAGATGTGCTCCCATGAACTTCACCACTAGGATGTACAATAAAATGGTATGTTGAAGTCAAAAAATAAATTATTTACATAATAGCAAGATGTTAGAGGTAAAATAGAGACAGTAGCAGTTATTATCTTGGACCAAGATTACCATCCTAAGCAATATGTATATGTCTTGTCTTTGTTTGTTGGTTGATTAGTCAATTCATTCCTTCTTTGGTTTCTAGAGGTATTTTTACTGGTCTCAACATGTGTTCACCTCAGCCAGTTGGTGGTGTCATGACCAAGAACCATAACCCTTCTTCAAATGTCAAGGTCATATGCTGGGTTAAAAGGTCAAGATGTCTAGTTTGCACCCAAACTACACATAACTTTTTACCTCAACAAGGCAGAGCTATATCTTTCCTCCATATAATTATACATTTTTATGTGTGTATTACCGTTGTTGGATTCAGATCAGCTGGCACAGCCATGGCATCTGATCTGGATCTGCACTGGTTGCATTTTGGTCAGAAATAACCTAATGAAATTAACAGCAAAAAGTCTAGATCCTGAACAGACAGCACAAAAGTGCTGGCTGATCTGGATCTACACTGTTTGCCCTTGCAATAAAGGTGTATCTATGGAGTAAAGGGTTATACATCCAAGAACCATGACCCTGTCATGTAGAGTAGGATTACACCTTTGTTTATGTCAAACAATCTCTGAACTACAAAAGAAGCCTGAACTGAACATTAAATTTTGTCACACTATGTTGTATTGTCTTAAGTGTCATGGATTTCTGTTTTTGAACAAGGAATTTACTCACAAAACAATTCCAAGTGCCAGTCAATGTCAGTTATGATTATGAGCAACAGGGACTATTAAGAATAAAACTAAGATTTGAGAACACAAGCATCTGATTGGCTGAAATGACGATCTGTCACAATTTCAGCCAATCAGATGTTTGAGATTTGAGACTGATCTACAGATTTAGTTTTATGGTCTTTGGCAAAGTTTGTACTTGTATTGTGGCTGAACACACCATTTAATTAAAAGGTTTAAGTCACATAGTCATATATTATAGTTTGTAAGTGTTATGTTCTTTTTATTATAAAATGTTGTTTTTTTTTCTGTTCACAGATTACACCAAAATACGGAGGATTTGATGGGTGCAAATTGGAAAGAAAGTTTATATACAGCAGGTTGGTTACATATATCTTTCTGCTAAAACAGTGTTGTCTGTATTGAATTGTATATGTTGACATCCAGGCTAAACAGATCTACATTAAAAATAAAAATAAAAATGTTTAACTGAAAATTAAAAAGAGTGTTACTTGTAAAGATTTATATTTGCTGTATGAATGTTCACACTGAGCTCAAGATTATAAAACTGAGCATGGAAACCAGTCTCAAATCTCAAGCATATGATTGGCTGAAATGGCGACCAGTCGCCATTTCAGCCCATCAGATACTTGAGATTTGAGACTGGTTTCCAATCTGAGCTTTATAACCTCCAGTCCTGATGTCACAAATGACAGTTCACAATCGCACATGTTCCTGTGATTTTCATAAATATCACAGAAGCAAAATCTGTACTTAAATTTTGCTTAGGATTTGAAATTAATCACTACATAGCCTGTGAAAATAGGCAGAAATAAGCTGCTGCAAAATACAGTAATCACACACTGTATGTCATTGTGCATTGTTGACCTCGAAAGGACCCTTTCACTTGAAATTTCCAAAAAGCCTTAATTTGACCCCAATGATTTTGGAGGAAGGGTCATTTTTCCTTAAATAATGGGTGTTTTGGGCTATAAAATTGCAGAATTCCCTAAAAATGATAACTAGATGGGTGTTCAGTTGAACACTTGTGTCGCCCTCAGGTGCTATGTTGGAATAAAAATGCAAGTACAAAAAGGGGCATAACTCCATCAAATGTGACTTTAACCTTAAGAATTTGGCATCACCTCAAGCGTGTTGTCATAAGCAATATAATTTGAAAGTTTGATGAAGAAATATTAAGAAATGGCAAAGTTATAGCCAACATTAAGTTTTCGTGACAGACCGATGGACGACCAAAGCAATTCCTGTGTATCACCTTTTCTTCGAAAGGGCGACACAGAATGACCCTTGAAATTCAGCAGCTTGTAGAAACTTGTTCTGATATTGCATTATGTAAATAAAAAAAGTGAAGTTTACATGTACAGTGAGCCAGAGAAAGCTCATCTGTGAGAGTAAAATACCACTCATTTGAATGTTGCAGGTTTAAGCCTCTCAGAACTTACAAAGAGTCAGAAGATGATGGATTCTCATGTTGTACATTTGCAGTAAGTAGTTTTCTCGCTGAGTCTGAACATGCCAAGAACTCGCTGACCTATAATCAGCTGTCATTCTACACAGACGCAATCAGCTCTGTTAATATATAAAAATAGTACTGGAATTTAGTTCCCTTTCCAAGTGAAGTCCTTTCAATTTAGCCTAACCATTCCCCTAAAGCCAGATTGCACAGTCTGGCTTTTCCAACCCTCTAGGTGCTTCATTTCATATCTGGGCAACAAAAAGTATATAACAAACTCTAAAAACTTATTAAAAGCCTATTAGCTAGTTAAAAGTCAAATTTTTCAAGTGCATATGAATTACCATGCATATGAAGAATGACTCTGGTAATAGGTCAGTGGTTCAGTTTTTGCCCAGTTGCCTTGGTGGAATTGGAATGGTGGTAAAGCTGCGAGTTTTTGTATGATTTGGTTTGAAAATAAATCAAGTGTAACCAGGTTTGGCTTGTGCTAAATCTTAATTTGCTTAAAACCATACCTTCAAACTGCATTTTACCACATTAGTATATAAAGGACTGTTTTGTGGTGTTTTGTTAATGAAACTGTTAAGGTGGTAATGGGAAAATATATTTTGAAGGTATTTAAATGAGTTGCTGCAAACATCATCTATTTTTAAATTGCTTGGAGTTCTGAAAATATTGTCATTGAATTACTAAAACATGGTAAAATATATTCATTTTTTATGATTAATTTTAAATTTTAGAAATTAAGATTTACTTACATATTAACCTTGCTAAAATTTAATTTTAACATAATAGGGTGACTTGAAAGCTAGAAGTCAACAGGCGTTGTTTAAATACTGATGACCCCTTCTGGCTTTCAATGTACTATAGGTTACTCATAAAATAGTTAGGCATTACTTGATGGAATAATGATGGAATATAGACATTATTTATAACACAAAGTTTACTTCTGTATACTCTTAATAAAAATAAATAAATAAAAAGGCTATTTAATCAAGAAGATCATACTAATGCAATTCATCAGGATCATGCACAAACAGACTTGAAGGACCTCAAGGTAATTATGATAAGTTGCTCTAAAAGGTCAAGAATGTTCAGTGATCAGGTAAATTAAGTTGGTCTGTGGCTGTCTTACACTTGATAATTTTTCACTTGCTGGCTAATATTCTCCTGAAAAATAAATATTGCTGCTGGAAAGTGGTTGCAGATGATCTATCTCTTCAGCTGGTCATTACATGACAAAATGGTGTCTTCAAGTAACATTATAATTCAGATATGCAGACAATAATATATAATAATAATTGAATGAAATAAGACATAATAAACATAACATGGGAGAAGTGTAATAAAATGTTGCTTTGTTTTTCTTTCCAGAACACTAGGGTAGGTACCTGCTTCTTGTTTAACACCTTGTTCTGTGTTACCAGATTTCAATCCTGTCAAATTGCTTATTGTACAATAACAAACAGAATAACATTGTCCTAATTATTATAGATTATTCTTTATGGGCCACAATTTCATGTGGAAAAAATGTGGAAAAAATGAAGAAACTTGGTAACAACTATAAAAAAGTTAAGTATATTATTGTTCTTTTATGGCAAAAGAATTTTTCAAAACATTTGCGTTATTGGTTAGATTTCAGTGAAGTTTTATTTGGTTTTGAACTCGCATTAAAAATATGTATAGATTCCACTTCAAATTTCAAATGGTTCTGTACCGATTTGGTTTCTTAAGGGCTTTTCACACTCCTCCCAATCATGTTCATCACCAGTAAATGAAGTTGTATGATTCTCAGTTGTACATTGAAGATTTTTAGAGGTGATCATGTGTACATTTAACCAATTTATTCAGCTGTTATGATAGTCAGGTTTTATTAAAGTTGGTATTCTTCCAGCTGCTGCCTTTATGTGAAATCATCAACATTGAAAGTAATTTGACAGGATTGGTTATGCTTGCTTTGCTTTATTAACCCTTTTCTCCATATATACGCATTTTAACGCATGTGCCACCAGTGTAGATCCAGATCAGCCAGCACATCCATGCCGTCTGATCAGGATCTGCACTGGTCGCATTTTGGTCAGAAATGACCTAATGAATCAAAAAGCGAACAGTTTAGATCCTGATCAGACAGCATGGATGTGCTGGCTGATCTGGATCTTAACTGTTCGCCCTAGCAATAAAGGTGTATCTATACAGGAAAGGGTTGACTTAGAGGTTGTTAGCATGCATGTGGTAGGGCTTAGTATGAATGAACTGTTATATCAGGATTTTTGTATGTTTTTCTCTTTATCTATATTTTAGGATGGCACATCTTGTTTAATGAAATTCAGACACCTGTAAGAACTACCAATGTCTCTCTTTAAGTCTTACGGCTTTAGATGTTGTATAATAACTTGTGATTGAAGCCATCATGGTTTTCATTGTCCGTACAGATTCAAGGCAGGAAGTTGAGAGATATTAGCAAATATGCAGTGGTCTTATTAAGAGGCGTGGGAAGGGAATATCTCCAGTATTTATGACCTGGCTATATTCATTGAAACAGCTGTTATTTCATTTGTCCAGAATCACCCTTTTATTTTCATGAACTTCCCTTCTACTTAGAAAGATGATCAAACCACCAGATATGTGGTACCAATTTCATAAAACTGACATTGGAGTCAAACTCTTGTATGTGATTGGCCTGTCTGTGGATCCAGCTCATTATCACTCAGTTGGCTGCTGGATACTTCAAAACTGGTACCCTGACGAAAGTTTTATGATCTCAGACCTTTCTTTGCACAAGCAAGAAACTCTCTCACTGTCATTTTTAACTAGCTAACTAACTTAACACAAGTTGTAACAAAAAAGCATAGTGCACAGCAAGCAATGTTTCACTCCAGAGCTTGGCCACTGAATTAGGGATAACAGTTATAGTAAACTCACTGGTGGATTTCCTCCCATACGGAGATTGATTTAACTTCAAATTTAAGAACCTCATTTTATGTATTTTTAATATTGTAATAAAAAATGACATTATACAAATTATGACATAAGTGCTGATTTGAATTATGAATTTGTCTAACACTGAAATTGTAAAAACGAATCCCAATAAAATTTATTATTCAGTATTATAGAAGAGTTAATGTCATGTTTATTTTACTGATCCACTGGAGTTTGATGTATTAAAAACTCTTACTTTGTTTTAACTGAAAGAAACTAAATTTTGATAAAATATGACTTAGACATTGCCACCCAGATTTATCTCCTCTTTTTTTATCAATGTCTACCTTTACAAGATAGTTGTATGATAATTGAAAGTTGAATTAGTGGTGAAATAAAAAATGGCTGCAAATTTCACCATTAGAGCCTATCTCTGCTATGTGCTGTTGTTCACAAGATCTGTTGCAAGTCATTTAGAACACTTATGTTCTCTGGATGGATGAAAATGTACAAGTGACAATTACTGGCATTGACTGCCTAGCAACACGATTATAATCATCAAGGACAATACCCAAAGCCATGTTTGCTTACTTTTTCTTTGTTGTGTGCTTATGACACTTCATGATAAATTATAGTGTATAGATGATGAAATGTAACGAGAGTGCTTGATTTTGTTCTTTGGCAGACCAGTCAGCAGTATCTGATGTTGGGAACCTACGGTGGCAATCTCAAGTTAATCAATACACAGAGCACAGAGGTAAGAAATACTCACTCTGAAGGATCTGGGATAATCTGCTGCTGAGGGCCTAGTCATCTTCAGATACCCACTGCTTAACTGATTTTATCCTTTACTCCATGGTTTTATTGCATGACTTGTGCCACTAGTGTAGATCCAGATCAGCTGGAAAATCTGTGCTGTCTGGTCTGGATTTACACGTCACAATTTGGTCTAACTTGTAAAGTATTTACCTGACCTCAATCAAACTTGGTCAAAATGTTAATTGTTATAAGGTCTTGGCCAAGTTTGATAACTGACCAACTTGCACTAGATAGTTGGTCAAAAATTGCTGATTTTTGTTCGAATTGTCCCTGTTGACTGCATCTTGAAAAGCTTTTACTCAGTCTTCACCAATGTTGGTCAGAATATTTACTCAGGGCTGAAGGTTATAAAACTGAGTTTGGAAACCAGTCTCAAATCGCAAGAATCTGATTGGCTGAAAATCAGTCAATCAGATGCTTGAGATTTGAGACTGGTTTCCATGCACAGTTTTATAACCTTGGGTAAATATCTGCTTCATATTCATCTAGTCAGATAGCAACAGTCATTCTGGAGTTTCATCCTTTCATTTGCAGTTATGTCATCAAATAATCAGTATCTGCTTTATTTTCTATTCACATAACTTGGTCAGAATGTTTTTTGGCATACAATGTTGGATTAATTTGGTTAGCAGCCAGATTGTCCCAGTCACATTGAAGTAATGTCTATTTATTTGATGAACCTTGACCAAACTGGCAATGTACTCTTTTTGACAATATTATTTTGGGACAGTTTTGCACTGATGTTATAAAATTGTACACATTAATAACAAAATTTTTACAAGATGTCTAAAAATTAAAGTTCTATTTCGAACCAAAAATACTTTTTTGTTTTTCAGGAGACGGGAAGTTTTCACTGCCATTCATCCCCTGTAACACACTGTGAACATTCCAGGGTAATTAACATATAGAATAACTACATATCATGTTTGTATTAGGAATGTACTTTATAACCTGGATTCATGGTGCCATGAAATTAATGGTGCAGGCTTTTCCCATGGAAAACGTTAATGATTGACAAAGATACAGAATGCTTGTATTTTCCTTAAAAACTAATCAAACAAATTATGTAAACTTTGGTCCATAAGTTGGTAGATACATGTTAGCCTTCAAATTTCTTACCAATTTCATTTGTTTGACCATGTAGAAAATAGGCTTTTCTGTTTGTAATCAACACATAAAGGTCAGCTGTTAAATTTTTTAAATTTGTTTTTGGTCTTAATCAAATTATGGTATCATTGATTTAATTTGGCTCTGCCTAAATTTGGCTTCATTTCCTAAACAGTCAGTAAGAAGTAAATTTGAGTTGCAATTATAATTTAGCCAGAAACACATGTTCTTTTTAAGTAATTCATTGATGGTGTAAATGCCATCTGGGATAATCTGTTGCTGATGGCCTAGTCACCTTTAGATACCCATATACACTGCAGTTTTTATTTCCTATTAAAACTTTATTTTTATGCATGCATTATATGTCTGACTCGTTTTCTAGGATGGAAAGATGGTTATTACAGCATCATCATATGGTTTAATGTACAGCTCGGCACTCTGGGGTTGGGGAGCTGAAACACTGGACAAAGCGTAAGTTCTCAGATTTCCGCAATATTTGGTTGAAATACCTATAAGCCATGTAATATGAAAATGTGTATGCAGGAAGCCGATATCATTCAATGATGACTTCAGAAAGTTTAATAAAAATGACATTGTTTAATTTATATTTCACAGGATTAATGTATAATTCAGTCAAAATTGGTTACAACATTTTTACAAATTTAGAAGAAAAGAAAGTGGAAACTTGAGCGTTCTTTCCAAAACTAACAAAAGCTAGTTTTAGAGCTAAAAACTAAAAAAGCTCAAAAAATATCTTTAAGACAGTTTTTCCTATAAGGCTTACATATACCCTTTAATTACAGATACATAAAATCCATATAACTCCAGATAGATTTTGTTGTTTAGTCTTTCTAGTTGTTTTAAATTTACATTATTTTATTTTTTTCATAGCCTACCTAGATACCTTAAGTCAAGCAACTTACTGAAATTCATAACATTTCCCTCAATATGTTGAATAGTCAGAACATAAAATTTCTTAGTTTAATTCTGTATTTTCAGATATGAGTTTGAAGATCATCACCTAGAATTCAGTAGACATGTACAGGACAGGTTAATAGGTACCAAAGAAGAAACTGCAAATGTAAGTCTCTACATTACCAGTGAAATTTTGTAATAAGGTTGAAGGTAAGTCATTTGCAATCAGTGATTTCAAGTGTTTCTGCAAACCACACTGAATCAATTAAAAATATATAATGCTAAAATGTCAGAACAGCAGTATTTAAAACGTGTCCCTAAGATCACAAAACTAAAAATGCAGACCAATCTCACTTGTCTCCATTTCAGCCAATCAGATGCTTGAGATTTGAGACCTGTCTCCACATTCGATTTTATGTTCTTGGGCCCAGGTTTTCTTTTGAAAACCCTGGTTTTTAGATTATGGTATGTCATTGGGCTTGGACATCAACATTTCATTACGTTATTTGTTTAAGTGTACTTTTTCTCTGTAACCATTCAAGATAGAGCTTTGAAACTTATCATAGTCGTCTGACAGCAAATAAGCAATTATCTGGACAAGTTTCATAATTCTTGCCTGTATTATGTCAAAGTAATGCCCCATTAAGAAGAAAACCTGGTTTCATTGCATTGTAAGGTCTTCTTGTTTAATGTTAAAAATGATTCTATATTCTGTTTAACGTTTAAATGTGTTTTCAATTTAAAGTAGTGGTTTGGCCTTCCGTGATAGTTCTTGTTTAAATATTGCATTCTTTTTTACGTTTGTAGATATATGACCTTGCCACTGGAGAAAGACTGTTGAAACTGTATGATGCTGACAAAGCCAACAATTACAAGGCTAACCGTGCAATATTCAATCCTACAGACGATCTAGTGCTCAATGATGGTGTCTTGTGGGATGTACGATCTGCTAACCCGATCCACAAGTTTGACAAGTTCAACCAGTATGTCAGCGGAGTCTTCCATCCTGTGGGCCTAGAAATTATCATCAACTCTGAAGTTGTATCCTTTGAACTTTTGACTTTTGCCGATATTTAAATCATAACTGCAGAAAAAAATTAAGTAAACTAACAAACCCATTACTACATTTGTACTAGTTTTATTGCATGTGCGACTGGTGTAGATCCAGGTCAGCTGGCTCATCTAGATCTGCACTGTGTGCACATGCTTGCTTTTTGCAAAACCAGTCTGTCTTCATAATTTTGCATTCAGTATTGCCCAATGCCCAAGGTTATCAAACTGAGCATGGAAACCAGTCTCAAATCTCAAGCATCTGGTCGCCATTTCAGCCAATCAGATGCTTGAGATTTGAGACTGGTTTCTAATCTCAATTTTATAACCTTCAACCCAGAACTCTCAAAATGAGGATGCCTATGATTATAAGTAGGATATTGGTAACAGAACAGAAGTTCAAGTTGATCCATTTTATGGGAAGCAAAAAGTGTGTGCATGTATTTGAATGACTACAGTCATAAATGTTGAAAACGTAACATTCTTCAATTGTTTTTGTTATAAGAGAATAATTACTACTTAGTGCATTTGGTAAAACTTCAAGTAAAGACTTCTGAAGGTAATATACATAAGTCTCATATTTATGATTTTATATGTGCAGTGTGTAAGTCAATTGAAAATGTCTGGGAATTAAACAAAGAATATACACGTAAAAGAAACTCCTTGACTGCCTTGTCAGTGGGATATACGTTCATTCCGTCTGCTGCATACTGTTCCAGCCTTAGACCAGTGTCAGATACGCTTTAACTACCTCGGTGATGTCATGTATGGTAAGTGTCAGATACGCTTTAACTATCTTGGTGATGTCATGCATGATAAGTGTCATACACTTTAACTACTTCGGTGATGTCATGTACGATAATTGTCAGATACACTTTTACTACCTCTGTGATGTCATGTATGGTAAGTGTCACACACTTTTACTACCCCGGTGATGACATGTGTGGTATGTGTCAGATACGCTGTAACTTCCTCGGTGATGTCATGTAAGGTAATTGTCAGATACACCTTAACTACCACGGTGATGTCATGTATGGTAAGTCTCAGATACGCTGTCACTTCCTCGGTGATGTCATGTAAGGTAATTGTCAGATACACCTTAACTACCACGGTGATGTCATGTATGGTAAGTTCAGATACGCTTTAACTATCTAGGTAATGTCATGTATGGTAAGAGTCCGGTATGCTTTAACTATCCTGGTGATGTCATGTATGGTAAGTGTCAGATACGCTTTAACTATCTAGGTGATGTCGTGTATGGTAAGTTTCAAATACACTTTAACTATCTAGGTGATGTCATGTATGGTAAATGTCCGATATGCTTTAACTATTCCGGTGATGTCATGTATGGTGTCAGATACGCTTTAAGTACCTTGGTGATGTCATATACGGTAAGTGTCAGATACGCTTTAACTACCTTGGTGATGTCATATAAACTACCTCAGGGAAGTAATATATGGTAATTATCATACAAAGATTTTCATTTTATTACAGGATACTTAAGACACTTAGTATTTAAATTGGGTTCTTCTTTTCTTTAAAATTTTAAAAACAAAATTTCAACAAGCAAACTAATCTGATTGGCTTATCTGCTTTTTAGATGTACATGTATTAAGACCCAATACATGTACATGTGTAATTATAGTATTTCTTGTTCTGTTTCAGCAACACGGATAGAAGAAGAGCTGGAACATGAGACTGACAGACACAGTCCTTATGGCTCAACATTTAGGACATTCGATACCACCAACTATGCTCCAATAGGTACCATCAATTACCAGTTTTAGGTTATCTTTTTCCCCTTTTTCACTTTTGCCTTTCTCTAATTCTTTATGCCCCCGGCATCTAATGATTGAACCGTCTGTTCATCTGTCATTCCGTCTGTAGATCAGTCAGTGCCCAAGGTTATAAAACTGAGCATGGAAACCAGTCTCAGATCTCAAGCATCTGATTGGCTGAAATGGCTGGTGTGTCACTAGTGAGCATTAGCTCAGAGATTTTCTTGTTTAGAACTAACTTGCTGTTTTGACACTGTGCTATCATTTTAAATTTTTATTATGACAAACTTTGCTACTGGGGGCATTATGTGTTTTCCGAACACAGCTTCTTGTTTTTTTTACTTTCTTGAAGTTCTAGATCAAAATGAATGTCTTACTCTTAGACAAATAATTGAGGACATTTGACTTACAGTTGGACATTTTTCATTTGTATTTTTCCATCCTAACTTTTACCTGAATCTTGTGATTGTGATATACTTGTTTTAGATTATTATATGAACTTTTTTATGCAGCTAGACAGAGCTTTAATTCAAATTACCAGTATGAAAAAGTTGAATTTAAATATTATACAAACAGGCTGTGATACTTTACATTTTACAGCAACAATGGATGTGAAGTCTCGCAGTATATCAGACCTGTGTACTGACACTATAGATACCTACCTGGCTGTTGTAGAAGTAAGACTCTAGTTCTTATATTAAATAAAATACAGATATTTAACCATTGTTCTACAATATTAAATACAAATCCTGTAGTTTTTTATGCCCCCGCCATGAAATGGCGACGGGCATTAAGAGTTGCTCCTGTCCGTCCGTCCGTCCATCCGATATTCTCGTGAATGCAACTCCTCCTACACTACTGGTGGGAATTTAATGAAACTTGACCACAATGCTTGGCCTGATATGTTGTTGTGCATAAAGGTGGGGTTTCACTCATACATGTTCCGTTCAGAAGTTATGGCCCTTTGATACTTCCATTTACATTAGTTTTAATAGGAGTATATCTCGTGAACGCAACTCCTCCTACACTACTGGTGGGAATTTAATGAAACTTGACCACAATGCTTGGCCTGATATGTTGTTGTGCATAAAGGTGGGGTTTCGCTCTTACATGTTCCGTTCAGAAGTTATGGCCCTTTGATACTTCCATTTACATAAGTTTTAATAGGAGTATATCTCGTGAACGCAACTCCTCCTACACTACCGATGGGAATTAAATGAAACTTTACCACAATGCTTGGCCTCATATGTTGTTGTGCATAAAGGTGGGGTTACGTGTTCCGTTCAGAAGTTATGGCCCTTTGATAATTCCATTTACATTAGTTTTAATAGGAATATATCTTGTGAACGCAACTCCTCCTACACCTCTGCTGGGAATTTGATGAAACTTTACCACAATGCTTGGCCTGATATGTTGTTGTGCAAAAAGGTGGGGTTTTGCTCTTACATGTTCCGTTCAGAAGTTATGGCCCTTTGATACTTCCATTTACATTAGTTTTAATAGGAATATATTTTGTTTCTTATATTTTGTGTTAAGCAAAATGTGCATTTTGCCCATAACTTTAAAACTACTTGAGATACTGCCTTGAAACTTGAAATATATTTTCACCATCAAAATCTACATCATAACCAACAAGACCCATAACCCTGCTTTGAATATTTTTCAAATTATGCCCCTTTTTCACTTACATTTTGTGTTAAGAAAAATATACACTTTGCCCTTAACTTCGTTTGGAATGGAGGGATTTCAAAATAACTTGGCACACATGTTCACCATAACAAGGTGGTGTGTTGTGACAATACCCATGCCTGTAGGTCCAAGGTCAAGGTCACTGTTACTAAAAATAGAATTTTCTTGCAAAATCTTGTCCGCTCTGTAACTTTGTTATTTCTTATTGGATTTTTAAATAACTTGGTATAATTGTTCACCATATCAAGACGGTATGTCACGTACATGCCCAAGCCTTTAGGTCGAAGGTCAAGGTCACTGTTACTAAAAATAGAATTTTCTTGTCCGGGCTGTTACTTTGTTATGACTGGAGGGATTTCAAAATAACTTGGCACAAATGTTCACCATGACAAGGCGATGTGTCCGTACCATGCCCATGCCTGTAGGTCAAAGGTCAAGGTCACTGTTACTAAAATAAGAATTCTCTTGTCCTGGCTGTTACTTTGTTATGAATGGAGGGATTTCAAAATAACTTTGCACAAATGTTAACTATGACAAGGCAGTGTGTCCGCACAATACCCAAGCCTGAAGGTCCAGGGTCAAGGTCACTGTTACTAAAAATAGAATTCTCTTGTCTGGGCTGTAACTTCATTATAAATGGAGGGATTTCAAAATAACTTTACACAAATGTTCACCATGACAGGGCGGTGTATCGCGTACCATGCCCATGCCTGTAGGTCAAGGTCACTGTTACTAAAAATAGAATTCTCTTGTCTGGGCTGTAACTTTGTTAGGAAAAGATTGATTTCAAAATAACTTGACACAAATGTTCATCATGACAAGATGGTGTGTCCCGTACCATGCCCATGCCTGTAGGTTCAAGGTCAAGGTCACTGTTACTAAAATAGAATTTTCTTGTCAGGGTTGTAACTATGTTAGGAATAGAGTAATTTTAAAATAACTTGGCAGAAATGTTCACCATGACAAGGTGGTGAGTCGTGTACCATGTCCATGCCTGTAGGTCCAAGGTCAAGGTCACTGTTACTAAAAATAGAATTTCCTTGTCCGGGCTATAACTTTGTTTTGAATGGAGGGTTTTCAAAATAACTTGGCACAAATGTTCACTATGACAAGGCAGTGTGAAGCGTACATTACCCATGCCTGTAAGTCCAAGGTCAAGGTCACAGTTTCTAAAACTTGAATTTACTTGTTCGGGCTATAACTTCTTTATGAAGGAAGGGATTTCAAAATAACTTGGCACAAATGTTCACTATGACATTGCATTGCATTACCACCAACTTCTTCACAGACATTTCCGTAATGAGAAGACAACAGTGCCACAAATACAAATAATTTACTTGATCATCAAGTTTATGCATATTCTTATAATTACTCGAATATCACTGTCTTTGAAATGCTATTATTCCCATCATTGCACTTTAGTATCTAAAAATGATGCAAAGCGGGGGCATCCGTGTCCTTATTTCTAGTTTCACCCAACATCAATGCTGGAAAGTTAAAGGTTAAGCAATTCCTACTGTTATACAGATCTGATAAATTTGTTTTTTTTATGCCCCCACGAAGTGGGAGACATATAGAGTTGCACTTGTCCGTCTGTCCATCCGTCCGTACATACGTCCTCCAAATCTTGTGGCATCAATTCCTCCTAAACTATCAGGTGGATTTCTTTGAAACTTGCACAGATGATCAAGCAGGATGTGTAGATGATGGTAAAGAAAGGATTTTTTCCTGGGGTCATTTTTACCAGAGTTATTGCCCTTTGTTATTACAAATGTTGTTGAAGTAGTGGGGGCGTCAGTGGACACATTCTAGTTGTTATGTTTTAGAAAATCTTTATATTGCTGCTGCAGTGAGACACCAAGACCCACAATTATGTATGTCAGTGCCCTACTACTTTAGCATGCTAATTACAGACCTAAGTAATAAGTAAAAAATCTTTGGTGTTGTAAATACAAGAAAATTTACATTATTTCTTGGTTTGAAATAAAATTTTATGTCCTAGTGTTTCTTTTTTCTGATGTGTACTTACTGCTCTTTTGTTTGAATTTTGACAGACTGTGAAGGTACAGTTTAACCCTTTCCTTCATAAATACTCATTTTTACACATGTGCGACCAATGTAGATCCAGCTCAGCTGGCACATCCATGCCATCTGATCAGGATCTGCACTGGTTGCATTTTGGTCAGAAATAAGCTAACGAATATAAAAGCGAACAGTTTAGATCCTGATCAGACGGCACAAATGTGCCGGCTGATCTGGATCTAAACTGTTCGTCCATGCAATAAAGGTTTATCTATGGAGGAAAGGGTTAATATTGTGTTACATTTCATTTCTGTTTTGTTGTATTCTTTTAATTTTGCATTTAATTTTTACTGTTCAGCATTGTGATATATTTCAATGTCACCCGACAGAGGGATTGTTTCGTCCTTGCTTCTATCCATCACAGATCTTGACTTTGTAGCATATTTAACCCTTTCCTCCGTATAATTTATATGCTTTATATTATGGGAACACCTGCGGCGGGCGGGCGGGCGGGCAGCGTCCACATGCTTTCCGCTCTCTAAGTCAAAGAGTTTTCATCCGATCTTTATCAAACTTGATGAATATGTTGTTGGACATAATATCCCGACCAGGTTCTATAACCAGCCAAATCCCCCCAGGCACTCGTGAATTATGGCCCTTGAATTGACCAAAATTACTGTTTCCGCCTTCTAAGTCAAAGAGTTTTCATCCGGTCTTTATCAAACTTGGTGAATATGTTGGTGGGCATAATATCTCGACCAAGTTCTAGGCACTCCTGAATTATGGCCCTTGAATTGTCCAAAAACTGAATTAGCGGTATCTGCTCTCCAAGTCGAATAATTTTCATCAGATCGTTACGCAACTTTGATGATCAGCATTTTGACGGGCGTATTTTGTGTCAGTTTGGCACTCTTGTTAATTTATACTAAATAATCCACTTCACAATCGCTATGAACACTGCTGAAGATAACTGTTTCGAACCATTATGTCACGTTTTAAATGCGTGGAATGCTTGTGTATTACAACAAAGACGCCGATCGCCGTAAACTTCAAACGTCGCGTGCCGCTCTTATAAATCGATCAAAGAATTTTTCGGTCTACTGCTCGAAAACCATTAATCTGTTGAGAGGTTGTATGATATCGCCGACAAGAAAATATGCCGGAAAAAAGAAATGGACTGGGGGTCAGGAGAGTGAAATACGCTGAACGTGGGGACCGGAAGTCGCTGTTCGTGCGGACCGGAAATCGTTGAAATGTCAATTTTAGCGCCAATGTCCGATTCAGACTTTGAAATTTTAGAATCCCTGGCCAGGATATACCATCACTTTTTATACGCCTGTTTGAAAAACGGGACGTATTATGGGAACACCTGCGGCGGGCGGCGTCCACAGGGTTCCCGCTCTCTAAGTCAAAGAGTTTTCATCCGATCTTTATCAAACTTGGTGAATATGTTGGTGGGCATAATATCTCGACCAAGTTCTATAACCAGCCAAATTCCCCCCAGGCACTCCTGAATTATCGCCCTTGAATTGTCCAAAATTACTGTTTCCACTCTCTAAGTCAAAGAGTTTTCATGCGGTCTTTATCAAATTTGGTGAATAGGTAGGTGGGCATAATATCTCGACCAAGTTCTATAACCAGCCAAATCCCCCCAGGCACTCCTGAATTATGGCCCTTGAATTGTCCAAAATAAGGGTTTCCGCTCTCTAAGTCAAAGAGTTTTTGTCCTGTCTTTATCAAACTTGGTGAATATGTTGGTGGGCTTAATATCTCGACCAAGTTCTATAACCAGCCAAATCCCCCATGCACTCCTGAATTATGGCCCTTTAATTGTCCAAAATAAGGGTTTACGCTCTCTAAGTCAATACAGTTTTCATCCGGTCTTTATCAAACTTGGTGAATATGTTGGTGGGCATAATATCTCGACCAAGTTCTATAACCAACCAAATCTCCCCAGGCACTCCTGAATTATGGCCCTTCAATTGTCCAAAATTACTGTTTCCGCTCTCTAAGTCAAAGAGTTTTCATCTGGTCTTTATCAAACTTGGTGAATATGTAGGTGGGCATAATATCTCGACCAAGTTCTATAACCAGCCAAACCCCCCCAGGCACACCTGAATTATGGCCCTTGAATTGTCCAAAAACTGAATTAGCGGTATCTTCTCTCGAAAAATTTTCATCGGATCGTTACGCAACTTTGATGATCAGCATTTTGACGGGCGTATTTTGTGTCAGTTTGGCACTCTTGTTATCACATGTGCGAACAATGTAGATCCACAATAGCCGACACATCTGTGCCATCTGATCAGGATATACACTGTTGGCTTTTGATTTATAAGGTTATCTCTGATTAAAATGTAAACAGTGCAGATCGCCATGGATTTGCCGGCTTATCAGGATCTACAGTGTTTGCACATGCGTTAAAACCCATGTAAATGAAGAAAAGGGTTAACCAAGCCCTAAAGAGATTTTAGCCAGAGTTCACACAAATGTTCACCTAAGTATGGCTGAGGTTGGTTAACAACCATGGCCCTTCCTGAGATTCTAGATCACAATTGGGGCATGCAATAGTCTAGTTACGGAAGCATACATTTGCAGCGTAATAATTCACTTCAGGCAAACTTTAAAAAAAATGTTCACCTAAAACAGCAAACTGTTATTATTCATCAAAATGTGAACACTGATCAGATGGCATGGTTATGCTTGCTGGTCTAGATCTATGCTGTTAGCACATATGATAAAAAAGTAAATATGGAGTTAACAGTAAATAGTGGTTTGTATTTGAATTTCAGAATCAGCAGTCAGTAGACATGGGATCGGAGGAGAATTTCTGCCGGCTCTATGAAATAGGCAAGGTTAAGGATGATGAAGATGACCAGGTAACGTCAGATTTTGACAGTTTGGATGTTGTTGTTTTTTCCATTTGTCAAAGATGTGTTTCTTGCTCTCTTACTATAAATTTCAATTTCATTTAGAATTTGGCTTGCAACCAAAACATCAAACACAATGCGCGGTGACTGATATTTTCGTTGAGAAGTAGCACGGAAAAGTATAGAAATTTGTTCATTGTTAGTCAAGCCTTCAGGTTGCTTTACTTTGAGCCACACCTTTTGTTATTTTTCAACATTTGCATGGGGTATGAATCAATAGTGAAAAAAATTTGATTGACAGCAAAACCTAATTTGGAAGTAAAATACATCGTCTTTTGATTGGTGCCGCAGTTCTAACAGTCATCGAATGACAAAAACATGGTTGGCGTCTTGTGAAGTGCTGCATTGCAACAGATGTTTATGGAGGTTGTTCGCAGGGTCAAAATCTAGTTAAAATTGAAATTTGTAGTAAGCTGATTTATTGGTGTAACACTTAGGAAATACATGTACTTGCTTTGTTAATCATGTTAGGATACAATAACTGTGATAAAACTTTGAGAGGTTGAGGCAGAATAGGCATAACCGTTTACTCGTTGGGATATGGCAGACCAGTGTTGCCAGTACATCTATGCCATCTGATCACACATGCAATAAAACTATAACTGTCATACAGTATTAGTTAACACTAAAATGCTGTATGAAGTCTTATTCGCAGAGACAATAAACCCTGATCAGTGCACACATTTTATAACCTGATCAGTCTTCTATGTTAGCCATCAAGTCCATGAGTTCCTGCAAAACCCCTTGCATTTTTGTGTCGCCTGCGATAGCAGGTAGACACATAGGGATGCTATTGTCCGGCGGCGGCGTCGTCGTCGTCGTCCGGTAGTCCCCCAACTTTAATCTGAAACTTAATGTTGCCTATAACTTTGAAAGTACTTGTCCTATTCACTTCATACTTGGAATATATCATCAGCATGAACAGTGCCATCTGTGACGACAAGAATGATAACTCCAGTTTCAATATTTCTTGAGTTATGCCCCTTTCAAATGCAACTTTAATCTGAAACTTAATGTTGCCTATAACTTTGAAAGTACTTGTCCTATTCACTTCATACTTGGAATATATCATCAGCTTGAACAATGCCATCTGTGAAGACAAGAATGATAACTCCAGTTTCAATATTTCTTGAGTTATGCCCCTTTCAAATGCAACTTTAATCTGAAACTTAATATTGCCTATAACTTTGAAAGTACTTGTCCTATTCACTTCATACTTGGAATATATCATCAGCATGAACAATGCCATCTGTGACAACAAGAATCATAACTCCAGTTTCAATATTTTTGAGTTATGCCCCTTTCAAATGCAACTTAAATCTGAAACTTAATGTTGCCTGTAACTTTGAAAGTATATGTCCTATTCACTTCATACATGGAATATATCATCAGCATGAACAATGCCATCTGTGACAACAAGAATCATAACTCCAGTTTCAATATTTTTTGAGTTATGCCCCTTTGAAATGCAACTTTAATCTGAAACTTAATGTTGCCTATAACTTTTAAAGTATATGTCCTGTTCACTTCATACTTGGAATATATCATCAGCATGAACAATGCCATCTGTGACGACAAGAATGATAACTCCAGTTTCAATATTTTTTTAGTTATGCCCCTTTTAAATGCAACTCTAATCTGAATCTTAATGTTGCCTATTACTTTGAAAGTACTTGTCCTGTTCTCTTCATACTTGGAGTATATCATCAGCATGAACAATGCCATCTGTGAATACAAGAATGATAACTCCATTTTCAATATTTTTTTAGTTATGCCCCTTTCAAATGCAACTTTAACATGAAACTTAATGTTGCCTGTAACTTTAAAAGTACTTATCCTATTCACTTCATACTTTGAATACAATATCAGCATGATCAACAACATTGGTTACAAAAAGAATCATAACTCCTGTTTGATTATACTTTGAGTTATGCCCCTTTCAAATGCAACTTTAATATGAAACTTAATTTTGACTTTAACTTTGAAAATTCTCTTGATATTCGAAATAAATCACCTTCTTGAACAGCGTCATTATGAAGAACAAGAATAATAACAACTGCTGGATATTTTATGAGTTGTGTCCCTTTAATATACAACTTTAACATGAAACTTAATGTTACCTTTAACTTTTAAAGTACTTGTCCTATTCACTCTTCGAATATATCATCTTCATGAACAACTACAACATCGGTTACAACAAGAATCATAACTCCTGTTTGACTTTTTTTTTTCAAATGCAAATCATATGAAACTTAATGTTGCTTATAATTTAAAAGTACTTGCCCTATTCATTTAATACTTGGATTGTATCAACATAAACAGTGCCATCGACAACTACAAACATTATAACTCCTGTTTTAAAATTTTATGAGTTATGTCCCTTTCAAATGCAACTTTAACATAAAACATAGTGTTGCCTGTAAACTGGAAAGTACTTGTTCAATTCACTTAATACTTTGAATAACTCATCTGCGTGCACAAACCAATTTTTGAAGATGATAACTAGGGTTTCACCATTATTACAGTTATTCCCCTTTTAAATGCAATTTAGATGACACAAGTGTTCTGTGGTGTAGTATTGAAATCAACTTAAATTAAATATTTTTATTATATATGATTAAACATAGGCCCACATTTCAACGTTTTCCATGCAGGCGACACATGTGTTCCGCGGAACACAACATTCTAGTTTTAATATGAATAGTCATTCAGCTCTATAGCAGTTTTCATTTAACATGAAATTCTTCACCCAAACCCCATCCACAGTTTGAATGCTATCGTAGAAGCATATTATGTAAAGGTTAGAAAAATTTTGTTCTTATAACTATATGCCCAAGATCATAAAACTAAATCTGGAGATCATTCTCAAATCTCGAGCATCTGATTGGCTGAAATGGCGACCAATCGCCATTTCAGCCAATCAGATCCTTGAGATTTGAGACTGATCTCAAAACTTAGTTTTATGATGTTGGGCCATAGTGTCTGCATCTTATTCAACTCTTTATTCCATATAATACACCTCTTAATGCATGTGTGGCCTGTGTAGATCCAGATCAGCCAGCACATCCATGCTGTCTCATCTGAATCTACACTGGTTGCATCTTGGTCAGAAATAACCTGATGAATCTAAAAGTGAACAGTGTAGTTACTGATCAGATGGCATGGCTGATCTGGATCTACACTGTTTGCCCAGGCAATAAAGGTGTATCTATGGAGTAAAAGACGACCTTAAATGGTAAAATTGTAATGCTGTCTCAATATCATCTTCAGCAAAATGATGAGGAAGAAGAACAGGTTCAAGATGATGATGACGAGGATGATGATGATGAAGATGATGATGATGTTGATGATTTTATTCTTGCTGATGATGAGGAAAATGATGATGACGAGGATATTGCAACAGATGAAAATGATGGTAATGAAACTTCTAGAAACCTATATATAATGTCTGGTCGAGACTCATTTATGTTTTCTGAGCTCATTGTCATAAAACTAAAATAGAGGCCAGATTTTGATAGATGTAATCTGATAGGTTGAAATTAAGCACAATATTAGAATTGACCAATAGCAAGCTTTAGATCAGAAGTTAGTCTCCAGCTTGTGTCTTGCCCTCATATATTTGTAATAGCAAAATCAACCAAAAACATGTTCTAAGAAAACATTTTTTCAATATTTTTTTTTCATAAACAGGCTTACTGCATTTTAATTTATTGTGAGTTGCCTCATTTGTTTTTCTTTACAGTAGAACATTTTACATGTATAACTAAATCTGTTATCATGATGGCACTTTTTTATTTCACAGACAACAGTGGGGATAATGATGACAACGATGATGATGATGACGATGATGATGACGACGATGATGATGACGATGATGACGTGATTCTCTCCCTTGGAAGTGATGAAGAGGATGAGGATGATGATGATCCAGATTTTGATGTTGATCGTGCATACTTTGAACTGAATGATTTGTAAAATAAACAATGTTTTGTACCTGATTGATGCTTAAGACCAAAGGTGATCATATGGGATCACAAGGTTGAGATGCTGACACAACTGTGATAGTTGCTGTGTCTGAATTTTGAGACTCAAATCACTGAATGTGTTCAACTCAATGGAATTACCTCAAAAACATGTGACTGCATAGTTTAAATGAATTCAACTGCAGAAGTTCCTTTAAATAAAAGAGCAGGAATTATATCAAAGTAAACCAGGAAATCTTGATCTTGATGCTGTTTTAAGGACCCCATTCATTTGCGTTATCTCTATATGTTGAAGATGGAACTTGACTTTTGTGTTTCTTGTAATGTTTACAAGGGTTTGAGAAACTGTTCCTTGGGGAAAAACCATTATTGTAGAGTTATGTCCCCCCCACTATATTTATTGTTGTCTCCCCCAAATCTATTGTTATTTTTGCCCTGTTTTCTGTCCATTCACATATTGCTTTCTGCTTAATAACAGGAATTCCATTAACCCAGAGACTTCAAACTTCAAAGGACTTAGTTGACTTATTGAGTTGTTGGTCCCTATTTTTGCAAAGTCACTAGGTCAAAGGTCAAAATCAGAGTGACCAATAAGACAATCTATTTTCTCTCAATAAGTTAACCCTTTCCCCCATATAAAGGCCTTTATTGCCAGGGCGAACAGTGTAGACCAGTCACCATTTTAGCCAATCAGATACTTGAGATTTGAGACTGGTTTCCATGCTCAGTTTTATAACCTTGGGCACTGGTTTCAAACTTAACAAAATGATTGGCCTCTGTGAGTAGATGACCCTGTTTTATGGGTCACAAGGTTCAAATTTCAAAACTTGTAGTAAGTGATTTCTTATTATTACGTACCATGGAGCAGATTTGCACTCTTAGAACAAAAAGAACATCTAGTTTATATATATGATCTGTTTTAGCAATTTGATCAGTCTACAATGTTCAGCATTTGTCACATTTTTGACCATGGTACACCAAGATCTGCTTGCACATCTGTGCTGTCTGATCAGGATCTGCACTGGTCGCATTTTGGTCAGAAATAACCTAACAAATCAAAAAGCGAACAGTGCAGATCCTGATCAGATGGCATGGATGTGCTGGCTGATCTGGATCTACACTGTTCACCCACACAATAAAGATGTGTCTATGGAGGAAAGGGTTATGTATCACTTGATGCCATCAAATTACACATGTTTCAGTTTCTCTCTACGAACCAAAGGGGACATGGAAATTGCTTGAATGTATTAAACCCATCATGTAAATCCCTATAAAGTTAGACAAGGACTCGTTTTATATTGATTACCCTATCCTCCATATATACGCATTTTTAGGCATGTGCAACCAATGTAGATCCAGATCAGCTGGCACATCCGAGCCGTCTGATTAGGATCTGCACTGGTCACATTTTGGACAGAAGAAACCTAATGAATCAAAAAGTGAACTGTTTAGATCCTGATCAGATGGTACAGATGTGCTGGCTGATCTAGATCTAAACTGTTCCCCCATGCAATAAAAGTATATATATGGAGGAAATGGTTATGTATCACCTGATGCCATCGAATTACACATGTTGCAGTTCGATCTTCCAGGTAACCAAAGGGGACATTTGATGGAAATTGCTTAAAAGTATTAAACTCGTCATCTAAATCGCTCTAAAACTAAACAAAGACTCATTTTGTTTTGATTTAGAAGACTTGTTTAATTATTTCGGTATAAAATGGTAACTGCTGTTGAATCCTCTTATATATTTAACTTTCTGTTAAACAGATAATGTAAAGATGGTGCTTTTATTGAAGTTGTAGATGTATTGGGTAATGTGTGCTAACAACCTTTGATGCAATGTAAAGCTTTTTGGTGGTATTATTTTTCTGTATATTTCTGGTTAATAAATTACCAAAGCATGTTATATAGTTTTATTTGATAAATTGATCATATGTGTTACACAAACTTAATAAATTATTTTTGATGGAGTGCTTTTTTACTACTTTCAGGACATCTCAAGCTATGTTGTCATGAGAAACCCTGTTCTGTAAGAGAATGGCCCATATCGAATTGTTAACCCTTTACTCCATATTTAAGCTTTTATGGCATGGGCAGTGCTCTTTTCTTCCTGGTTATTTCTGTTAATATAAGGTTGGCCAAAAAAAATCACAAGTCAGCAGACACCTAAGCATTTAACTCTTTACTCCATGGATACACCATTTATAACATGGGCAACCAGGGTAGATCCAGATCAGCGGGCACATTCATGCCATCTGATCTAGATCTACACTGGTCAGCCATTTGTGAGGTCAGATCTGGATCATGCATGTTGGTCAAAAAATATGTTAATTAATATAAAAGTGCACTGTGGGGATCCCGATCAGTTTGCATGGATGTGTTGGCTGGAAGGAGTGAAGGTCATGGCAAGCAATACATTGTACTTTAACTTAATATTGAACATGTCTGGCCTTTTTGGGGTGGAGTGATTGGAGAAGGGGCGGGGTTGGGTTTGATTGTACTGTCAATCACACAACAAGACGAGAGTTTCCTGGTTATTATTACATGATTTATAAGTCACATGCTGAGAACTGCAACAGATACTGAAACAAAGTAAACCCTTTACTCCATGGAATATCACTGTTTTCCATGGGCAAACAGTGTAGTGCTATTTCTGACCAAGATAAACATTGTAGATCCAGATCATTTGCCACAATTGTGTTGGTTGATCTGGATCTACACTGTCGGCACATGCAATTAAACCCATACTGAGTATACATGTATGAAGTAAAAGGTTAACACATGACTGATTTATTGAAAACTTACGGGCAAAAAAATTTGCTAAATTATTTTAACTGATAATATGAAAGCTCTTACAAACTAAAAAATGCCAACAAAAGTTGTACTCCATCCTTGTTGGTAAGCTGATACTCTTTTCATTGGTGATATAAGAAGCTAAATTATGTGGGATACTTATTTTGTTATACAATTACAATCTTTAGATATTGTGCACTTATACAACATGCATCACTGACTTCAGTATGAAATCATTGAATTAAGATATATGATATTTTGAAAAGTCTTTTAGTTATTTTATTGTGATGCAATGTTGTGTACTTGTATACTCTGTAATAAGTGGTGGCCAATCTTGATTTTGACACATCATTAAAATATTTGCCTAATCATATGATGATAATAAGTAACAGGATAATTATTGAATTATTTGTTAATTTCTTGTATTAAATCCAGCATTTACATTTTTTCTGCATACTTGAGTTCTCATAATCACTGACAGTTTCACAGAAACAGCAGGACTGGCAGGAATTGCTAGTTTTCATATGTAATGTATAGGTTGCAGAATAATAAATCTAAATGAAAACCAGATATAATGCAATTGAAAATTGGAAACAAAATGTGTGGATGGAGTCTCTGGTCATATCAGTGGTTACTCTTACTCCAAAATGTTTTAATCCAATGTTCTACCTGCTGAGATAGTGTAGTGTTCTACCTGCTGAGATAGCGCAGTGCTCTTCCTGCTGAGATAGTGCAGTGTTCTTCCTGCTGAGATAGTGCAGTGCTCTACCTGCTGAGATAGTGCAGTGTTCTACCTGCTGAGATAGTGCAGTGTTCTACCTGCTGATATAGTGAAGTGTTCTACCTGCTGAGATAGTGCAGTGTTCTACCTGCTAAAATAGTGAAGTGTTCTACCTGCTGAGATAGTGCAGTGTTCTAGCATTCAATCTGCTGAGATAGTGCAGTGCTCTACCTGCTGAGATAGTGCAGTGCTCTACCTGCTGAGATAGTGCAGTGCTCTACCTGCTGAGAAAGTGCAGTGCTCTACCTGCTGAGATAGTGCAGTGTTGTACCAGCTGAGATAGTGCAGTGCTCTTCCTGCTGTGATAGTGCAGTGCTCTACCTGCTGAGATAGTGCAGTGTTCTACCTGCTGAGATAGTGTAGTGTTCTACCTGCTGAGATAGTGCAATGTTCTACCTGCTGAGATAGTGCAGTGGTCTGCCTGCTGGAAAAGTGCAGTGTTCTACCTGCTTAGAGAGTGCAGTTAAAATAATAAATAATTTGAAACAATTTTGCAATGAATGTACACTTCAAATGGTTTTGTCAGATATTTTGACATTATTTTTTTACTCTATAGATACTGCTTATATTCTTCATGGATCCAGCATGCTCAGCACTGTAGTCTGATCATGATCTACACCAGTCTGATTTAGATTTATCAGTGTAGATCAAGCTCAGAATGCATGGATATGCTTACTGATCAGGATTTACTACAAGGAAAATGTTTGGTCCTTGATTAGTAACAGTCTGTAGTTTTTCAGTTATGATACCAATGCATATGCATATGATCAGTGTTGTTCATGTTGAATAGTGTTCATACAATTGTTGAGTTTTATCAGAAAAAAATATTAAATTGGTGCAATGAATTGTTAGTTGTATGCAATGATTTACTGATTTTTGTGTCGCCATTGAAGAAAAGGCGATACTCAGGGATCGTTTGTCCATCTATCCATCCCCCACTACATCTTAATGTTCCTATTACTTTGTCACAAAATCACATTTGATGAAGTTATGCCCCTTTTGTACTTAACGATGGCCATAACTTTGCCATTTCTTAATATTTCTTCATCAAACTTTCAAATTTATTGCTTATGAAAACATGATCATGCTGATGCCAATTCTTGAGGTCAAAATCAGACGTTAGTGCAATTAATTGAAACTGACTTTTATTACACCATCTCTGTTCCAATTCTCTCAATTTGCCTATTGTCTTGAAATGCCTATAGTCTTAAACCATCGTGTTCAAATCTTTGACTGCCTCAACTCAGACAAGTTAAATTCTACAGAGTTATTACTCTTGGATTAAGTATAATTTCCACAATATATATATATATATATATATATATATATATATATATATATATAATTCTTGGTTATCTAGCTAATCTGCAGTTAAATTAAAAACAAAAATATGTTAAATGGTGGTGTATAAATGAATGGCATCTTCCAGTTCATATTATCAACCAGTACCTGGGCGGATCCAGAGGGGGTTTAATGGGGTATTTTTTCAACCCATTTTTGACAGCAATATTTAGTTTTATTGTAGATTTTAAAAATTATCATGTAAATACCCTACAACTGCTCTAAATGAATCGCTTTTCTGGAAATTTTGCATAGGACCCTGCACACTGATCTAGTTGTTGGTTTTAATGGCCCTGTTAGATGTAATTCCAGGGGTTTTACAGGAAACAAGTTCCAAGTGATGAAAAAGGTCTCTACTTGATAGCAAACAGGCTATTTTTAGTTCCAAGGTTTTTGAATTTTGTTTATGAGGGGACAAGGACGCTTACAGGAAATATTAACATTCCACAATTTGCCTAAAACATATGAAACACATATAGTACATACATGTTTGTTCCTTTTTTCTGAGAAAACACTTGTAAGTTATTTTAAAGGGGTTTTACGTCAGCTTTAAGCCTTGCACATCACTAAGGCATTTCCTGAATAGTTCAGTGGATGGGTCTATAATGTTACCAGTGTCTGTCTGTATGTTAAACAATTTGTATCTCTTAGAAGACTAGATCATAAACTCAATTTTGAGACCAGTCTCAAATCTCAAGCATCTGATTGGCTGAAACGGCGACCAGTGGTCATTTCAGTCAGTCAGATGCTTGAGTGGTCTCCAGTCTTAGTTTTATGATCTAGTCTTCTAAGAGAGTCGCCAGTCACCATTTCAGCCAATTGGATGCTTGAGACTGGTCTCAAGATTTAGTTTATGATCTTGGGCACAGGTAGATAGACAGCAATATTTTGATGTTTTACGAATGTTGCTACATGTCAATACAAACATTTATCATGTTTGTCCACGGACGTTTTCTCGAAGACTAATGGGCCCCTTGCTTAACTGAAAAAAAAAGTTTAAGAAAATTCTAAGATGGCTATGTGACCAGTTTTTTTTTTCAATATTTAATTGACTTTTTATTTTATTTTAAATCCTATAATCATCAATCGTATTCGCGACCAGCGGTATTACAATGTGTTCTGCAGACTTTTCCAAGAAATAAAATGAAAGTTTCAAGGTAACTTCATGTAAGAAAAGAACATTATTTAAATTTTTATCTTTTACATACTTTAAATATTTTTGAATGAACATAAATCCTGACACAGCTTTTTTCATCACATGATATTTTGTCATTTGCTAGATTGCTATCGTTAAAATAGGCTGTAAATATTTACTCAATCCAGTTAAAAACCACAAAAATGCAATTTGAAATTTCCGGTTTTGAAGTCCTAGCCCACACGCACAAAAACTCAGCGCAAAAAGAGCGCAATGTGCCCGTAAACTGGGTCAAATAGCAGCTGATTAGCTCATTTTCCATTCACAAATAGTTTAAATCTTAAGCGTGGGAATTGGGTTATGACCCGACAAATACTTTCTGCACTGTCAGTAACAAAGACCACCATTCAGTTGATATTTTACTTTCACAATCTAGTTTAATCACGGCAGGGCTTTTGGAGGTGAAATAACTGTACATAGTTGAAAAAATTTGCAAGTGGGCGAAGGTTTGATTAACTGTGATCTTCTTCATGTAGGAAGTAATTGAACAGATTTCTTACTTCTGATCATAATCAGATCATATTAAGATCGATGACTCTTTAACAAGTTGGGTTCGTTGATTTTTGACTGTTTAACGTGAGAGTGAGGCGATTTAATCTAAAGTGAACTAGTTTGTTTTTCGTCAAATACGCGAACTTGCTTGTAAAATGGATACTACAATATTAAAATAAACAGTGTGAAACTGCTCTAAAACTTCTTAATCTCAGTGAAAAAGACACTATGTCGGACAAAGCAAAAGAAGGGACCCCTGGTCCATCTACAGGACCGGAAAAGGGAGAGAAAAGGGCACGTGGTCGTCCAAGAAAACCAAAGTCGGATGAGGTTGTTGTTACTTTAAATTTTTTCCTTTTCCTGTTTTATTCTGTTCAGTTTTGTGTTAGCGTCGGGTTGCTCTGACTGTCGGACAGAACGTCGTCTGACTCGGCACGAGATGACATCCGGCGGAACGAGCGCACGAGACATTGACAGTTGCCCTTCGCGCACTTAAATGTAACACTCAATGAAAAGTTTACCGTGTCACAAATGAGATTGTTTTGGCGTGTTATGTAGTAAATCATGTTTTTGTGTGTGGCTGGCTTGCAGAAATGTAGAAGGCTAAAAAGATAAAATAGGTCAACTCTCTCCTAATCTTTAACTGTTATTTTGTGAACAATGCATGAGGAATTCAACGAATGTAGCATTAATTAGCATTATAATTTGCAACTTAAGTGTTAACCTTTTGCGGTGTTTAGTTGGTCTCAGACATTCATACCATGCATACCACGGACTGGCGGACAAGCGGTCAGCAGAGTCTAGGGCTGCTCGTACCTAGTTAAGAAAATGCCAACTCCATTTTCTGGGGTCAAAACGTTTATGTCAAATCGTTTGTACAGAAATTCAACAAGAAAAATTAAAGCATATTCTGTTTTAAAAATACAGTCTATATATATTTTTGAACATGTCAGGTAGAAGTGATTTGGATGATTTTACTAGATAATGTAGTGTTTAGTATTTAAGAGCAGTAATTTTATAATTAAACAACAAAAATTATCTAAATATAATTTTGCCAGAATTTTAAATTTTTAGTATTAGGGATAATAATGTTTCCAGTTTTTCTGATGGCTTGTGTTCAAGGGTGTTTCACTGTTTATAAGAATTGCTGTTCTTTGTTTGTTAAAAGTCGCATTTATAGAACATTACTTGTTATAATTGAAAAAGAAAATATCTAAAGATACTTTTGCTTGATTTCATTTTTTAATACTAGATAAATTTAGTCTGTCAACAGTGTTGTTAAATAGCCAATATATTGGAAAATATAATTGAAATCCATGCATGCAGGTTGTGCGCCTGTTATTCTGACATGGCAAAACAGACTTTAAAACACGAAATCCGTTCGCGCATCATGATTTTAAGGGCAGCATCCGGACGTTACCCCTACCCCCTTCGTAAGGATTACGTCTCCCGCCCATTGACGAAAACGTATATTTATTATTTACATGTCAACCGAAATTGTTCACCAGATTCAACTCCATTGATCTTAAATAGTCATAATGTCTTTCAATTCTCGCTTGTATGACATGATGGAATGATTTATATGTGCTGTTGTTTATCGAAAAAAAATTTTTCCTTTCTATGATAAGTTGTAGTATTTTTTCTTGATTTTTTTTTCTTTTTCTTTACTTGACAAATGACTGATCAATTCTGCCTCTCCAGCCTGCGATGCTCGTATCTTTTATGCTCGTAAAATCATAAAACTCTTACTGACCCTTAATAATTTTCGTTTTGATCATCCAAACACATCTCCGGTTTTGTTATTGGGGTCAGTCACGCTAAGGGTCATTGTCAACAAATTCGGTGAAGTTTCCATCTGAAAACTTTACCGGATACACCTCGTTAACCGAATCTGAACCCTTACTGTGCACGCATAGTTGCTCAAAAGTGCAAACAGCGAGTAATTTTTATGTCAAGAGAGCAGTTGTATAATAGCTGTGAAATGAACCCTGCAAGACGTTTAAACATCATCAAAGCTTCGAAATAGCGCTACGAAGCTTTGAATGGCATATTTGACCTAGCACGTCAAGTACAAAAATCGAAGGTACCGATGTGTTTGTTCACCTTAGGAAATTGGTCAAGGTAAAACGGGAAGTTTTTGTGATATTCTATAGTACCATGCGCTGCTTGATATACATTCTCCACTGCACTTGTAATTGAAACTTCTTTTTAAAGAAGTGCTACCGTTATTTCCTCTTTTTAAATCTTAAGGTTAGATATGGTTCAGAACTCAGAAGAGTCCCGTGACTTCATTACGGGCGTATCGTATATCAGCCACTAAATGAGCGTAAACCACACAACGTCGGGTTGTCGGATGTGTTACTATAACATTCTGCGTACATCCGATGACTTCGACGGCTTTAAATACGCTTTCCGTTGGTCCCTCATTATCGCAGGCTCGCAGACTACTGAACGCGTACAATCGACCACGCGGGCTGTTTAATCAATGTTAACTGTGCCCAAGATCATGAAACTAAATCTGGAGACCAGTCTCAAATCTCAAGCATCTGACAGTCGTCGCTATTTGGGCCTATCAGATGCTTGAAATCTGTGACCAGTCTCTAATCTTAGTTTTATAATCTTGGGGTCCTGCAGTTGATAATTATCAAATTAAACTCATAAACTTCATAACTCGGCTAGACTTGAGATGAACTGTGCCACAGCTTAAATTAATGAAAAATATCAGCTAAAACACGACAAAGTTTGACAATAATAGCGTGTAACAGTATCGGCGTAAGCTCTAAGTATACACGATTAACCAACATGGTGCAAAAACGCCACTTCCAACATGAAATCGACTACGCTAGATTTACTAGTATATCTGTATATATTTCGAATAACTGTGCACACTCTCTATCTGGGTATACCTTACGTTGACGATAGTTCGCCTATTACATAATATTAACGTTGTAAGCTATCACATTTATGTTGTGTAACACTGACCGGCAGCAGTAACTGTCCTGTATATTTTCGCTCCAACCAAATTCGAATTTGTGAATGTATCGTTAGTCACATCCAGTTCATTTCATTCAAGTTTTTGTTGTTTTGTTTCAGCCTGAAGAACCAAAACCAAAGCGACCTCGAGGAAGACCTCTGGGAAGTAAGAAGAAACCCAAAGAACCGGTATGTTGTATCTAGCTCCGCCGGTATATTGTATCTAGCTCCGCCGGTATATCTAGCGTAGCCGGTATGTTGTATCTAGCTCTGCCGGTATGTTGTATTTAGTTCCGCCGATATGTTGTATCTAGCTCAGCTGGTATGGTGTATCTAGCTCAGTCGGTATGTTGTATCTAGCTCAACCGGTATGTTGTATCTAGCTCTGCGGGTATGTTGTATTTAGTTCCGCCGGTATTTTGTATATAGCTCAGCTGGTATGTTGTATCTTGCTCAGACGGTTTGTTGTATCTAGCGTAGCCGGTATGTCGTATCTAGCTCTGGCTGTATGTTGTATTTAGTTTCTCCGGTATGTTGTATCTAGCTCAAACGGTATGTTGTATCTAGCTCCGCCGGTATGTTGTATCTAGCGTAGCCGGTATGTCGTATCTAGCGTAGCCGGTATGTTGTATCTAGCTCTGGCGGTATGTTGTATTTAGTTTCGCCGGTATGTTGTATCTAGCTCAGCCGGTATGTTGTATCTAGCTCAGTCGGTATGTTGTATCTTGCTCAGACGGTTTGTTGTATCTAGCGTAGCCGGTATGGTGTATCTAGCGTAGCCGGTATGTCGTATCTAGCGTAGCCGGTATGTCGTATCTAGCGTAGCCGGTATGTTGTATCTAGCGTAGCCGGTATGTTGTATCTAGCTCTGGCGGTATGTTGTATTTAGTTTCGCCGGTATGTTGTATTTAGCTGCTGGTATGTTGTATCTAGCTCAGTCGGTATGTTGTATCTAGCTCCGCCGGTATGTTGTATCTAGCTCTGGGTAAATTGGAATACTCTGTAATTTTCCGCGATATTCCGTGCGTTTAGTATCCTAGATTCGAACCCTGCATTCTGATCGTGGCGTGACAGATGCAACATGTGACTAAATAGTTTTGTATTAAAATCGAGATTAGATCATTGACACTTTTACTATAATATTTAAGTGATCTATTTTCAAATTTGAGAACTAACTTTTAGGCATTAAGAAAAGAAGTTAACGAAAAACCATCGAAAACAAAGAGCACATTTTCTTTTGGAATATAGTAAAAAGTTTAACCGAATGTCTTTTAAAGCCACGTCGGGTGATCGGACATTGGAAGATATATTTTCGTTTAGCGCAAAGCACAATTCGGCTATTAATGTACCCAAATTAGCATGTGCCTTGACAGAATATTTCATCAAATACCTCTATGACAAATAATCCCATAATTATATTACATAAGTCATGGCCTCCGACCGAGGTTCGAGCTCTACTTGCGACCGATAACAGCTTTACGGGTTCCAAAATCTGATACGAGATTTCTATAAAAGGGATTCGTTCGTTGCATTCTCAGGGTAGTTACATGATAATTTCCAACTATGGCCAAAATTCCACATGAAAATTAAATATTGCTTCCCAAAAGGGAATTCGAGCAACCCCACGGAATCCGCCCTGGATCCGACCCTGTGTTAATTAGTCACATTACCTATTCCGACGGATTCGTGTATTAATCAGAACCGAAAGTGGAGTGGGCGGGATGATCTTACTGCAGTGCTATGCTTGCTGGTTACTTTTCATTTGATAACAATTCAGGTGGGAACCCGTAACGAATTCTACCGCCTACAGTTATAAACAGTACGGGTTATGAACAGCATTAATCTGAAAAATTGCTTTCGTATCAGATAACCCTATTTCTGACAATTCATATAATACATGTTTACCAAACATTCATCTTTTATCAAATGATACAAATGATTTTTTTTGCGTAACTGTTAATTGTCGCTCTAGAAATGGCTGACTCAAGGCACAGATATTTCATTAAATATTCAAACCACCCTAGCATGTCGCGGTTAAAATATCTTTTCTGACAGTTAGTACATTTAGAAACAGCAAAACATAAAAAGTATATGAAACTGAAAGAAGAACATTAAATATGATAATTTAGTACGACAATATCATAACAAATATTGTCTTTTTAATGAATAATGTTATTGCACTTTAAAATTTATTGCAGATAGAACTTAATATTATCTGAGTTTAAATGATATCGTTTTGCGCGAGGGAAAATGGCCATAAAAGGGATATAAACTAAAAATAACCGAGAAGTAAACTGGGCAACCAAGTAATAACATTAAATAATTATATTAACTACCGCTAACGGTTGGAACGAAAAATTAAACATTAAATAAACAAATCAGCAAAGTCTCGGCGGAGTCCCGGAGAGTCATATTTCTGTAGGTTCTTGCAAGGATATAACTTATTCTCATGTCATCACTATATTCTACTAACATTATAACTCACTTTACTGTCATCACTATATTCTACTAACATTATGACTCATTCTCCTGTCATCACTATATTCTACTAACATTATAACTCATTCTACTGTCATCACTATATTCTACTAACATTATAACTTATTCTCCTGTCATACATTACGACTCATTCTACTGTCATCACTAAATTCTACTAACATTATAACTCATTCCACTGTCATCACTATATTCTACTAACATTATGACTCATTCTTCTGTCATCACTATATTCTACTAACATTATGACTCATTCTACTGTCATCACTATATTCTACTAACATTATGACTCATTCTACTTTCATCACTTTATTCTACTAACATTATAACTTATTCTCCTGTCATACATTACGACTCATTCTACTGTCATCAGTATATTCTACTAACATTATAACTCATTCCACTGTTATCACTATATTCTACTAACATTATAACTCATTCCACTGTCATCACTATATTCTACTAACATTATAACTTATTCTCCTGTAATACATTACGACTCATTCTACTGTCATCACTATATTCTACTAACATTATAACTCATTCTACTGTCATCACTATATTCTACTAACATTATAACTCATTCTACTGTCATCACTATAGTCTACTAACATTATAACTTATTCTCCTGTCATACATTACGACTCATTCTACTGTCATCACTATATTCTACTAACATTATAACTCATTCCACTGTTATCACTATATTCTACTAACATTATAACTCATTCCACTGTCATCACTATATTCTACTAACATTATGACTCATTCTTCTGTCATCACTATATTCTACTAACTTTATGACTCATTCTACTGTCATCACTATATTCTACTAACATTATGACTCATTCTACTTTCATCACTATATTCTACTAACATAACTCATTCTACTTTCATCACTATATTCTACTAACATTATAACTCATTCTACTTTCATCACTTTATTCTACTAACATTAAAACACATTCTACTGTCATCACTATATTCTACTAACATTATGACTCATTCTACTGTCATCACTATATTCTACTAAAATTATGACTCATTCTACTGTCATCACAATATTCTACTAACATTATGACCCTTTTTTCTGTCATCACTATATTCTACTAACATTATGACTCATTCTACTGTCATCACTATATTCTACTAACATTATAACACAATATACTGTCATCACTATATTCTACTAAGATTATGACTCATTCTACTGTCAGCACTACATTCTACTAACATTATGACCCTTTTTACTGTCATCACTATATTCTACTGACATTATGACTCATTCTACTGTCATGACTATTTTCTACTGACATTATGACTCATTCTACTGTCATCACCATATTCTACCAACATTATAACTCATTCTTCTGTCATCACTATATTCTACCAACATTATTCTACTGTCATGACTATTTTCTACTGACATTATGACTCATTCTTCTGTCATATATACATTCTTCTAACATTATAACTCATTTTACTGTCATCACTATATTCTACTAACATTATAACTCATTCTACTTTCATCACTATATTTTACTAACATTATAACACATTCTACTGTCATCACTATATTCTACTAACATTATGACTCATTCTACTGTACTCACTACATTTTACAAACATTATGACTCATTCTACTGTCATCACTATATTCTACTAACATTATGACTCATTCTACTATAATCACTACATTCTACTGACATTATGACCCTTTTACTGTCATCAGTATATTCTACTTACATTATGACTCATTCTACTGTCATGTCTATTTTCTACTGACAGTATAACTCATTCTACTATCATCACTATATTTTACTAACATTATAACACATTCTACTGTCATCACTATATTCTACTAACATTATGACTCATTCTACTGTAATCACTACATTTTACTAACATTATGACTCATTCTACTGTCATCACTATATTCTACTAACATTATGACTCATTCTACCGTAATCACTACATTCTACTGACATTATGACCCTTTTACTGTCATCACTCTATTCTACTAACATTATGACTCATTCTACTGTCATGACTATTTTCTACTGACATTATTACTCATTCTACTGTCATCACTATATTCTACTAACATTATAACTCATTCTACTTTCATTACTATATTCTACTAACATTATAACTCATTCTTGTTTCATCACTATATTCTTCTAACATTATGACTCATTCTACTGTCATCACTATATTCTACTTACATTATAACTCATTCTACTGTCATCACCATATTCTGCTAACATTATAACTCATTATTCTGTCATCACTATACTCTACCAACATTACAACTCATTCTACTGTCATCACTATATTCTACTTACATTATGACTCATTCTACTGTCATCACTATATTCTACTAACATTATGACTCATTCTCCTGTTATCATTCTACTAACATTATGACCCTTTTTACTGTCATCACTATATTCTACTAACATTATGACTCATTCTCCTACCACATTCTGCTAACATTATAACTCATTCTTCTGTCATCACTATATTCTACCAACATTATGACTCATTCTACTGTCATGACTATTTTCTACTAACATTATGACTCATTCTACTTTCATCACTATATTCTACTGACATTATCACTCATTCTACTCTCATCACTATATTCTACTAACATTATACAAAATTGGAACGAATCAAAGTGTCTATTTGACGAACACGGGTGGTTGTTGCACTAGTTCGGTTTCGGATTTAAAAGCGCATGATTATTAGCAGTTAGTTAGTTTGTAATGTCCTTTAAATATAGAAGGCAATAACACTGTTATTAAAAAGCTATGGTTTAAGATATAGAACGAAGACGATAAAATGTGTTTGAATGTTGTTGTTTCATTTTCAGCCCAAACCAAAGAGACCAAGAGGACGACCAAGAAAAGCTGTAAGTTGTAGCGCACCACTTGAGACTGAAGGTTATAAAACTGGGTATGAAAACCAGTCTCAAATCTCAAGGATCTGATTGGCTTAAATGGCGACTGGTCGCTATTTCAGCCAATCAGATTCTTGAGATTTGAGACTGGTTTTCATGCCCAGTTTTATAACCTTTGGCACAGTATCTGAATTCTGAATGATTGATTGAAAGTGAGCATAATACCAGAACACTGAAATCTTAGACTGGTCTCCGAGTATTTCGAAAAAGTTTTAAAAAAATGCAATATTGTTTTCCGGGAAAAGGGTCCAGCCGGGACAATTTACTTTTGAAAGATTATAAACATTGTTTGCTGTCAGCTTCTTCATCCTTATTTACACGACACTACAGTCCAATATTGTTTAAAGATCCGTTTTCTTTCTTGTATAGTAACTTTTTGCTAAGTAAACAATCACGGCTCAAGACCAGAAGTGGCTTTCGCTAATTTGCTGTTTTCTTTTTGGTTGTGGAGCGAATGTTTACCGCGCTTAAATTGAATACACATTGAAATTTACAAACAGGGGTTTTTAGAAGATATTAAAAACGATTCGGTTTCCCTTAAAACAGTATTGAACTAATATTGCGGACGGACAGACGAAAAAACGGGATCCGGTTCTTAAACATTCGTTAAAGTAGTCTAAGGTTAACTCTAGTGGCACCATTGAACCAGATCAAACTGACATAAATTTATTAATATTTATTATGGAAAAATCGGAAAGGTCGAATTTAACTACTGTATTTTCTTGGAGATGACTGAAATCCCTGCTCATTCCAAGAATTTGAACTTTGCTCATTTCTGCGATAGAACAAGGTTGAACCCATTTTATTTACTTTTACCAAATCTTACACATCAGGTGTGAAGGTTATAAAACTGAGCATGGAAACCAGTCTCAAATTTCAAGCGACTGGTTGCCATTTTTTTCCAATCAGATCCTTGAGATTTGAGACTGGTTTCCAATCTTAGTTTTATAACCTTTATCCCAGAAAATATCTTGTTAAAAGGTAAGACTTGCGAAAATAATTGTTCTTCATAAGACAAACACTGATTTCTTAAAATATCTAAATAATAATAATGATTACAGATAATCGTCACACAGATCGAAAGTGAGATATTGTGCACTACAAACAATAACGTGCACTACATCCAATAAACTGTGTATTTGATACATAATTAAGTTCATGGATGTTCAACTCCTTAATCCAAAATGAGAAACTTCACGACACACTGTTATGTACATATAGTTACCGTGATAATGCATTTTTTTTATTTCAAGTCGCAGACCGTAACATATTGCTACAGAACAGAGGACATATAAGTGCTCGACACCGAGGAGATAGATAAATTAAACATAAAGAGTTTGATACTGATGAAAATGTATAATTTTCCAGATCGGAAATGGATGATATAAAATATAATTTACTCTTGATAGAGGTATATCTTGTCATTGTTATTCGTGCGTCGTAAAAGCATTTGATCTTAAAGATTATAATAATCTTGTTAAGTAAAAGCGAATAAAGATAACCTTGGTGTTTACAGAAGAACACATCTGGTTACACAAATAATTATGTTGGTGTGCATCGTTATCTCTGCGGTATCATCTGGGCTCAAGATCAGCAAAGTAAGATTGGTGACCAGTCTAAAATCTCAAGCATCCGATTGGCTGAAATGGCGACTGGTAATGGCGACCAGTCGCCATTTCAGCCAATCAGATGCTTGAGATTTGAGACCGGTCTACTGATTTAGTTTTATTATCTTGGGCCTTTCAAATTAAAACCTCGATAGCACCATGCATCTTTTAAGAATTTGTTGTTTTAGCCCATTTGTTTATTTATAGATTTGTTATGTGATTTTTTCAGGCCGGCGACGTTGTCCCGGAAGCAAAATCGGGCCAAACCACCTGACGTTAACCACAAGATCTGCATCGAACCACAAATATGTGTTCAACACCTCTAACACGAATACACTTCATGATTTTTTTTCTCATATTTCCTGCCTAACGCCCACATATATTTTTAATGCTAAACCTTTTTTCTTTACATTTTTTGTACATATACTGTAGATATTCCTTAAACGGGTGTCGCACACGGGTTTGTGAACCCAAATAGGCAACATTGTTATTGTTGATAATACGTTTTTGTTTTCTTTGCATGTTTTATGATGTATGGCTCGGTCCGTTTTTAATACGTCGGCTTTTTTTAGTGTTTAATGGGGGCGTCCTTGGCCGAGTGGATAAGGTTTCCGACTGAGATTCACTTGCTCTTTGTCGCTGTGAGTTCGTGACCTACCTTTCATGTGAGGAAGCTTACCAGCTAGCTTGCGGAACGCCGGTGTTTCTACCAAGGTTGAGTCTGAAAATTGCCCGGAGGGACAGCTGGGGCCTTTCTCTACCATAGAAAGCTGGTATGTCGTCACCATAATGTCCTCGTAAAGAGGCGAGAGTAACATAAAAATGGGAAATAACAATGTTTAATTCCGACGTATCCCGACCTACGTTTGTTCGGCGATGCATATTGTGCCGATCAGTCTAGGCGTATGCCGTTCCTTTAAAACAAACAGACCCGTTGGCTGAATAAATGTTGCTTACTCTCTATGACTAGCACAAAAAATTTTCATGAATCACACCAAAGCATTGATCTGCAATAAGGCGGCTTTCGAATCAGTTTTGTACATAAAAAGGTGGATATAAAGACTTTCAAGTCTTTTCTGTATACAATTTAAAAAAAACCAAGACCACATATCCATTATTTGTATCTATGGAACTTATTTAAAATATAATATTACAAATGTATTAAGCACAAAAAATTCCTCTTTTAACATGTGTTAAAATGAAACATAGGCTTAGTATTTGTATGAACATCCATGATATAATGAACAACGACATACAATCTACAGATAGTAGAAATACTTGTCAAAAGCATTTAGAATTAAACGTTTTCAGTAAATTTCTGACACATTTTCAAGTCGATTTCTCTGATTTTTCATCAAAACACATTCCATTGGCAGACGCTTTACCATTCTCAACAAATAAGGCCATATTCCCATTTACTGCGAAGGTCATCAACATGTATCATCAAATTTACTCAAAGTGCTATTCTTTGAGACTTCACACTATGCATCGACTTCGGACTTTTTGAATATGCGTTTCAGTTGGTCATTTATTTAAAATCACAACAATGGTTTATTTACATCACAATGAAATATAATCATTTGAATGTATATTGAAAATTTCACCATTTCAGAATAAGTGCTTCCTCTATGCACTCAATACACTGCCATATACAATCATGTACCAAGTTTCAGTTGCTATGCGAATTCTAGAGACGGCATCCTGACTTTAGGACATAGTAACGAAGCATGCTTATTTTGCATTTTTATAAACTGGTTTTTTTTTGTTTAAGTGACATTATATCCGATTTAGAAGATGGTTTTATACGTGGGTTAAGAAAAATCAGCGATGTTTGATAAAAATCTGTTCTTGAACTATTTTCTTATATACCTTTATACACTTTTTGTACATGTTGTTTTAACGAGAATATTCCTGTTTTTCTTTAAGTCTGGTATTTTACACTGTCAACTTTTGTTAAATGTTATTTGCCATGACAAAATGGGGCTTATTCGCTCTGGGTGTGCATGTAGATCCTATCAAATTTTGGACTTTCCACGTCAAAAAGGATCTACACTGTTTTCTGGATGAACTAAGAATGCTTCTCTGACTCATTGGCAAACAGTGTAGACCCAGATTAGAATGCGCACATGAGCAGGCTGATCAATGTGTAAGGTTTTCAGATCAGCCATAAGTCCATTTTTGTCATGGCGCGTCGCTAATTGTTTGGTAATGTCTCAACTCAATTTGTAACTGAATCTATTAGTGTTTAAATGTTGTAATTGTTCATTTGTTAGTTATAAAACACGAAAAAAAATGAAACTGGTGAAAATAAATGTTTATATCAAAAATAAATTGTGTTTTTCTAATATTTCCTAATTGTTTGGTGTTTTTAAAAAAAAGATCACGTCGGACTATGATTAGGTACTTATGACAAGCAAGTTTGACATTTAACAACTGAAATGGAATGTTGATGAAACAACTGGTGTGTAAATTAATTAATCAAAAGCTATAAATATGAACTTCAATTTATCAAAATAAAACAGACTGAATACATCAAAGTTATGAATCTTTATTTAAATTTACACCGACAAATACAAGTCAACACAAAATAGCTGCAGTATGTGTGTAAATATAAAACTTGAAAAAATGCATGTAAACAAAATGAAGCTTTTGATATAAAAACAATCAACTGGTTAGAAGTAAATGCATGTGAACACAGTCTAATACTTGCCTACAATAGTCATTAAAGGATTTCAGTCAAAGGAATGTAAACAAAGTATACATGTAGTGGTTTCAAGTTTTCAAAATCGGGTCTCGAGATTTTAAAACTGAGAATAGAGACCAGACTCAAATCTTTAGGATCTGGCCACAGATTATAAAACTTTGTTCATGTTCAACTCAATTCTGTGCTCAAACTGAATATAACTAGAACATTAAGAACAATCATAAAAAATAAATAACTGTATGATCTACAGTCGTTAAAGAGACAAACTATGTTGTATTTCAGTTTATTTTTTTTTATTTTAGATAATAACAGAAAACCAAGAATCTAATTTTCATGTTCAAATTGAGTTGAACATGAAACAAGTTTTATAATCACAGGGCCTGGTTTGCTAAAATGGAGAGTGGTTTCCATTTCAGCCAATAAGATGCTTGATATTTGAGACTGGTCTCCAAACTCAGTGCTATAATTTTTGGCACAGGCCCTAATATTAGGATGTGCCAGCTGATCTGGATCTACACTGGTCACACATGCATTAAAATGCGTATTATGAAGTATATCTATGAAGTATAGATGTTACATGGTGACATGTTTCACAACATAATCTGTCATATACCCAAATGCAGATATACATATATTCTATAATAATTCTAATAATTTCATTAAAGTTTTTTTTTTATTTATTAAAGCTTCTTACTGCAGGGTTCTAGCTGGTGATTGTCATATATAGTAAATTTTGTAAATCTAGCACATTTGTCCCCGCTAAATGCAAAGCGTTGCCAAAAAGTAGGACACATTTATCAGTTGTAATATAAAATTGTTTTATGACTATAAAATACATTTACAAACTTAATGAAAATTATACAGCTTCAAGTAAAAAATACTCATTAGAAAAAGAATTTGCTTTTCCTTTGCATTAAAGTATATTAAACCTTTACCCCATGGATAAACCTTTATTGTGTGGACGAACACTGTAGATCCAGATCAGCAGACACATTTCTGCCATCTGATCAGGATCTACACTGTTTGCTTTATCTGACCGAGGTGCATCCAGTGCAGATTCAAATCAGATGGCACAGATTTTCCAGCTGATCTGAATCTTTAATTGCCGCACATGCATTAAAAAGTAATTGGTAAACTATTTTACAAACTGATTAAATGTAAGAGAAAAAACTATTCCTTTAACAGACTGTTCAAACTAGAATGTGTCCTTGAACACTGATGCCCCCACTGCTGCAACATAATTTTTAATAACAAGGGGCCATAACTCTGGTAAAAATGGTCGCAGGAAAAAATCCTTTCTTTATCATCTACACATCCTGCTTGATCATCTGTGCAAGTTTGAAAGAAATCTGCCTTTTAGTTTAGGACGGCAGATGGATGAACATATGAACGGATGGACGATTGCAACTCCATTATGCCTCCCACTTTGTGGGGGATTAAAAATAAATACCATATATTAAATACAAAGAACACATAACTCCATACAACAATCAATAGGTTGGGATCACACTGGACATCACCAAATCTAAGTCACTGACAGTTGAATAGGTTTCAATAAGAATTCACATTATTACAGTTTTCTAAAACAACAAGGTCAGAAGGTTACTTGAGATTCACAGAACATGAGCAATATGAAACATGATTTGTTCTAGCCTTTTATGCAGGTTTAACCTTTTACTCCATGGAACTTGGCTGTTATTCCAAGGCGAAAAAGTTAGATCCAGATGAGCCGGAACATTTATGCCATCAGATCAGGATCTACATTGTTCTACATAGATTAATTAGTTTATTTTTTATCAAGTAGCTGCCAGTGTAGATCCAGATCAGATGACAGGGATGTGCTGGCTATTCTGGATCTAAACTGGTCATATACACAACAAAACCTGTATATATAAAAGTTTTAAATTAATGTTCACATAATTTGCAAAGTAGGCAAATTCAAACCCACAGTAAAAGTTACACATAGGATTACTTGTTTTATATATCTTTTTCAATTGCACAAATCATTGCCAACTCCAAAATATGATGTCAGGAATATGCACCAACATTTGCTCCTGCAAAAAATGATACCACAGTTTTGTTTTAATAATACCAAGAGTCTGATTTGAATTTTATCCCTTAAGCCTTTCCTCCATATTTATGCCTTTATGGTATGGGCAAAACAGTGTAGATCCAGATCAGCCAGGACCAATGTGCCATCCAATCTGTTTGCTTTTTTATCTATTAGTTTCTCTCTGACCAAAATGTGAACTGTGCAGATCGTGATCAGTTGGCATGAATGTGCTGGCTTATCTGGATCTACAGTGTTTGCCCATGTGTAGAAAGACCTTATATATGGAGGAAACGATTCAATTATGTCATAAACACACAACATAGCTTATTCTGCATTTTGCTGAAACATTATCTGGTATAAACAGTAATTGTTTTTGTTTTTATAACAAAATACTAGGTTATTCATTTAAAAAAACTGGTTGGTTATTTTTAAACAAGGCAAGAACTGAAAATCTCTAAACTATAACAAAACAGACAGCTTCGAAAACATGAATACATTTACCACATATGAGAAAGCTCCATTTTTCTTTTCCTATGGAAATAAGAGACTGTAATGTTTTGGACATACAATGAAATACAAGATTTAATTGTTTAGATCTAGAATGTACTGGCTAGAAAGGTAAGCCCATTACATTTCAGTTGGTAAACTGTAAAACATTTCCTACTTTTTTCTTTCTTTAAGTTTGGATTTTTGACAATCACACTGTAAAACCTAAATGGGCACTTCAAAAACATGCTTGAAAACAGGCAAATAATTATAACATATAACAGAGAATGCCCTCATTATCATGTAAAATATTTAATTTAAAACAATAAATCTTTTAAACAAATATAAATTAGAGCAACAAAGAAAACATGATGTAAATAATAAAACAAAAACTCCAACATAAAAACAAGATCACAGCAATGACAAGTAAATGTATTATGTAAACAGTTAAATTAACAATATCAAAACAAGGTCAGCCATGCATGAGCATTTAATTTAGATTAAGAAATAATTAAAATATCATAACAACAATAAAAAATTAACACACAACATGAAGTCTTTAACATAAAAAAATGAAAACAATTCTGGATTTAACTTATCTCGTACTACAAAAATTTGTGAGATTCTGGGCCCAAGATCATAAAACTAAGATTTAAGATCAGTCTCAAATCTCAAGGATCTGATTGGCTGAAATGGCGACTGGTCGCCATTTCAGCCAATCAGATCCTTGAGATTTGAGACTGATCTCCAGATTTAGTTTTATGATCTTGGGCACTGGTTCTTACAAATACAAGTAGAATGTTAATGCTAACCACCAAGTGGCCGCAAAGATTTCCAGCAGAAAATATGTAAAGCTCTTAACCCTTACCTCCATAGAAACATCTTTATTGTGTGGGCGAACAGTTTAAATCCAGATCAGGATCTAAACTATTTGTTTTTTATTCATTAAGTTATTTCTAACCAAAATGCGACCAGTGCAGATCCTGATCAGATTGCACGGATGTGCCGGCTGATCTGGATCTACACTGGTCACACATGTGTAAAAACGTGTAATTATGGAGGAAAGGGTTAAATGGAAGAATGGTATGATGAAAATTCTTTTAGTTAGTTAATACACTGAGAAAAATCTCAGTTTTATTATACACTTAGCCTCTAATTCTTCAAAACAATTTAAAAGCAATAGATAGAAAATTAAAAAAAATTCTCACCAACAAAATGATAATTTATATATGTATAAAAGTAAAAAATAAAACAACTTTACATGAATAAATCTAATTATCTATTTCCTCCATAAATACGCATTTTTACGCATGTGCCGTCTGATCAGGATCTGCACTGGTTGCATTTTGGTCCAAAATAACCTTGTGAATCAAAAAGCAAACAGTTTAGATCCTGATCAGATGCCATGGATATGCCAGCTGATCTGGATCTAAACTGTTTGCCCATGCAATAAAGGTTTATCTATGGAGGAAAGGTTTAAACATACAGTCACTGGTCCAAAGTACACAATAAAATGTTCAATGAGATAACAAACTCATACATGCTACAGTTTCCTGAATATCCAAACAAGGTTTTATGGAGAATGACTGAAAGTTTGAAAATGAAACATTGTTAGAGCTATTATTTAAAAAAAAACAAAAACAAACAAGAGCCAGTCGCAAACGACTGCACGCTCGACTATTCGAAGTCAGACATATTTAAGCACATTTTAAAATGGGCTTCATTTAAACTGGGGAGTGATTCAGGAGTTTATGACACCCAACACACACACATGAACAAAAGTTTCTTAATCCAAGTTAGGAAATCAATAAATTACACTTAATTTATTATTGTAGTTTTTTAGAGGGTTTACACAACCCAGCCCATACACCCCTGATCCCACACCCATCAACCCACTATCCCTGCCCACCTATAGTGATGTGGTGAGGTGTGGTGTAGTATAGTATGGTATGGTATACTGGTTGCTGTTGTTGGTGTTGTTGCTGTTGTTTGTATTGTTGTTGGTGTTGGTAGTGATGGTGTTGTTGTTGTTGTTGGTGGTGGTGTTGTTCTTGTTGGTGGTGGTGGTGTTGTTGATGGTGTTGTTGTTGGTGTTGATGTTGGTGTTGTTGTTGGTGTTGTTGATGCTGTTGATGATGCTGTTGGTGGTGTTGTTGTTGGTGGTGGTGTTGTTGATGGTGGTGTTGTTGCTGGTGGTGGTGTTGACGGTGTTGTTGGTGGTGGTGTTGTTGTTGTTATTTGTGTTATTGTTGGTTGTGTTGTTGTTGTTGTTGTTGGTGGTGGTAGTGATGTTGTTGTTGTTGTTGGTGGTGGTGGTGTTGGTGTTGTTGTTGATGTTGTTGGTTGTTGGTGTTGTTGATGCTATTGTTGGTGTTGATGTTGTTGATGGTGGTGGTGTTGACGGTGTTGTTGGTGGTGTTGTTGTTATTTGTGTTATTGTTGGTTGTGTTGTTGTTGTTGGTGGTGGTGGTGATGTTGTTGTTGATGTTGTTTATGGTGGTGGTGTAGGTGGTGTGGTGTGTTTGGGGGTGGTGGTGTTGTTGTTGTTGTTGGTGGTGGTATGTGGTGGTGGTGTGGTGTGGTGGGTGGTGGTGGTGTGGTGTGATAGTGTTGGTATGTGGTGGTGGTGGGGGTGGTGCGGTGGGGGTGGTGTTGGTGGTGGTTGTATGTGGTGGTGGTGGGTGGTGGTGGTGGTGGTGTGGTATGGTGTGGTGTGGTGTGGTGTGGTATGGTATGGTATGGTATGGTATTAGCATAGTATAGTGTAGTATAGTATAACCACTCAACACTTTCAACCAAAGTATGTTACGTACATCTGTTTTAAACCTTTTCTATAGCATTACCTATGAAAAACACTAACATTGAAACTTTAACCATAATTTCTAAGTCTTAATTCTAATTTCTAAGCGAAGAAGGACAAAAGTTTAATAAACAAGAGGGCCATGATGGCCCTATATCGCTCACCTGAGTACAAAAGTACTCTCTGCTTGTGGTTTAAGACAAGAAGATTTTTAAAGTTTTGCCTATACAAGTCTATGTAAAATGAAGTGACCCCTGGGGCGGGGCCAATTTTGACCCCAGGAAAATAATTTGAACAATCTTTGTAGAGTTCCAGTAGAGGATGCTAAATGCCAAATATCTAAGCTCTAGGCCTTGTGGTTTCAGACAAGAAGATTTTTAAAGTTTTGCCTATACAAGTCTATATAAAATGAAGTGACCCCTGGGGCGGGGCCAATTTTGACCCCAGGGAAATCATTTGAACAATCTTTGTAGAGTTCCACTAGAGGGTGCTAAATGCCAAATATCTAAGCTCTAGGCCTTGTGGTTTCAGACAAGAAGATTTTTTAAAGTTTTTCCTATATAAGTCTATGCAAAATGAAGTGACCCCTGGGGTGGGGCCAATTTTGACCCCAGGGAAATAATTTGAACAATCATTGTAGAGTTCCACTAGAGGGTGCTAAATGCCAAATATCTAAACTGTAGGCCTTGTGGTTTCAGACAAGAAGATTTTAAAAGTTTTTCCTATACAAGTCTTTATAAAATGAAGTGACACCTGGGGAGGGGCCAATTTAGACCCCTGGGGAATAATTTGAACAATCTTTGTAGAGTTTCACTAGAGGATGCTAAATGCCAAATATCTAAGCTCTAGGCCTTGTGGTTTCAGACAAGAAGATTTTTAAAGTTTTTCCTATATAAGTCTATGCAAAATGAAGTGACCCCTGGGGCGGGGCCAATTTTGACCCCAGGAGAATAATTTGAACAATCTTTGTAGAGTTCCACTAGAGGATGCTAAATGCCAAATATCTAAGCTCTAGGCCTTGTGGTTTCAGACAAGAAGATTTTTAAAGTTTTTCCTTTCGGTTGCCATGGCAACCAGAGTTCTGCATGGAATTGATATCTTTGAACAACTTTGGAAGAGCTTCATGCAAGGAACATCCGTGGCAAGTTTCGTCAAAATTGGCCAAGCCGTTTCAGAGAAGGAGTCGTTTGAAGAAAAAGTTGACGACGGACGGACGGACGGACGACGGACATCAGGCGATCACAAAAGCTCACCATGAGCACTTCGTGCTCAGGTGAGCTAAAAAGCAAGGATGAGTTATGTACCTTTGAACATCAACCGGATGTATGATAAAATTAAGGTATACAAAGTTTTAAAGTTGTGGTTTTAATAGAATAAAAGTTATGAGGTCACCAGCTTGCACGCAAACTTTAACCTTAATTTCTAAGTCTAAAAAGGGCAATAGTTTGATATAAATCAAAGAAAGAGTTATGGTTCTTGGTATACATAGTCAGGGTCATGATAGTGAACAAGTTTCAAAGCTATAGTACAAGAAGTATGAAAGTAACTAGCTTGCATGCAAACTTTAACCAGAAATTCTAAGTAAAAAAGGGCAATAATTTGATAAAAATCAAAGAAAGAGTTATGGTTCTTGGCATACATAGTCAGGGTCATGATGTGAACAAGTGTCTTTAGTTTCAAAGCTATAGTACAAGAAGTAAGAAAGTAACTAGCTAATGCACGCAGAATTTAAACAGAAATTATAAGTTGAAAAAGGGCCATAATTTGATTAAAAATTAAAGAAAGAGTTATGGTTCTTGGCAAACATATTCGGGGTCATGATGGTAAACAAATGTTGAAAGTTTCAAAGCTATAGTACAAGAAGTATGAAAGTAACTAGCTTGCACGCAAACTTTAACCTGAAATTCTAAGTCGAAAAAGAAACAAAATGGAAGTTGGAGTTATGGTTCTTGGCATACACACTCGGGATATAATAATGAACAAGTGTTGAAAGTTTCAAAGCTGTAGTACAAGTAGTATGGAAGTTATTGGTTTGTACAATAGCTTGCATGCAAACTTTAACCTGAAATTTTAAGTCGAAAAAGGACCATAATTTGATCAACATTAAAGTTAGAGTTATGGTTCTTGGCATACACACTCGGGACATGATGATGAACAAGTGTGCCAAGTTTCAAAGCTGTAGTATAAGTATCATTTAAGTTATGAGTTTGTACAGTAGCTTGCACGCAAATTTTAACCTGAAATTCAAAGTCGAAAAAGGGCCATAATTTGATCAAAATGAAAGTTTGAGTTATGGTTCTTGGCAAACACACTCGGGACATGATGATGGACACGTGTGCCAAGTTTCAAAGCTGTAGTATAAGTATTATTGAAGTTATGAGTTTGTACAGTAGCTTGTACGCAAACTTTAACCTGAAATTCTAAGTCGAAAAAGGGCCATAATTTGATCAAAATGAAAGTTTGAGTTATGGTTCTTGGCAAACACACTCGGGACATGATGATGGACACGTGTGCCAAGTTTCAAAGCTGTAGTATAAGTATTATTGAAGTTATGAGTTTGTACAGTAGCTTGTACGCAAACTTTAACCTGAAATTCTAAGTCGAAAAAGGGCCATAATTTGATCAAAATGTAAGTTAGAGTTATGGTTCTTGGCATACACACTCGGGACATGATGATGAACAAGTGTGCCAAGTTTCAAAGCTGTAGCTATAGTAGTTTTTAAGATATAGGTATGTTGCACGCAAACTTTAACCAAAGCGGGACACCGACGCCCAAGTGAGTAGAATAGCTCGACATATTCTTCGAATAGTCGAGCTAAAAAACAACAACAAGAAAATGTTTCTTGTTTCAGTACATATCTCCCCCGTTGCACAGTAATAAAAGAAAGTTTGTTCATGTGAGCTTGACTGAACAAGGGTTCTTGAGATACTGAGCAGAAATTTAGTGGAAATATGACTTTTACTGCCACTGTGACCTTGATCTTTGAATCCTCAAATCACCCTATGAAGTTTGAAGACTATGTGTTTACGGAATTCCTGTTACCAAGCCGAAACCTAAGTGTGGCGGAATGATTTACTGACTTACTAACAGGCAGATGGACATAAACAATATCTCTCCTCTAAAAGGAGATCACATAACCATTAAATGATGATACTATTAGAATACTGTTTGTTAAGTACAACTGATATACAGATAAACATGCCAATCTGCAGTGACATCAAAGTGCCATTCTAAGTGGTATAACTCTTTACTCCATATAAACAGGTTTTATCGCATGTGCAAACAGTGTTGATCCAGATCAGCAGACACATCTATGCCATCTGATCATGATCGAAACAGTTCATTTCTTGGTCAGAAATAACCTAATGAATAAAAAAGCAAACAGTGTAGATCCTAATCAGACAGAATGAATGTGATTTACACTGTTCGCTCCTGTGATAACAGCCATATCATATAGAGTAAAGGATGATACAGGGTGTACATTAAACAAACAACTGAATCCCGACAAAAAATGCATCTGAATAAATGCAGTAAAACAATAATATAAATAAAATAAAGACTGAATCTCGACAAAAACTGCATCTGAATAAATGCAGTAAAACAATCATATAAATAAAATAAAGTAACAAATATTTGGTCCCTCTATTCAGAGCTTATGCATTAATATTGTAATATAATCTAATAGGCATTACATTATTCTGAGATCATGGTATTAGCTGTTAAACAGTATCTGACCAGAAGTTTACCCTTTTCTCCTTTATGATCAGGATCTGCACTGTTAGCTTTTTGATTTATTAAGCAGGTTATTTCTGACCAAAAAGCAAACAGTGCAGATTGTGATAATGTGATAATGTGGCATGGATGCGCAGATGATCTGGATGAACACTAGTCATACATGTGGTAAAATATTGAAAAGGGTTAAATATAACAACTTCAATGCTTTTAGATAGCATTCACAAATCGAAATCATTATTAAAAATGTATAACCTGTATCCAAAGATTCAAGTACTTTAACAAGCATCGTACCGTGCAGTCCTTGCATGGCACTTCTTAGCACAGCTAAATAAACAAATAAAAAACAAAAACAACAAAATATTAAACAAAACACAACAAGATGGGAGTTGGCACAACAGTTGTATACCCTGCCACTGTATGGAATATGTACATGCCAAAGATATAAGTTTATTATTCTCACAGTTATTCAATATGTTATCCATTGTATCCAAAAAGGAATGAAAAGAGACAGAGCAGAATTTATAAGCCTGATATGCATGTAGTCTTGGAGAGCTGTGTAACTAACTTATAGGATAAAAGCTACTTGTAGTAAAAGCAAACAAAACAGATAAGATGTGAAATGATTGGATATAAGGAAAATGTGGGAACAGGTTAGATCCAGATCAGTCTGCTGATCCAAGCCATCTGATAAGGATCTACACTGTTCTCATATAGTGACAATAGTCATCCAATGGCGTAAAGGGTTAACGCTTTCCTCCATAGATACACCTTAAGTGTCTATCCGTGCAGTCTGTTCAGGATCTAAACTGTTCGCTTTTTGATTAGTTAGGTTATTTCTGACCAAAATGCGACCAGTGCAGATCCTGATCAGACGGCACAGATTTGCCGGCTGATCTGGACCTACACTGGGAACACATGCAAAAAAAAATAAGGGCTAAACAAAGCATCTGTCACATGTACAACTGGTGTAGACCCTGATTAACCTGCAGATATATGTACATTCTGATCAGGGTTTACACTGTTTATTTCTCTTTCAATAAATTCAGTAATATATTTCTGTATAACAACCCTCTTGACACTGATGAACTTGCCTAAATAAATAGAAAGGTTGACTTACCACTTTCAGCTGAACCTTCTACTCCACTTTTCAGAAATTTTGAGGAAGTTAGTTTTATCATATATACTTTTAAACAAATATGAATTTATGTTTCCACACACATATCATATATTATTTTCAATTTAAAATGGCAAGGAAAAGCTTAAAACAATAAATACAAGTGATAGGTATTTTGCAGAAACACAACTGTCCTGCACAAGTGTGTATGTTAAGGTATACTTTGGTACTTTGCAACATGTTTACACCTCCATCACTTTATCCAGGGCACAAGGTAATTAACACTCAGACTAAATCAGTCAATCTTAAGCAGCTGACTGGGTGACATTGAAACCAGTCTCTAAATTGAATTGAGGCTTTTTTGTTTTGAGACTGGTCTCCAATATCAGTTTTGTGATCTTGAACACAAGACCAATGACCACTGAGATTGGAGACCAGTCTGAAAATTCTTGCTTGTGATATATTGGTCAGTTTGAAGACTGAAATGGATTTCATCCAATCAGCTGCTAGAGTTTAAGACCTGTATTTAGTCTCAGATTTATGACATTGAGCCATGTATTAGTACCCTGCAAGTCCATAACAAAATTTTGAAGCAGATCTAACGAGCTCTGTTATGTATTATCACTGTCTTTCCTTTTGATTTTGTTGTTGAATAAGCAACGTGAATATCCACAAATGTAACATCATATGACTCTGTGCTTTGCTAAATCTGTGCTTTGCTAAGTGTTGAACTGTAGTTGTGGAGAAGTTGAACTTGGCCCCTAGAAGAAGAAAAACTATTCAAAATGTACAATAAAACATATTAGTGAATATAGGTAGTAAAACTGGCTTATTTTCAATTAATTTTGAAACTGAATTTTATCAATATGCACTCATTGCACTTCATTTTACATGAGTACTTAGCTCCATCAACTTAAATCACTAATTATGTGGTAGCTTTTAATCACTGAAACATGTCACTGCCAATGGGACTCAAAATAAATAAGTGTCTATCTCCCACAGACGGTGATACCACTTCAAAATTTATGCAAATAAGTAAAGGTAGACTCCATAAAGATCACCGTGAAATAAATTAAACACACCCAAATTTGCTACCTTAGCCTATCTGGATGGATGGGCCGGATCAATGTTTTCACTGTTTCAAGAAAATTGCAAATTATTTAACTCAACAGGCATCTTGTCGTTGAAAACAAAATGCAAGAGACTAATCAACTTGCTTGCAAAATTTACATAAACCAATCTATCATGAATGCCTGATCAAATGACTGTCAAACAGGCAAAAGTCTTGAAATACTTGAAGGCAGCAAAAATCATATCATCTGATTGTATAAGGTTCAACAGTGAGCTGCTGTGGCAGAAACTCTGATCTTGCAATAATTTCATGCTATATATTAAAAATGTTGAATTATTATTAGGTTAGGTCTGTCTCCTGGGAAAATATACCCTGGACCGACGATGGACTAAGATTGAGACCAGTCTCAAATCTCAAGCATCTGATCTGATTCTCAGTTTTATAATCTTTGACCCATTTTGGGAGGACTGAGGATTAAATATTACCCATAAAGAGTTGTAAGAACACCGAAAAGATTTAGGCTAAACATTAAAAAACTGTTACTGGAGACCAGTCTCAAATCTCAAGCATCTGACTGGCTCAAATGGAGACAAGTCTATATCAGCCAATCAGATCCTTGAGATCTGAGAATGGTTCTATTTTCAGTTTTAAATCTTTAGCAGGAGCAGAAAAAAGAGAAAATGTTGGACATACTCCATCCCTGCTGTACATTCTGCGGCCTCTGTCATCCAGTAGTTCGGACTCCCAGTCTTCTTCTTGAGGATCAAAGTTATACAGCGGCATCAGGTGGTGCCGCAATCTCTCCATTCTACAAATCAAGTTTACAAAAATTTCAGATATAAAAGATGGCCATATATATATATCACTTTTATAGCATGGGCTAACAGTGTAGATCCAGATCAGCTGGCAGATCTATCTGTCTGATCGGGATCTTCACTGTTACCTTTAAGATTCAATTGGTTATTTCTGATGAAGAAGTGACCAGTATAGATCCTGATCAGATCACACATGCCATTAATGCGTATGTATGGAAGGTTAACCTGAACAAATTTACAGAAGAAAATATATGCCGTCCTAGATTGATTTTGTAAATGCTCATTAATAAACACTAGTCTGAAATTACAAGTGACTTCTCTCATATTTTCTTAAATTATAAATGCAAACTGTTGTAACATATACTTGATCAAAGTATTTACCCATTTTTGTTGGCACAATCAAGATAAAACTTCACATAACGAAATCTAACCTGTAATTTACACAGTCTTATCCGTCCCAAAACTTACCTATTTTTTCTTACTATAACCATAATCTGAAAGAATAAAACATAATAATGAATGCTTGAGAATAACTAATAATATACAGTATACACTGGTAATAATGTTAAACTCTATTATGAATAATAAACTTTTCTAAGACTAAATAGACTATTGTGCCAGTTTGGTGTTGTGGTAGGCAAAGAATGACTCCAAGAGTATTCAACAGTATAATAACAGTTTATACTAGCATGAAAGCTTTTGAAAAAGGGAGATGTTCCAAGAATGACTACTCTTGCATGCTTATTCATACACTATAATAATGCATTGGTTATCTTTCTTCCATCATTGTTCATATATCTAAAATATATATACATACATGCCATATTTCTGGAAAGCATTCCAGGGGATTTGGTTCAAAATTCCAGGGGATTCCGATATAATTCCAGGGGATTTTTTAACGCGGCTAAACAAGCGGAATTTGCTAGAAACTAAACTAAGATGCAATATTAAATATATTTATCCTCATTTATTTAAACAATATTTTTATTATGTTTTTTTGTAACAGGGTGTCAGCACATAATAAAACTATATAAAACAAACACTAGATGAACTGTCCGACAAACTCTGATGTGCATAGCACAGACTAAAATCAGTTAGAACAATTATTTAAGTTAATTAACATGGACTTGGATGTTATTAACTTGCTGCAGATGCTGAGTTCGAACGCTCAACATATGGTCTCTGCAGTCAACCAGACCAGGAGTCAGTCTGAATCTTTTTAAGTATGCTAAGGCGGTTTGTTTAGAAAAGTCTTTGTGTATTTACATTATAATTTCTATTTTCTGTTCAAATTCCCCATGAAAATTAAATATTGCTGCCCAAAAATTGTGTTCGAGCAACACTACTGAAGTCCATCTGGATCTGTCCTTGAATATATCAAATGTTGCAGCTTCAATGGCTATTATATTTTTATTCCAAGGATGCAAGAATCAGCTTGACTGGTCATTTCTTCCTAATTTGTAATTAAAAAAAATATTTGCAAACGTGCCAAAACGTTAATTGTTGGTCAAAAGACGAATAATTTGTATCCGAAAGTGTCCCATTATCCGGATACACACATATTTTGGACATCATAAAAAAACCTTCAATCCTTTGACAACTCCGCTAATTGTACATAAAACAGACGGTATACTTGTGATTTCATTCACACCTATGCAAACAATCAATTATCCAATAAACAATCCTGTTAAGTGTCAATTCTCACTAAATAATCGATAATCCTCTCGGTGACACTAATTAGACGAATTCAGAACGTTTTGACACAACCGTTAGGAGTCCGAGATACGTAATGGTGTATTCGGCGTATAGACTAATGTCTGATATGAGAGCGACAAAAATGCATTTTTATACCGTTTTTCTTAACTTTTGTTAATTCCGGGGGATTTTCGTCTCCCGCCGGGGGGCCAGGGGATGGCTCTCAGGGGTTTTTCTGCCTATTTTGGGAAAAGGAGTCTGGAAATTTTGGGAAATTTTTATCGACAAAAAATGCCCATTTTGGGAATTTTCACATTGATAAAAAAGTCCATTTTGGGAAATTTCAATTTGCATTTATTTAGCTTAAATCAGTCAACTTTTACATTACCAATATACTTTTACCAGCTTTTTGGTCTTTATTCAAACAAACATTGCAAAACTGGTAACTTGTTAGCCAACTGTTATCAGAAATAATTTTCTCATTTAAGTTATTCATTATACAAAATTGAAACACTTTATAAAATAGTGAAACTGTAGCAAATTTAATGGTTATTTTAGAGTATTAACTAAAAAAAGTCCAGATAAACGTTAGTTTTTATTGTAGAACTTATTGTTGTGCAAAGCCATCATAGTCGCGAAAATACATTACAAAAAGAATTAAGTGTCTAACGAGTCATATTATGATGCATCTTCTGCAGTTATGGGTACCTTCTGTAACGTTTGCAAAACAGTTCTAAATTTATTGATATATTCAATAGCTGTAATGTTGAAAAAGTCCAGAAAATATTCATGCTTACAGTTAAATCAGGGTCACTGAATGCTTGCAATTTCTAGATAATGGGAAGTCACCCTTCTATTACCTGTGTAATTTGATATATTTTATTCGATTTTTGCAGAAATTTTGGAAATAAAATACGTTTTTCAATTGGGAAAAATAACAACTGGATATGATTGGGAACAGGGCCGTTTGCTTTGGGAACACCTCCGTTTTCCGGAGGCGCAGACAGTGCTGAAAAACCCCTGGCTCTAAATTCCGGGGGATTTTTCCCCCCGCCGGGGGATATGGAATGTATGTATATATAACATGCATGCTTGATAGTTTAACGGTCAGTCTCTGAGTCGCAATCGTAGAATAAACATCTTCAAATAATCTGTGTTACTATCATTCAATACTCCAGTACATTTACAGACCCAAAGAACAGAACATCGTATGTGGGCGTGGGTTCAAATCCCACTTCTGACACCATGTGTCAGTTTGGCATTGTGGTAGGCAAAGAATGATAAATGTTATAATAGTCAGCACAGGGGTATAGCATAAATATATAGCATTTAAAATAATCATCATATTACAACAATTATATAATACAGTGCAGCATTACTCTATTTTAGAGTTATGCTGCTAAACACAGAATGATTTCTTAACAAGTTTTTGATTTTTTAATCAAGTTGATGAAGATGTTCCGGAACTGACTGAATGCCAAAACTGATTAATGAACTGCATTTGATAGTAAATTTTATGTAAATGGACTGATTATGGTTCCAGTCTATCAAAACAAAATAAAAATAGTGTTTTTGTCCAGTGTAGACCCTAAAATAACAATATTAATTATAGAGGGGTCAATTTTTTAGAAAATTCAGGTTCAGTCTCCAAAGCTCCTAAGCAAAGTATCAACGTTATTATTTTTTGTGTGTCAACACCATACTTACTAAAAATGCTATAAGGGCAACAACTGCCAAAGCACCTAGAGGAATCATAACATAGGCCAATGTGTGGTCATTTCCTGCAGCCATATTTCCTTTAGAAACAACTTCAACAGCCTGTGTAGTTAAATCTGTTGCATTGGTCACTGAACCCATTTTCAAATTTTATGTTTTACTTTGCAAAAAATCTCTTTCAATGTGATGACATAAATATTTCTGTTATATTTAGCACTGACTCCATGAGTCTATAATCATATGCCTGTGTGGTCATTTACATAATAAACTACAGTAGACCGCTTCATTCCAAAAGAGGTGTCAGCTGTTGGACTAGTAAGCAGATAAAAGATTGTCAGCAGTTAATTGCCGCTTCGATTTGCTAAACTGGTGAGTAGCTTTATTCAGAGTTTTTCAGTAACAGATAAATGAAAGAAAAATAGTTTTGACAGCTGCGACTTGACATTTCGCCGGAAGTTATTCCTGGGAAGAATGCCGAAGAGAACCGAATCGTTTTCGTCTCTCATCGGGTACCAGACAAGAGATATTCATTCAACTTCCGGGAAAAATAATTATCCATATTTTCGACAAATGTCAACAATTTTTCAAGACTTTGATGCTGCTAATCCTTTAATTTCAGACATCGCAAATCAGTCTATAACGCAGAGTATTTTGGATCATTTCAGAGCTTGTTTCAAAGCTCTGTACGAAATTTGGTTGTTGATTTTAGACTTCAACATTGAGATCCAAGTCCTTCTATTTCTGTTAGTGTTCCTTGTCTTCAACATTGTTGCCATTCACATTGCATGGAATATTTACAGTCCAGTTATCAGAAATCCTGACATTCCAGGTATATTTTGTTACAAAATAATTTCATATATGGCCAGTTTTCACATATTTTTCCATACCCTTCCTTTTTTGTGACCTGGTTACACTGGTCACATTGGTTACATGTATCAAATATTGATTTCTGATTCAACAACAACAACACTCATTGTATCGATTAAAATTGATTACTGATGATGAATGGGGATTTTATTCAACAACACTCATTGTATCGATTAAAATTGATTACTGATGATGAATGGGGATTTTATTGAAAAGACAACAGCAGCAGCAGCAGTAACACCACAACAACAACAACAACAAGAGGGCCATGATGGCCCTTATATCGCTCACCTGAGTACAAAAGTACTCTCAGCTTGTGGTTTCAGACAAGAAGATTTTTAAAGTTTTTCCTATATCAGTCTATATAAAATAAAGTGAACCCTGGGGCGGGGCCAATTTTGACCCCAGGGAAATCATTTGGACAATCTTTGAAGATTTCCACTAGAGGGTGCTAAATGCCAAATATCTAAGCTCTAGGCCTTGTGGTTTCAGACAAGAAGATTTTTAAAGTTTTTCCTATACAAGTCTATATAAAATGAAGTGACCCCTGGGGCGGGGCCAATTTAGACCCCTGGGAAATAATTTGAACAATCTTTGTAGAGTTCCACTAGAGGATGCTAAATGCCATATATCTAAGCTCTAGGCCTTGTGGTTTCAGACAAGAAGATTTTTAAATTTTTCCTATACAGGTCTATATAAAATGAAGTGACCCCTGGGGCGGGGCCAATTTAGACCCCTGGGAAATAATTTGAACAATCTTTGTAGAGTTCCACTAGAGGATGCTAAATGCCATATATCTAAGCTCTAGGCCTTGTGGTTTCAGACAAGAAGATTTTTAAATTTTTCCTATACAAGTCTATATAAAATGAAGTGACCCCTGGGGCGGGGCCAATTTAGACCCCTGGGAAATAATTTGAACAATCTTTGTAGAGTTTCACAAGAGGATGCTTAATGCCAAATATCTAAGCTCTAGGCCTTGTGGTTTCAGACAAGAAGATTTTTAAAGTTTTTCCTATATAAGTCTATATCAAATGAAGTGACCCCTGGGGCGGGGCCACTTTAGACCCCAGGGAAATAATTTGAACAATCTTTGTAGAGTTTCACAAGAGGATGCTAAATGCCAAATATCTAAGCTCTAGGCCTTGTGGTTTCAGACAAGAAGATTTTTAAAGTTTTTCCTATAAAAGTCTATTTAAATAAAGTGACCCCTGGGGCGGGGCCAATTTTGACCCCAGGGAAATAATTTGAACAATCTTTGTAGAGTTACACTAGAGGATGCTAAATGCCGAATATCTAAGCTCTAGGCCTTGTGGTTTCAGACAAGAAGATTTTTAAAGTTTTTCCTATATAAGTCTATGTAAAATGAAGTGACCCCTGGGGCAGGGCAAATTTTGACCCCAGGGAAATAATTTGAACAATCTTTGTAGAGTTCCGCTAGAGGATGCTAAATGCCAAATATCTAAGCTCTAGGCCTTGTGGTTTCAGACAAGAAGATTTTTAAAGTTTTTCCTATATAAGTCTATGTAAAATGAAGTGACCCCTGGGGCGGGGCCAATTTTGACCCCAGGGAAATAATTTGAACAATCTTTGTAGAGTTCCGCTAGAGGATGCTAAATGCCAAATATCTAAGCTCTAGGCCTTGTGGTTTCAGACAAGAAGATTTTTAAAGTTTTTCCTATATAAGTCTATGTAAAATGAAGTGACCCCTGGGGCGGGGCCAATTTTGATAGTGAAAGAGACAATAACTAGTTCCTTTTAAAAAATAAAAGCTTTTTCTTATAAAAACTTTCTAGTTATAATATAATTGATAGTATTTTACTAGTTTAATATACCACAAAAACATCATTAAATAAAAATATATAATAACTTATAATATAAACTATTAATTACTTATTTGACTTAAATTTCATTTTTCTGGAACTGAACTTATTTTATCAATAAAAATGTGATAAACATTTAATTCTTTTTGCAGGGACAGTAATGATGACAGTAAAAGGAAAAGATGGGGGAAAAAGAACTGTCTACCTTGTCAAATATGACAATGGAGATGAGGAAAAGATTGATTTATATTCCGATTTTTTGGATGGTTCTTTGAAATTTATTTAAACCTGAACAAGAATTTGATATCTTCCCTATACTGTTTATTTCATTCAGAAATGTCTTAAACAAAGTTTATGTTTTTATCATACTGTTAAGTGTTCCATAAATGTTATTTGTCTATTCTTGAACTTCAATTAAATAACTTGAAACCAATGCATTTCAGATTTGTGTTTTTTTTTTAGGTTAGCTTGAGCAAGTATAAATACATTAAATTAGATACGAAGATCTATACCTATGATCTATTCTTTAAAAATAAATCATAAGCCATGATGTCTCATGTTAATAGTAAACTGATTATTTACTTGACAAAGACAGTAAACCGTTATTTATTATATCTATTTACTACGTGCACATCTGTGCTGCCTGATCAGGATTTATGTTGTTTACAGAAAGATTCAGTCAACCATGCCATCTGATCTGGATCTGTTCCCTGGTGTATCAAAAATAACCTATATTGCCAAAAAATATGTGTGTGACCAGTGCAGATCCAGATCAGATGGCATGATTGTGCCAGCTGATCTAGACTTACACTGGTCACACAGGTGTTCCACACGTATAGAGTAAAGGTACACAATAATTTTACGGAAGAGGGGTGGTTCTGATCCACACCGTCTTTACCAGTCAACCCAACTTCCCAAAATTTATTAATGACTCTTGTCCAACTGTTCCCTTGTGTGACCAGTGTGACCATGTATCCAATTTGATAAATAGAGAAATCAATGATTGTATTGCCTGTAACCACTTGTGACCTTCTGTACCCTGGTGTTACCAGTGTGACCATGCATCCAATTTGAAATAGAGAAATCAATGATTGTATTGCCTGTAACCACTTGTGACCTTCTGTACCCTGGTGTGACCAGTGTAACCATGTATCCAACTTGACAAAAAAGAGAAATCAATGATTGTATTGCCTGTAACCACTTGTAACCACCTGTACCCTGGTGTGACCAGTGTGACCATGTACCCAATTTGATAAATAGAGAAATCAATGATTGTATTGCTGTAACCACCTGTGACCACCTGTACCCTGGTGTGACCAGTGTGACCATGTATCCAATTTGAAAAATAGAGAAATCAATGATTGTATTGCTGTAACCACCTGTGACCACCTGTACCCTGATGTGACCAGTGTGACCATGTATCCAATTTGAAAAATAGAGAAATCAATGATTGTATTGCTGTAACCACTTGTGACCACCTGTACCCTGGTGTGACCAATGTGACCATGTATCCAATTTGAGAAATAGAGAAATCAATGATTGTATTGCTGTAACCACCTGTGACCACCTGTACCCTGGTGTGACCAGTGTGACCATGTATCCAATTTGATAAATAGAGAAATCAATGATTGTATTGCCTGTAACCACTTGTGACCTTCTGTACCCTGATGTGACCAGTGTGACCATGCATCCAATTTAAACAAAAGAAAAATCAATGATTGTATTGCCTGTAACCACTTGTGACCACCTGTACCCTGGTGTTACCAGTGTGACCATGTATCCAATTTAAATTTAACGACTTATTAATTGTGACCAACTGTACCCCAGTGTAACATTGTGACCAATCAATGTATGATTTCTATTAAAGCTGTGACCTGTGACCATAGGTTACAAATAACATACCATATGGAAATTACTGTGTTTTTAGGACATATCTAAATAATTTAGGTTTCCATTGGAGTCATTTTATTGGCAGCGGTCTAAAAGCTGCTTGTAGACCCTTGACTAGCATGCAAGAAATACAGCATTAAAGGGGCAACAGGACTATATAAACCTCAAGATGGCGCTGGGGCAGGCTTTTCTATAATTTTATACATGTTACACTTCAAGGAGCCCTTTTTTTCAAAATTTGAAAAAAAAACTACTGAAAAAAATATTTTGAAAATTTTCACAAATGTACATTGTAAGCCTTTTAAACATTTCATCTAAAAATTTAAGTGAAAAATGAATTATAAAGGTGACTCCGAAAAAGTTTAAACCTGTCTGACAGAAAATTTTGAATTTGAATTTCCCAGGAGGTGTGTCTAACTGATAAAACACTGTGTTTGTAAACACAAGCACATGCTAATGTTTACATTCAGCCATTCAGCTGCTAGAAAGCATGTACATTAAGAGTAAGACTGAAGCTTAATCTCAAGGGGAGTTATGAAATGTTTACCTTTTTATCCTCTGTGCTCTATTTTGCTTAAATTATTTCCTTTGCAACAGAATCTGCCATTTATAATAATGTTTCCTTTCAATATCCCAAATAAATCAACACATATAGTTTTCTATAAAGAATCTGTATACAAAAGTTTAAAAGTTCCCCTCCTTTTTCAATGATAGAACAATAGCCTGATATCGGTAAACAAACCAGATTTCTGCTACTTCAACAGGATTGCAAATTAATTTTGTGACACTATCTTTTTATGTTGTGATAATAGAAACATTCTTGGCTAAAGTTATGAATGAAATGTTTAGTGTTAGACTGCTTGTCTTTACAGTAAATGGGAAAATATGAATTTAAATTAAAGAACACAAAAACAAAAAAGAGAAGAATTAGTCCAAGATATAAAGAAATTCAAAGGAACTCTGAAAGGAAAAACATAATTTCATAATCAGTGCTAAGGGAGTCTTACATTCTATCGTCTGCTGTAATGCAGTGACTCACTCTGTACAGACTATTTTTACTACAGTTAATTATAACTGGCAGATAGATTTTATGTTAAGCCACACCCCAAAATACTCGCTGCCAAGGCAGTGAATGTTGCCCCTTTAACTGGATACTTTGATAGTTGTACAAAATATGTCATAAGTTTTTTTTTTATATCATACTGTAATTTTTGTAACTGTTATCTATTTGCTACAGTATAAATTGAAAATCTGTATTTGTTTAGCCATTTTTTGTCACAATATATCACATGTACATGTATTACAGTATGCAGTCATTAGGGGAATCTTTAAAGTTAAAGTGATTCGAATATCTTACTTCATGTATTACATTAGCATACATAGGTGTGTTTCACTGAGAAATCAACATTTTCATCTCATTATCTACAGTTATCTATCAGATATCAACCAGATATTTTCTTTATCTGTGCCATCTGATCAGGATATTTACTTGTCACTTTGTGGCCAAAAAAACTTCATGAATCAGATGTGCTAGCTGATCTGGATCAACACTGGTTGGTAATGGGACATGAGCCATATCCCATGGAGTAAAGGGTTTACTTGCTACCTATTACTGCAGTTACTTGTCATAAAATCTAACGTTGCATTTATTTTGCTTTGTTACAGAACTAGTTGCAAAGTATTCAAGTCTGAATTCTAAAGAATATAAGAACAGAAAGAGATAAGAAGATGGCCTCTGCAATTAAGAAATTCTTCCAAAAAAGAAAATTGGATGTAAAATTTAAGGTAAGTACTAAGTAATAATATATTGATAACTGAAATACTTATGTTAACTGATTAACTTAAATGAAAAACTGCAAAAAAATATAATAGTCCACTAATAGTGTTAAAAGTACGAGTAATTATATTTTTTTTTTAGAAAAATTGCTGTTAATGAAAGTTGTTTTTTCTGAAAAGATAGCATAATCTTGTAATATTCACATATATATAATGTAATTATGTTATTATATCATATGTGTATAGTAGTGGTGCTCAATAAACCTTATGCGACAAGGTTGAAGATTTTCAGTCTTTTAATTTGCTTCTACTGCACTAAATTGGTGCCCCTGTTTCCAAAATATTACAGTAATATCTTGTTACAAGACCTCATATCATTTACTCCATCTAAAGTGAAAATTTCACCCAAACCTTTAGTGTGTATATCATTTAAACGCCTCAGTTTAACCATTTACTCCATACATTCACCTTTTATGACACGGGCAAACAGTGTAGGTCCAGATTAGGCACATTTGTGCTGTCTATTCATGATCTACACTTTTTTCTTTTTGGCAAGAAATAACCTAATGAATGAAAAAGTGAACAGGGCAGATCATAATCAGATGGCACAGATGTGCCAGCTGATCTGGATATACACTGTGCGCCCATGTGATGAAAGACATGGAGTAAAGTGTTAAACAGATGATTGAAATTTTAACTTAAACTTGTACTGGTAGCTTGTAATACTAAAATATAGGTAAACTTTCTTGTGTTTTAACATAATTTCTAAATATAATGTCAAGGGATACTTTGACCTACATGTATTTGTGTGTCTTAATGCAGTATATTGATGATTGACACAAACGTTACCAACAATCCCTGTTTGTTTCTCCAATCCAGAAAGCAGGAGAAGGTCACAAGCTTACAGAAGAAAGACCGACCACTTCCAGATCTTCCAGCTCCAGAGCCCCTCAGCAAGGGGCCAGTTCTGCTTCTAGTGGAGATCATAGAGCCTATGAGAGATCATTGTCCCAAGAGAAACAGAGGGCTGCAGAGGCTGCGCTGGCCAGAAGTCAGGACCAGGCAAAGAAACGTATGCTGACTTAATATTATTAACATGAGGGTTGATCCAAAAATATATGGAAACTGCTTTTATCATGGGTATTTTTGTATGTAGTGGGCATAGTTCCTTGCACTGAAGCCACACAATTCTATAATGTGACTTCAAAATTAAACCACTATTATTAGTATTTTGGACAATCCTCATAATCTAGGTCATTTTAGAAAATTGATACTCTTGGAAATTAAAAAAAAGAGATGTCAAATTTTATCTTTCTCCAGATGCTATAGCATCTACACCAGAAGTCAAAGACAGGGTTTTTTCAGTTATGGATTCAGTTCAATAACCGTCCTTCTAACTGTCTGTCTGGCTACATAACAACAAAAGTAAGCACAACCAATTTGTCTGCTGACCATAATTTTATCTTGTGCGCACTCTTCCTTATTTTATAAAAATCTCACTTTTAACATTATTTCTACTCAGAATACCTGGAATGTATGCTGCATACTCCTCCTACAGTACTGCACAACTGTGGAAGACTAAAACCAAAAGACTGATATACATGTAGATGCATTTCTCCTTATTTAGTAAAATTACCAGTTCTTAAGATAATGTTTTGTTGTTTTTTATCACTAATGCTAACCTTTTTTCCTTGTATATGCCTTTAATCGCATGGGCGAACAGTGTGAGATTCAGCTGGCACATCTTTGTTTGCCTGTATGATAAAAGGCATATATAAGGAGTAATGGGTTAACCTGTTGGTTATGAATGTAAACAAGTAAACAAATATACAGGACAAGACAGTGAGCGCCAGTAGAAACAACACTAGGTTATCTTATACATGTCTAAGATAAAAATATCTGTAATTTGTATATTGCATGAAAATAAGGGTAAGCATGTGATAGACTAGTATTATTGAGAGTAGTTTAATAAGAATATTCTGGAAATAAGTAAAAGGTTTCTTTGCACCTGATAAATTTTAAGTTGATATTGACCATAGACAATATTTATATCCTCATAAAATGTGAGTCATATAGAGATGCTCTTGTCCATCCATTCATACTTACATCCCACAATTTTGTGTTGCGAACTCTGGTGGATTTCTTTGAAACTTGCATGGATGATCTGGCAGGATATCATCACCTAAGTGCAAAAAAAGTATGCACTAATTAAATAAGAAGGTGTTGAACCGTCTTTTCACTAAAGGTGACAATACATATATGTGGATGGTCCTGTAATCAGTTCAGGGCTTTTCATCCTTACATAACAGAGGCCTATAAAAGGCCTCTTCCCAATCCAAAAATATAGTATTTTTTCCCAACTGCGGCAGAAACTCTTCCCAAAATGCTATGTAAGATGTCCAAAAATGGTTAAACACCTTTGATGGGTGTTTGAAAACTGAAGTCTGAAAAATGAAGTGCTTGAAAAATTAGATTTCAGTTAAAATACCTTTTACTATTCAATTTTATGAACTAGAACCCATCTTTCAATCAATTATGTTTTCCCAAAATAAACAATTATCGCGCATAAATTTCCCAATTGGAAAGGCAAGGGCATCTTCCCAATTTGCTGATATAAAGCCCTGCAGTTTACCTGTTATCACCATTGTTATTTTCTTGAACTCCTTATTCACTTTCCGATAGATTTCTTTGAAACTTGCTCGTATGATCAGGCATTTAGATGGTCAAAAAGAAGTATATTCCATACACCAATTGTTTCAAGAGTTATGACCCTTTCTTATTTTCATTTAATGTGTGTTGAAAATAATCATTAGCTTAAAAAGAAATTATATTATCCTATGTTGCGAAATCAGCCTTGGAACAGGGGTACCTAGTGATATAGAATTTAATTTTATTTATTTTAGCTGCAGATCACACTATGGCAGCAAAGGCTAGGATGCGGCGAGAGCTTGAACTTGAAAAGAAGAAGGAGCAAGAGGCTTTAGCGCTTGCTGCCATATATAGCGAGCCCAAAGAGATCGTCAAGGACAGTGCACCAATGTCAAAAATCCTCTTTACTTGTCCAGAAATAAGCCCTGCTGTGTTACCAAAAGCAGAAATGGAGGCCCATATACATGAGTTTCTTCTAAGTCAGCTTGCTGAAGAGCCGGAAATGGCATCAGCTCTAATGATCCATACGCTGAATAAAGACAGAGATCAAGTGAAAGTATGTGTTGAGACTTTATGTAAATATTTAGATAATGTGATAAATAACCCAGCTGAAGAAAAGTTTAGGAAAATTCGACTGTCCAATAAAGCTTTTATGGAGAGGATTTCACCATTGCAAGGGACTGAGGAGTTCCTTCAAGCTGCAGGCTTTGAAATTAAAATGCTACCATTTGAAGACCATGAGGAGCAGTTCTTTGTAATGAGTGAAAAAACAGCCGAAGATGTAGATCGTTTAAAGAATCTGAAAGCCGTTTTGGAAACAGCAGAACCAATTAAACCTCAGCTAGATCGTGCTATGAAAGTATTTTCTCCTTCAAACTTTGCAGCAAATTTTACCATTCCAGCTGAATTTTACTCAATATCTCCAAGTGAACTGAAAAAAGAACAACAGAGAAAACAAGAGGCTGTAGAGACATTGGGTATGTTGAGAACAAAAGCTATGCGAGAAAGAGAAGAAAGAAAAGAAATGTTACGGTACAGATATACACTAATAAGGGTCCGATTGCCTGACGGAAATCTTCTGCAAGGTACCTTTAAAGCTACAGAGAAGCTGCCAGCCTTAAAAGAATTTGTACGAGAACATTTAGAAAATGATTGGATGCCTTTTTATTTGTGTACACAGATTGGTTCGAAATTGGATGATGAAAATAAAATGTTGGTAGAATATGGCCTAACTCCAGCTGCAGTTGTAAATTTTGAGTGGGATAAAACGGTGCAAAATGAAGTGGCAGCTCAGCAAGGGTCATCACAGAAGTCATCGGTACTCAAACAAGAAGTTCTTGCACAGATTCAAGAGCTTGGTAATTGTTAACCCTTTTCTCCATGGGATACAGTTCCTATCCACTGTGAGGTTAGCCTCATTGATCCAGATCAGTCTGCACATTAATGCAGTCTGGGCTGAAGGTTATTAAACTGAGATTGGAAACCAGTCTCAAATCTCAAGCATCTGATTGGCTGAAATGGCGACTGGTTTGAGACTGGTTTCCATGCTCAGTTTTATAACCTTGAGCACTGAACCACACTGTTATCTTCTACATTCATTAGGTTATTTCTGACCAGTAAGCAGGCAGTGGACATCTTGCAGATGTGTCTGCTGATCTGGGTTTACACTGGTAGCCCGTGTGATGAAAGGAATATCCAAAGTAAAAACGGTTGATTGGTTAGTTTGTAAATGGTACAGTTCTTAATGTTTTTTTTATGTTATAATCATGTTTATTTCTGTTTTTGCATAAAAGAGCAGTTGTTGACTGTACCTGAGTTCCTGAAACATTTATTATGGGGTCAAAATTAGATTCCATCCTCAGTGCAAAAACCATACCTGATTTCCCAGCAACCAATAATACACCTTGATTATGGAAAAACAACCTTCCTTGTACTTACTGATTCCTGAAAATTAGGTGTTTAATTGGTTAAGTAATGTAAACATTATAGATGGAAAAATTATTGGTATAAAAAATGAACTATTTTTTCTCTATTCCCATTTTGTTCACTAATAATCGCGTTTGATTTCATGTACATGTTGCATTTTCATATGTCCATTTTTATGATGTAAACTTTTCATGTAAAAAAATCATCAGCCCCATTCCAAAAGTACTCAGAAGAAACCCTGGTACCATTGAATGATTATAAATGTGTTTGTTTGTGTCTTCTTTTTATGCATTTTCACTTGTTAGCTATGGGAAAGATTTAATGTAGATTTTGGTTGTCCGATGTTGGAAATAATGAAAATGTTGCAATATTATTAAGGTCTTTCTGTTAAAAATGATAGTCTTTGACGGTCTATTGTTGCATATTTGATTGTACAAGAGCAAAAGCATTGTTAATGTTGTTGGAAGTAAACATGTGTTGATGTGAGCCATCCTTTTTGGTGTTGTCATGTAGAAAATAGCCGCGTTCTGCCATGTTCAATTGTAAACACATTTTTTCTAAACCTGAAGGAATTTATTTAAAAAAAATTATTAAATTTATTTATTTCAGTGTAAGATCACAGTCTGTTGCACTTGTAAGCATAAAAAAAAAGATATTTTCAGGAACCCCTTCTCCACTCATATAGAACTTCTATATTTCTTAAAATAAAATGGTAAGTGATCAAAATAGTGCTCCACTCAACAAAATATTTTAATTATTTTACTTAATATTGACAAAAAAATCTAATTCTTCTGACAAAATTAAAAACTGCACAATTAGTTAAAAGAAAAAGACAGTGGATTTAATCAAATGGTGTTTGAATTCAATTTGTAGTTTGAGAATATTGCAGTATTAGCCATTTGGCTTAAGGTTAGTGGATATTGTCGGCATTTGTTTGAACTGTTTTGATACCTGTGAGGATTTGCATCAATGTTTCATCAATGATTGTTTTCAGTGGTCATATTAAATTGATTGATACTTATATTGGTATTATTATTTTCCACATGCTTGTTAATGATAATCCGCATTAATTAACCATAATCAACAGAGGTTATCTACTGACAGATTTTAGCAATACTACAGTGGTAACAATTTCTTGTGTGGTATTGTGCATTTAGAGTTATTCAGTAAGGTTTATTAACCCTTTACTGCATTATACACCTTTTTCTGAGTGTGCGTCCAGCTTAGATCCAGATCAGCAGGCACATTTGTGCCATCTTTTCTGGATCAACAAAAGTTGCATCCTGATCAGAAATAACCAAATGAATTTATTTTAAGCAAACATTTTAGATCCTGATCAGAGACAATGGATATGCCTGCTGCTTTGGATCTAAACTGTTTGTGCCCATGCTATAAAGCCTTATCAATGGAGTAAAGGGCTATAGGATAAAAACACAAACCTGCTGCACCGGAAACTGGCAGTGTCTCTCAATAAATACCTGCTTTCAATCACAGTTCAATAAATTTTGTGTTAAGGAGTTATCCCTACAACTTGCATCCCATAAATATTAATGCAAAAAGATGAAAAGGAAAGAATTTATACTAAGCAGTAGTTAAATGTATATTAAATATTATTTAAATGTCGTATTAAATGCATGCTGCTGATCCAGTGTTGAGGAACAAAATTCATCTACCGATTACTCCCCTAAACCTTCCCTATGAGAGCAAATGGTTCCAAGTTTCTCAAATGTCGCGCTCTAAAATAAGCACAAGAGCAAAGTCCATCGCCAACCAAACCCTTTACTCCATATTTTTGGGTCTAGTCCCATGTGCTAACAGTGTAGAACCAGATCAGCCGGCATGTCAGTGCTATCTTATTAGGATCTGCAGTGTTCACTTGTTGATTCATTAGGTTATTTCTGACCAAAAAGCGAACGGTGCAGATCCTGATCAAATGGCATGTATGTGCCAGCTGATCTGGATCTACACTGGTCTCAGATGTGATTAAATGTTTATTTATGGTGTACAGGGTTAACTGTTTTAGTACATTGTTATCGGACTTCATTGCAGTTCTTGACTAATCTTGTAACATTCCTATTTACCTTGCTTTTTGCCCAAGGTTATTAAACTGAGCATGGAAACCAGTCTCAAATCTCAAGCATCTGATTGGCTGTAATGGCGAACTGTCGCCATTTCAGCCAATCAGATGCTTGAGATTTGAGACTGGTTTCTCATCTCAGTTTTATAACCTTGGCACCTTATGTTATTTGCAGGTAATGCTATCACAGTTGTGATCTGAAATTATGTTATTTGTTCTAATTAATAAACTTCTATGTACCAAAACAAAGTGTTTAAGTCTTAATATTACATATAAGACAAGTCGGGGTTCAAGAAATAGTAGTCCACATTTTCATTTTATCCCAGCTGATAGCACAGCGATATTGTAAATGTGCTGTCTGTCTGATACACTTTTTGATGGTCCCCGAGTCTATTTACCAATGATCAGATTTTGAAACTAAGCAGGACTGTATATATTGATAGGGAAAAACTGCTCGTCAAATACTGTTATAACCCTCAGATTTCTAAAAAGTAGAATTATAGCCCTTTGTTTATAATAGTTGGTCATGTTTCCTTGAAACTTTGGTTATGTGTGGGAATGATACAGTTCAAATGAGTAGCTGCATCTATGTGTACCCGAGTTGGGGCAATTTGTTAAATAACCATTTCTGAGTTATGGCCCTTTGTTACTTTTAAATAACCATTTCTGTTGGTAGACCAAACCAATACTTAACACCAGAGAATGATTAGCCAAGAGGAGTTTAACTTGACAGATTGGCTTGTCTTTGAAAATACACAAAATATACTGATTTTGATGTCAAAGGTCAATATGACCTTCAATTATTTCCGCCTTTGATGAAGCAGGTGTATATCGCTTTGCAATGTTGGTTGGACGGTAGGTCCGTCTATCCATCCTGCTTACACCTATGGTACTCGGATTTGGTAGAGAGGTTGGTCATCACCTGCAGATGACCCCTATTGATTTTCAGGTCAGAAGGTCACAGTGTCATTCAACAAATACCTTATCTGTTTAATACCTAGACAATGCTATGGTCAATATGACCTTCAATTATGCCCCCCTTCAAAAAAGCAGGGGTATATTGCTTTGCAATGTTGGTTTGTCGGTCAGTCCGTCGATCCATCCTGCTTTCACCTATGGTCCTCAAATTTTGATAGGGAGGTTGGTCATCACCTGTAGATGACCCTTATTCATTTCCAGGTCAGTATTCAAAGGTCACAGCCCCTTTCCACACAAAAAAAGTCGGATGTGTCGCATGATGAAATTTTTGTTAGTTGACATAAAAAAAATTTAGTTTTTTTGTTGTACAGTTATTAGCAATGTACGTATTTGCACAAATTTTACATATAGAATAACCTTTTAATTGTGTAATTGCAAGAAACTTACACAACAAGTTAGCAAGAAATGCACTAAAAGTCAATTAAAGGGGAATAATTAAAAAACAGAACACCGTAGAGTTACGGTTCTTGTGCACTGCACTTCAGGTCATTGCCAGAAATATGCATACCAAGTTTCGAGTCATTTGAACCTATGGTGACAAAGTTACACTCCAGACAAGAAATGCTCTATAAAAATCAATCAAAGGAGAATAATTCAATAACGAAGAAGGTAGAGTTACAGTTCTTGTGCACTGCACTTCGAGTCATTGCCAGAAACATGCATACCAAGTTTGGAGTCATTTGGACCTACGGTGACAAAGTTACACTCTGGACAAGGAAATCTGGACGCTGCCGACAAAGTAATCCCTATATGTCACCTAGTCAGGCGACACAAAAATTTGTTCTCTTTCTTTTGGTCAATATTAATTTATAACGAGTTCTTATCAGTAAACTACTTGTTCAGTTAGCTGTTTTAGTTTTTTGTTTAAAATGCTTTTGCAGGACTGTTCTGTCAGTGAAGACCCTTTACAGTTTGTACATGTAAACCTTTTTAGGCAGGGGATCGAGACATAAAGTTCCTCGAATAGTCTGCTTTGTTCTTGTCTCTTGGTGTAGCCAAACAAAATGCAAGTTCATTAACATCTTGAGCCATGAATTATCAAAGTAAATGAGTAATACCCAAAATCAGCATTACTCCTCTACTTTGAGCAATCTACACATCAAGTTTTGCAAGTCAAGGTAAATCTTACCAAACACCAAATTTCATTTTGAAATCAATATGATCTTTGAGCCCAAAATCAATAGAGGTCTTAACAAGAGCATCAGGGTAAAAGCAAGAAGCTGTGTTCGGACGACACATATGCCCTGGGAAGCAAAGTTTGTCAAATTTAAAATGAAAGCAGTGTTAAAACAGCAACTTAAATTGCAAGATAGTTCTAATTAATGGAAAAAAACATTGTGGTGCCAGAACCTGTGCATGAAAAGAATTGAAGAATAAAAATCAAGTTATGTAACCCATAAGCTAAGATTATAAAGTACAGATTATTCAAGACAAAACTGAAACATTTACAGTATTTAATGTAATAAATGCCTATGCATTTAGTACAAATACTGATTGAAAGTAAGAAATATCCAACTTGCTGAATCAGGTTAACCATTTTTCTAAGTACAAAATATAGAAATAGCCCCAGAAATAAGGTAGCCGGAGTTATGTAACTTGTCTGGGCCATGACCTGTGCACTGCTGAGTGTGTTAACTTTCACGCTACTGTTCTTTGCAGAAATTGAGAAATATCCAACTTGCAGAAACAGGTAAACCATTTCTCTAAGTATAAAATGGTAGATAACCCAGGAAATAAGGTGGACTGGAGTACATAACTTCTCATATCATGAACTGCGCACTATTTTGAAAATGTATCAACTTTCATGCCAATTCTCTCTGCGGCAAATGAGAAATATCCAACCTGCAAAAACAGGTTAAACAGTTTTCTAAGTACAAAATGGGGAGCTAACCCTGGAAATAAGATAGCCAAAGTTATGTAACTTGTTAGGGTTATGACCTATGCCCTGTTAAGTAAGTGTGTAAACTTTCATGTCAAATCTCTGTGTAAATATTGAGAAATATTCAACTTGCCAAAACAGGTTTATAACCATTTATCTCCAAGTACTAAAAGGAGTGCTGTGTCAAGACAATAAAGTACGCTTATAATTTTGTTTGTTTAAAAAAAAATAATAAAATTTTTTTTCGCAAGCATACTGATTTAGTTTTGTAGCCTTGTGATTCTTCATGTAATGAAAAGAGAGAAAATATCATTTAGTCTAATCAGTGGCTTGATTGACATAATTTATAAACATTCTCAATTGTCTATTTTCAACATGACAAAAGCATTTATTACATGAACTATAAATAGACGCAACGCGATTGGTCACACTCCCAAAATAACAAAGTCAATAAATCTAGATATTGACCCGCTTTCGCTGATGTTGACCTGTCTATAAATAGAATCCGAAAGTTTCCATCTTTTATATTATTTATAGTTCATGTAATAAACTATTATATATATAATTATATAATATAGTTTATTACTATTTATAGTTCATGTAATAAAACAGTTATTTACTTATTAGCTGGGAAATATGCTGTTGATATTGACCGCAAAAATCGTTATTGACCTCGGCTATCGCCTCGGTCAATAACGATTTTTTAGGTCAATATCACAGCATATTTCCCAGCTAATAAGTAAATAATTGTATAATATTGTTGAGAAAAAAAAAATATTTAAGAACAATTGTGTCTCAGGAAAACACAAGAATAAGCCTTGAAATTTACTAAAATGCAGGCCCCCAGCTTTATTTCAGGCTTTTATATTTTTCTAACTTTGACCCCTGCAAAACAGGTTAACCATTTATGTCCAAGTACAAAGTGGGGAGATAATCCCAGAAAAAAATGGTACCTAGAGTTATGTTTCTTGTAAGGACATGACCTGTGCAATGTGAACTAAGTGTGTAAACTTTCATGCTAATGCTGTTTGTAGCAACTGAGAAATATCCAACTTGCCAAAACAGGTTAACCATTTATCACCAAGTAGAAAATTGGGATGTAACCCCATAAATAAGATAACCAGAGTTGCGTAACTTGTAAGGTTCATGATCTGTGCACTAAGTAAGTGTGTAAACTTTTATGCCAATTGGCTTTGTGGAAATTGAAAGATAACCAACTTTTCGAAACAGGTTTACCATTTTTTAAGTACAAACATATATAACTTGTCAGGGTCATGACCTGTGAACTGTTAAGTAATAGTATGAACTTTCATGCCAATTCTCTTTGTAGAAATTGAGATATATCAAACTTGCTGAAAAAGGTTAACTGGACGGACTTGTGTAGGTACATATGGACAGACTGACGGTTCAATCACTAGATGCCGGGGGCATAAAAAAAGATCATCATTATCTAGTCTGTTTACAGAAATCTGAAACTGATTTTTTATGTTATTACCCGATAGTCAGGGTCATGTGTAACCATGAGAAATCTACAGACCAAGATCAAACCATTCTTCAGTTAATTTTTATATGATGGTTATATCATAATCATGTTACCTGTTGATCTTCTTTACCCAAATCTTCTTACCAAGAACGCATGGTCTACCAATTGCATATCTGTTTCAAGTTACCAATTCCAAACCAAATGTGAACAGGTCACTCTGACATTTGTGTTTTTTACTACTCATTAATCGATTTACACACCGGGTTTGGCAAATAAAGATAATCTTCAGATTTTTTATAAGAAACCAATTTTACATTTGATGGCTTTAACACCATTACCTGAATACAAACTTTGAAAAAAACTGGTTATAATCTTCAAAAAATTTTCTCATTTCTGGAATCTTCCTTTGTAAAAAAAACATTAACAAATCAAACAATACTTTTCTCCAAAATTTATTTTGTCATGAACAAAATAGTAAAATGACTGATAAAATGAATAATGTACACACAATGTAAGCCTCAAACTTTGTGGTTTACACAAGTAATGAACATGGGTACAGTAGAACTTCAAATACTTGCTCCCCTACCTTTGCTCAGACTCTTCAGTTATCTTGTAGATAATTTCTGAAGAGACGTCAAACAGAGAGAAACGAAGCTTTGAAATTACACTGAAAGACTGACATCAAGCTGTACATCTGTGTTAGACCTGCTCAAAATCCACACATTTGTACATCAAAGATGAGTCTTGGTGATAATGATTTCAAAGAATGGTGAAAAGAATGTAGCCTGTATTTGCTATATACAAGATACAATTCTCAACAACATAACTCTGATATGGGGATGAAAAGTGAGGCATTCAAGTGTTATATAAAATAAATTGAATCAAATGAAAAAAAGATTTGCTTAAAAAACATACAATGACATTCTGCCTAGTTGAACATGATTCTTTGTAAATGTAAAAAAATACACAGTATTTTTTTTTTTGCTTGTATCGAAAATGTCAATAGTTAATACATGTATTTAACAAATTTAAGGAAGTTTTGTTGATTGATTTCATAGTCCCATTCCCACATGTTGTAAAAGTTGACACTGAGAAATCCTATTAAAAAAATGATACAATGTCTTTGTACTGAGATTTCAAAAAATGTTCTGACTACCATAACTCCCCCTCGCGGTCCTTTGCTGGTACCTCAATTACTCGAGGCTTGTCAATGATTCGTGCTGTACGGTTCCCTTTTTCTACAATACCAATGATCCATGACTGGTAACCTTCCTGTTTTTCTATGTCCTTGCAAAATGCTGCAGCTTGTTCTCTTGGTAAGGCAATAAGCAGGCCACCTACATAATGAAAGTGTACAACAATGAGCAAATTATAAAACTAGGTCAGTATCATTTTATCTTAATGAAAATATGGCAACACTAAACCATTTATCTTAAATAATGACATTATTAAGGTATCATACTTTATAAGATTTTCCAAAGTTCACTTTCAGCTACTTATTTGCAGAAATACTCTGCAAGATTCCTGTTAGCAATGTATCCAGCCCACTGGCATGCAACAATTTTGCTAAATCTGCAGATAAATGTTGTGTTTATAGTTCAACCTATTGATGCTCTTGACATTAAGTGAACAATTACAAGAAATATAAAACAAGGCAGCTTCAAAATTACATAAACAAGGAACCTGGTGAAACAATTTGTGTAAAAACTTTTTTCATTGAAATTCCAAATACAGTCACATAAAAGTTATCTAATTGTAATCAATCCAACATCAATGTGCAAGTCTTATCATTTTGAAAATAAACCTCAACCTGAAAAGGTTTTTCTATCGTAAAGATAGCATCAATTCTAAAAAACTCTGAAATCAGTCATTAAAAAATTTAACCCACCAGAAGTTTCAGCTGACTGTCCCTGCAGAAGACCAAACATATTCCCGCAGGCTTTACTGATGGCAGCCATTTTGGCAATCACTGGTAGATTGTGGATCACAAATGAGACTTCATTCTTCTGTACGGAGGCAAGGTTCTTGGCATGACCCAATAAACCAAACCCAGTCACGTCGGTGGCCCCATGAGCATTGAACTTGTGCATCAACCTGGCAGCTGAAACATTTGGAATAAAAATCAACCATTTACTCCACATATATATGTGTTTTATCACGTGCCCACAATAAAAAGGCAATTTCAATAAGAAAGTAATCTATTTTGTAGCACAGAAACCTTGCCAGTGTAAATTAACTGTGAAAATCGTGTCATTCTCAATTTTGTTCACAGCTGTAAAAAAGTGTCAGTCATGTGGTCAGACAAGATGTGAAAATCTGTCTGACCAAAACATTCTGTCCGAAACATGTTAAAAAGGTATTAGCGAGTATTAGGAGTTCAAATATTTCTCTGACATTCCGTCGGATAACATTATAAATCTCGTCGGACTGGCCAAAATTTTACCAAACAGGTCTTTCAGTCTGGCAACTTACGGAACGTCTGATAATAACATGAATACTGAAGCATCAAATTTATGTTCTTTTAATCACTATGCTATTTGGACAGTTATATATAAGTATTCGATATAATATCCATCAAGTGGCTGGAAATACAAAGACAATGAAGACAATCCATTAAAGCTAGTTTCAAGACAATCACAATAATGTTGGAAGTAGACCTACCTGTCCTGTTTAGTCTGGCCATACTAAACATGGCCCTCTGGTAGGCTTTACGGACATCATCCTCTGTGACCACCAGCTTGATTCTGTTCCATCGCTCAGGTTGGTCCAACCACTGGTAGGCATTCACTGCTACCTGGGTGCCAAGTGGCTTGGTCAGCACTAAGACATCACCAACAACAGCATTGTCTGGCCTGCAATCACACCATATTTATTATTGTCAAATTTACAAACAGATTTTGTATGCTTATGTTTAAAATCAAATAATCATAGTTCCATGGTAGTTAGTAAGTTGAATTACCAGAGGTCAGTCAAAAAGAGATTTATTCTACCACTTTTGCTGTACTAGTTTGGTTTCAGGAAAAATACTTGTGACAAGAGCTTCTAAAAAAAAAAAATGACCGTCTTCAAACTTCAATTTTTTTTTAACCATGAATTTAAAATCTTTACTTTTTGCCTTGTACTATCAAACTTTATTAGGTGCATATGTATCACAAGATTTTCTTCTTTTTTTAGTTTAGTTGGAAAGTTTTAAATCTCCAGTTATAAAGTTTTGTCAATTCTTTTTACTTAAGTATGGAGGGTTCTTTTATTTTCAGAAATGACCCCATCAGGGATGTCATCTTTCAGCCACAAACTTTGTTAACTAAAGTTACATCCACGCAAAGTTTACAAAGAAACAAAACATAAGCACCAGGCTGCTGCTTACATGATAAATTCGTTGGGTTGACAGACAGTTGTACCAACACCACCTATAGTTAACCAGGGGTTCAACACTGTCTGTCCGCCTGTCACAGATGTTCCAGCCTCCTCTGCCAGGTCCTACAAAGAACAGACAGTTGTATTAAAGATGCCATCTGTTAAAATGTTTGTATCAAGCTATGGCTATCAAATCAAGATTGATTCACATTCTGAAAATAATAATAATGCAAAAACTACATGCACAAAGAAATGAATCAACTGATATTCGCTTACTGTGTTTGCAGCTGCTACAAGTTGCTTGAGGTCCTACAATAAGCAGTTTCTACTTTTCATTTTATATATCAGGAAAAAATAAGTCTTTGTGTAACTGATTTAATAAGCAAACTTCCTTTCGGATTTATGACTGCCAATTAATCTCCACGACTAAACTTAAACTAATGGATCTCTTTAACATTTAAGGCTAGGTGTTAATCGACCTACTTTAAAGCCTCTCATCATCATTGGTACAACAACATCTCGCTCCTTTTCAGACATCTTTTGACTGACAGCTAGTAGCATCAACATGTTATCACAATCTGCCACTCCCATTGCATAGAGATCACTCAACACATTGGCACAAGCTATCTTGCCCTGTAAAAACAAGTGATCTTGAAAGTTAAATGTGTATTGAATTTAGTATTTATCTGGCACTTAAATCTTCAGCAAGATGTTCCAGGTAATTTAATGTGCCAGGTAATTTAATTATTTTAAGTGGTATGTGGATCACAAAAAATATATTGACTAATTAAATTAACCAAAAAGATAGTTATATGGAATGCTTAATACTTAAGCATACTATAGTGTCCTTTAATGAGCATATACAGGTAAAGCCATATGACAAATTTTAATTTGTTAATGCTATTATAAACACTAACCAACTTTGTGGTTGTGTTGATATTTGATAAATTGTTTAATAATTAAATCATTCATACTGATGTAAAGAAATAAATTATTACAAGTATTGAACAATTACTGTGCAATGACATATTGGACAAAATGTTAAATAAAGGATATATAACAAAATAATTGGACATTTCTTCCACTTAGAGCAAGAAGTCAATAAATGCAACAGAAATGTATTGAAATTAAAAATTTTTGTTACAAGTGAATGATTTAATGAAATTTTGTTTACTGTAATGTACTAGAATTGCTGAATTGTGATGAACACAGATCTATGACTTAAATAAAATTTATGAACATTTCAGCACCTTATAACAAAAGGTGCAAGTAACTCTAGTTTAAAGTTTGAAGGATATACAGTTATTGCAATAAGGTGACAAGTTGGTTATTATGCTATCATCATAATTAGAAGAAAAGAAACTTGACATCAAGCACATTAACTAAAGAAAATGATAAAACATTAAATAAAATCCTACTTTTAAACAAATGATTATATTCTAGGCATTATTTGAAAACAGACTTAATTAAAATCAAAGGACTGGAGGTACTGATGAGTCGGCCATCAAAACACAATTGAAAAGCAATGGATTTTTGGGTTTGATTAAGTTGGACCAGAAATAAACTTTCGCCTCAAGAACGGGGAACAATTTACTTTATGTCCTCCGAGACATAGATCTTCGACCCCAAAAACAATTAATGTCCAATTAACAAGTCAAGACAAATACTGTTATCAAGTTTGCAGACGTGGTGACATGGAAAGCGAACCTGGTGGTAGGACAATATGTCTAAAGGCATAATTTGAATATGATTGGACTTGTAGACAATAAAATGAAATTGACCAATCACAATTAAGTGAATGATATCATACTTCATAGGTCATATGGTCAACAGTGAAACAACGCTGGTCAGTTCTCAAACACAACGCTTTATTTAAAGGTATTACTCCTTTCGTCCTTGCATTTTGCATTTAGAGAGACTTTTTAATTTTTCATTTTATCAATGAGAGTGCAATGACGAATGGAATATTACCTTAATGGCGTGAATACTTTTGTAAGTGTGGAAGAATCCTGTGAGCAGTTGTTTGCAAGCGCAGTATCATTAGACAGCACCTAAAATTCTGAGTTGAGATACGGTGACACCAATGACAGAAAAAAAGTAGCTAAGCTAGTCATAATCTTTGAATATTCAAACTTGAAATCGACAAACAGAATTGGGTCACATGAAATAATACTACAAGTGACACTATGGGTTTTTTCAATGGTTCTATTATTCAGCAAATAATGTTCAAACACACAATTACACTGATGCTTTTTTGTCAACTGATGTTTTTTCAATGAGGTGCACATTAAAACGTTTTGGTTATATTTTATATAACTTGTCTCCATTTCACATCCACTATTTGTATCGACATTTGTGATTTTTTTATTCTTGTCCATTACAAAAGCAGCATGCTCCATTGCAGGAATTAGTGGCAATCTAAAGGCTGTATGCTCCCTCAGACAGTCATAGACAGAATTGTCAAACTGGTCTCCTCACAGCATTCCATGTAGAGCTGTTATCCTGAAATATTAATTTCAACAAATAACCTATTTATATTGAAGTTGTAATGATTTTAGCTGAAGTGTCTTTGTTTTCTTTAAATTAAGGGTAATTTTGGTTATTAATTGCCAAAATCCTCCAAAAAGTTACATTAGATGGGTGTTCACTTGTGTCGCCCTGGGAACTAGATCAAGTTAAAAATGCAAGAACAAAAAAGGGAATAACCCCATCTTGACATAAAGAACTTGGAGTCATGATGAGTGTGTTGTCATGAGCAATATAATTTGAAAGTTTGATGTAGAAATATTAAGAAAAGTCAAAGTTAAAGTCAACATTAAGTTTTTCTGTTAAAAAAAGTACAAAAAAAGGATTAACTCCATCAAATGTGACCTTGACCTGAAAATTAATATCAGCTCAAGCATGTTGTCACAAACAATATAATTTGAAAATTTCATGAAGAAATATTAAGATATGGCAAAGTTATAGCCAACGTTAAGTTTTTGGGATAGATGGACGGACAGACAAAGCGATCCCTATGTATTGCCTTTTCTTTGAAAGGACGACACAAAAAAATGACCCTTTAGATTAAGCAGCTAGTGGACACCTGGAAAACAATATATCAGTACATGTATCAGCAAGAACAACTTTGATGTCTGATCTGGATCTGATTGGAATCTACACTGTTTGCATATTTGTAAGAAATAGCCTCATGAATCTTATTATGAACCATGTAGATCCTGTTAAGACTGCACAGATATGCCTGCTGATCTGGATATACACTGGTCACTCATTTCATGTATTCATGGAAGAAAGGGGCAAAAACAACACAGTAATTTTTATATAGGATGATTAATTTTCTTGTGAACTGAGGTCTCACAAGTCAACACATACATATAAACACAATTTTATGTTTTCTTGTTACAAGATACAAAAATACAAATACCAACATATACAGATAGATTTAGTGTGTCTCAATCATACATTCATGCAGCTTTAATAAATAAAAATAAAAAATGCAAACCTTGTCTTCATTTTCTACAGTAACATTCATATTCTGCTCCCTTATGTTCTACCAATTCTGCAGACATTTCAAGTCCACAGCTTTCACAAGACTGATGATACACATGGCTGAAAAAAAAAAGTTGTATTTTAATCATAACAAATAACCAAAACCAATTTCACTGTACTTTTTGTTGCTTATGAAGTTGTACATAGTTTGATGTTGCAGGTTAGTTAACAGATTACAATGTTGTCATAATTCATCTATTTTTATAAATATCACAAAAAAGAGGTATTTCTGGTGTAAGCTTCAAGCCATCTTCAGTTCCTATAGGCTCATACACAATTTATCCCATTTAACCTTTACCTCCATATGCCTTTATGGCATGGGAAATCAGTGTAGATCTAGATCAGCCGACACATCCATACTGCCTGATTAGGATCTAAACCGTTACAGCGTTAGCTTTTTTATTCAAATTTCAATAGGTTATTTCTGACCACAATGTGACCTGTGCAGATCCAGATCAGATCATGAAAAGGCATGAAAATGTGTATAATATTATAGTAAAGGGTTAATTACTACAAAAAAACACCTGCATTTTGATATTTCATTTTATTCGTTGGATACACCTTTTAACACATGAGCAACTATTGTAAATCTAGGTGCTGACACATCTTCTTCCTGTTAATTAGAGCTATAAATGTATCTAATGAACAGAGTAGATACAGAATGATGAGACCTCAAAATGTCTGATGTGCAAGCTGGTCTGGAGCTACATTTGTGCTATCTCTATCTGATGTGGATTTACACTGGTTACCCATGTGGTAAAATGGCGTGTAAATGGAGTAAAGGGTCAAGTTATTAACCATGAAAGTTGAAACAGCATTGGATTTTTGAGACACATTTATATGAGATTACCCAACTTAAAAAACAAATAAGCAACCCATCGTGTTAGTTCAAGGTGGCCAACAGATGAATATTGTTATATATAATGTTAATAATCAAGTGAATTCAAGTTGACCTTGTTATTGGGTCAAAGGTAGTCATATATGCCTGAGACAGAAGGCTGAGGGTAAATATGACAGCCCGAGGCCCAATAACATGTTCAAATTCATATGAAGACTAAACTGGGCCAATACAGGTGTTCTGGACCAATATGAGAATTGCTGGGCCATTATAAAATACTTAAGTATTGATGTGGTGTACCATGTAGTGTCTGCCAGGAAAATGGCATGTTCAAGTCAGGTGATGACATGCCTCGAGATTTTGCCACACTGCAGTCATGTAAAAGAAAAGGGCAAAGTATGCAATGCCTTTACTGTATATTAATACAGGGCTCTCACTAGAGAGAGACTTGAAGGAATTAGTCTCATCAAAAGTGACCAGACTTCTCTCTTTGTTGAGCTTTGTTAGAAGTCATTTTGTATTTACAATATAGGGAAAGAAAGCTGTTGACTGCAAACTTCTCCATAATGCAGTAAATTATGACAAAACTCTCCCTGATTTGCAAGTCTGGTGAGAGCCCTATTAAAAGTCAATTAATAAAATTTAATATACCATTATCCTTCTTCCACTCCTTTTCCAATTTCATGCTTTTTGAACCAGAGATGGCACATTTCTTTCATTTGATTTTATCACTGAAATTAACAAACACAAAATTGCAAGGGTGCAAGTTAGGTTTTCTAAAAAACCTGAAATCCTGAAAATTTATTTAGGGTAAATGAAGAAAATCAATCATTTTTAGACACACAAAAACCTGATTTTCAGGCAGATGCACCCATGAAATAATAACAATTATTTTGATCTTTGCTCAAATTACAAATATTCTTTATAATAACATATTTTATTTTTTAAGTGAGTGATCATAACAATTAGTTTACTCTCATTTTGTACTTTGCTAGAATGGTCTTTCTTCAGATTGTTTCTATTCTGCATTGAAATCCATTCAGTCTGAGGTGTGAGGTGTATCTACAAAAAGTCACCCACAATCTTTTGGACTGTGAAAAATGTTTTTCCTTTAGTTGCTGTGAAAAAGAGTGCTGTCATTTGTTTTGTAGTTAAAATGCCTGTTCCAACAGCCGTTCAAGAAAATTTCATAAAGTTATATTGATTAACTGTTGATTAACTGAATTAAGTATCCATATTGTTTCATCACTGCCAGAGTTATTACGTGTTTCCTTCTTTTGAAAAAATAAAATATGGATCCAGGCATGTCACTTTAAAATTAACCAGAAAGTATCAGACTGCAAAAAGTCAAAAATGTGTTGACTGCTCTTATAAACTGGTCAAATTGGGTTATCACTAAAATTCACAAAGTGGGTTCCTTTTCAAATAACTACCGGTAATTTATTTTACATTGCTGATCAGAATTCAAGTCTGGGTAAAAATCATAGAATGAAATAGACATAAAATTAATGCCTTAAGTAGTTTTGGTTTATTTTACCTAAAAACAATTTGTAATGGAAGGCTAATAAATGAATACTTGTTACATCAAAATTATTGAACTGAAACACTGTGTAAACCTAGGTTCACTTCAATACTTAATACTGGTGTAACATCAAAAGGGAGACAATATATTCATTTTTATAATTTGGCACATGTTTGTAGTGAACAAAATGTATATCTTTGGTTTTCATTTCATAATTTATTGTCACTTTGTTAGGCAATTCTACTATTAACAAAACTTAATTTAACACTATGAAACTAATTTGAGTTATTTATCAAATTACAGGAACCTGAATTTCCATCAGAAAATATTCAGATAGGAAAAAATATTACATTTTCCCAATGCAACGGATTTGTACCCCACCCATTAACATGTTAAAATAATTTACCAGTAACTGTTGCAATGTTGACAGCGTTATCACAGCTCAAGCATTACAAAGAAACTAAAATATACTGTTTAAAATAATTACATCTCCTAAACAGTCATTCTGGATTTAACTCGAACATTATTTTCTACCTTCACTTTTGTTGTCCACTTCATTGCATGACGTCAAACAGTTCTATACCGCTTCAAATGGTTGATACGTGTCTGACCAGAACCAAAAATCATCTAAACCTGTTTATGAATAATTAAATCAATTAATAAATACTTCATTCTTTCTTCCGGGATGCAAAATTTACCTGAAATGCATTTAAGAGATACTATTAAATAAATATTGTGAAGTTCCCATTTCTGTATAAACTTGGTGAATCCCCGAGGTGCTACTCTTTTTCTTCTTATGGTTTTCCCTGGGTTATTAATTTTGAGAATATCTGTTCTGATTAAATGACCTGTGAGACATATGGAATGGAGTGTAAGACAAAACTGAAAGTAGGAAAAACTTCTGATAGCGGATTTCATACGGTGTACATATAACACGCAATTATTGAAAACATTAGATTTTCATTTCTTTGAAATTTTATACTTCAGAAAATCTTGTGTCAACTATGTAGCTGGTTACGGTTTGGAAATAGGTTAGATCTGGATATTTTCTGATGGAAATTCAGGCTCAAGATTATGATCAAATGCATAAAATGCATTTATTAATATATCTGTTAAATCAATTCATGTATGAATTTTAAATTACTTTAAACATAATTTTCAATAGATCTAGATCAAAATGTTATAAAAAATCATTGTGAATCAGATGCTTTATGTTTTACTTTAAAGCGTTCAAATGGGAAAATAATTCTTACACGAGTGACGATATTTTACCAAGTAATTCGATAATCGTTCAAAATCCAACTTTTTTCAATGCAATACATTGAAATAATACATTGAAATAATTTGATTACTTACATCTCTACAAGGTTCCACAATTAATATCCACAATGATTAGGGCCCTAAATTAAAAAAGTTTCGCTTAGTCCTACGGTCGATTTTGAGACTCCTACTTTCATTTTGGAGAGTGCATTAATTAATTAAATGACGTAACCGTTCAATAGAACCCAAAGAGCCAAAATCACGTTTACTGCGGTGTAGTCTTTCGAATCTTAAATTTCAAGTTTTACAATGATTTTGTAACGAAGGCTACCATTCGAAAACCACCAAATCCGCCTCCATTTCCATATGAATAATTCTATTTACAAAGAGAACTTCTATTGTCAATATACATTCAAATATAACCTGTGTGTTATAAAAACATTGCATCACGAAAATAACTCGATAAATACTCACTGTTGATTTGATTACGATGGATTTTTCGTCTTCACCGAACGTTGTCGAATCCAATATGGCGTTCCGCCATCAGGTATTCATGCGCGTTCATGACTCAAAATCTTGTCGAACGTTCCACGAGTTAAATTTCTTCAAATATTGATTGATTCCATATTTTTTAATATAAATTTTATCGTTTTGCACAGAATTACAAAATTGACCGCTTTGTAGCTTTGAAACTAAGAACTATATTCTAGGGTAGCAAGCATACATTCTATGGTAGCATGCAAGTACTGTCGTTACTACATTGAAATAAAGAAGGAGTTAGAACAGTATTGCATGCAACCCTCAAATTGTTAGGTTCATAGTAAAGCAAAAACGATTGTCGAAAATTGGTTTTCACTGAGTCTGCCGACTCAAAAACAACAACAAAATCTTTGCCCACCATCATGTAAGGATCATCGACCAATGGATAGAAGAAATCTGTGGTCTGCACCAATGACAATCCACCATGTCGCAGGGGAGTCACCGAAGCATCCATCCCAATACCTGCAAGAAGTCAATCATGCGCAATGTTATTGTTTCGTTTTTGAAGTTAAAAATAGAACACCATGCTGTCCAGACATCACGTGACGCCGGCATTAAACAAGTCGGCCATCTTTGTTAAATTGTGCTTGAAAGGAGTATTGAGAAAATACCAATAAATCACGCCATATTACCTCACATGTTAAGATATATATAAATTGTATATAAGCTATCACGATCCTATGAAAAACAATACCAAAAAGACGCTAAAAACTTGTGACAAGCGTAAGAAACTAAGATCTGAAACTAGGTCAAATATCATTTCCGACAACAGTGGTTTCAAAGACTTCAATAAAAAAAATTGCAACTTACCCATGCGCGGGATCTGGGCCACATACTGGAAGTGCGCCTGTTCCTGAGCCTGGGCATTGCTGTCCTGTTGGAGCCCCTCAAGAAGCTTGAGCAGTGCTTCCTGAGGGACTTTACACCCTCATCCCTTCAGGTCAGCAAACTTGGTGAGTCGGAAATTCGGATCCAACTCGTGTGCCGCAGGATCAAACGGACGGCGCAAGGCCACAGCCGGTGTAGGCTCCATTGCCATGTTTTATAATGTATCCTGAAAAAGAGAATATATCACAGGTTATCAATACACCGAATGTGAAGTTTCACAAAAGACACATATCATAAAAATCGCTCATTACGGATCACGGTCTCGGTACTTCTCTGTGAAAAATGGCGACGTCCCTGTATAGCGTGAGTCGCTTTCCCAACTGCCCGGATGGCGATAAAATCCTGAATGTTGATTGGTTCACGTGACTGTATTGACGGATGGGCGTAGCGCCGCGTAAGTTGAGGTCGAAACGGATTTCGGAGGGGCGAGATCCGTCCAAATGTCAAAAACCTGAACAATTTAATTCGGAATATGAATGATTGTACAATGTGTTTGCATAGAAAAAAAGAAACATTATAATTTCGAACACATTTTGTAGTTGTCAGCTGTGTGTACGAGAAAGACAGTGATTCCATTATTTAGTTGTTCAAAAACGGCTTTCAATTTTAAAACGGCTTCAGGTTGAAACGGCCCTTGGGACTTAAAATCCTTGAGTAGAGATAGACCTTGTAGACCGCAATAATACTATAATAATGTGGAGAATATCTGGATGTATCTGTTATTTAGAAAACAATTATTGAACATGCTGTACTGAGCCAGAATGAAGGTTGCAGTATACTACCTTGGTTAATATATAATAAAATATCTATTAATTTAACCCAGATTATTATGACTTTGTTACAGACCTATGCCAAAACACGTACAGCAACAAGTAATAGGGAAATACGGGTGGTTTAAAGCAAAAACAGGACAAAATGATCAGTAAGATAAATTGAAATAAAAATAACCTTCTTAATCAGGAGAAAGTTCTATAATTTGTACTATGGTGATGTTTTTTTTCGACTGCTAAAAATATAGTAAAAAAACTGATTTAATTGTTCCCTTATAATTTGTTTGGAAATCAATATAGATTTTGGCGACCGATTGATTCTCAATGTTGGAAATGGTTCAGTATGATATTGCTTGTCAATTTCTTTATTCTTATGAAAGATTCATAAATCTTGAAAATCTAATTTACTCTCCAATGCCACCTTTTCGGGAAAGTTTGATAACCAACCGATTGTAGGAGCGTCCATAACATGTAGCCTCGGTAGCTCAATTGGCGGGTAGAGTGACGGCAAGGTAAGCCAGAGGTCCGAGGTTCCAATCCTAGTTGAGGCCTATACATTTCCTCCCTCCTGTTTCATTTGGTGGCCAGTGTAAATCGATTTACCCGGTACCTGTTGAGCTCCACTTGGCGAAGCATTGGATGGGGTAGTGGATCCCAACCAGCATTGTGTAAACATTTGCCGATTTGCCTAAGTGGCTTGTCTTATTTCTTAAAAAAAGGAAAAATGTAGTAACATCCTTAACATGTAGCTTCGGTAGCTCAATTGATAGATCGACGGTAAGCTAAGCTGGAAGTCCGAGGTTCAAATACTGGTCGAGACTTACACTTTTTCTCCCTCCTGTTTCACATTCAGTGCGCTTTAGATAACATTTTAGGCTCTGAGCTATCCTGATTGCGAAATGGTCATCCGTCGTCTGCTGTTTGTAAGCTTTTTCTACAACATCCTTAACTCCTTATCTAATTTTGAAATAAAACAATTTATTAACAGGAATGATATTTAAATGGTCTCCTAGAAAAGCAATATTGTAAATCTTAAAAGCTAGAAGTTGATGTCGCGTTACTGTAATGTTGTTTTTCAATAATTCAATCTTTGAACTTTTTAAGTTCAAAACTTATTCAATCGATGTTGGAAGATGTTTATTAAATTGACCATTGAATACTTTGTAAGCAAACTTTTATTTCCCTGGACCCCTCGAAAATTCTATCAGCAATTAATAATACCCAGCACATTCAACTTCTCTTCAATATCTAGAAAGTCCACGGTATCAGAGGTTTTGTTATCCGTAATTATACACAATAATACACACTGAAATAATGAAATAAATGAATTACTCGTCTAGGAGTAATGTTTTCATTACACAAGTTAGTGCTCAAAGATCTTCAGAGTATTATGGAAAGGTCATAAATGATATCACAATTGATTGAATGTAAGAGAGAAAAGTGTTTCACCAATCTCTACATTGTCTTTAAAAAAAGATAAGCTAAGCGGCGTTGATGAAAAGAAACAACATACGTATATGTAGAAGTGGATGCAGTGAAATAATCATGTCTTTACCTCGATTTTATAAATAAAAAAACAACATGTTGAAAGAGCTAAATTTATATACTTGTATGTGAAGTACTTTTATTTACAGAGAATTAACACGTGTTAAGGGCTTACCACACTCCTCCCCAGCACGTTCATCAATAAAAAGAAAATTATCAAAATCACAAATGAATGTTACTAATGTATCTTTATTTTGCATATTGTAAGACATGTTAGAACACTGTAAAAAATAGAGAGATCTAAAATTTCCATAAAATTCTATTTACATAAATTTTACCGTTACTGAGATTTTTATAATTTTCTTTTTATCGATGAACGTGCTAGGGAGGAGTGTGGTAAGCCCTTAAGCATTTGTGATAAGTAATGTTAAAATGAAGTTGACAATAACTCAAATATTTAGTCACGTTGATATTTAAAACACATTCCCATTCAATACAGGATATATCCGTATATTGAATGGGAAAGTGTTTTAAATAAAAATGAGACTAAATATTTGAGTCATTGTCGTACAAAAAGACTATCTCAAAGTAACAAATTAAAGAGCCTTAACTCTGCTAAACATAAATGGATATGGATGTCAGTTGACCTGAATTATTCCGCTATTCACTTATTAATTTATACAAAGTTTCAAGTAAATCTGACTAACGAGAGCTAATTTGTCTCTTAACTGGAAGTGGAGTGATATGGGTGAAGGACGTACAATACTAAATTAATATCACAGTGTAGGGATCGATTGGGTATAACAAAATAATCTGAATAAAAGTACCAAGATATTGCTCTTGACTAATAGCAATTGACATAAATTAGCAATGTTTACGTAACAACGGCCGTAACACTACTAGTGACCTTGACATGTTGACCTAAAAATAAATAGTCATCACTTGTGATAACCATGTTATATAATATCAAGCTTGAGAACACTTGGTCTGAGTATTCTCTGGTTACTGATCTGACAAAGGTCTCAGTGACTGCCCTGTTGACCTCTACATCAATATGGGTCATCTACTTGTTATGACCAACAAGTAAACCAAGTCTGAGGACATGAGATCTCAGTAATTTTAGCATTAAGGTCATTATGACCATGACCTTTGTCCTGTTGGCCTCAAAATCAGTAGGTGTCTTCTACGTACTTGTCATGGCTAACCTATATACTAATTTTGAAGACACTGAACCCGAGCACTGTCTTGTACTTGATTTCACAAAAAGGTGAAATATGCATATCAGGAATCGCCACATTCAGAAAAAACAGCCTCCCCACACAGTCAAGAAGAAGAGAGGGGGAGAGAGCATGGTTAATATAATGACCAGTTTCAAAAAAGACACCACAAAGGTCTCACCTTCATTAGGGGTCATTTGTCATGACAAACCAACCTATCATGTTTTAGGACATTAGGCAAAGCCATTCTCTATATAGTTATTGATTGGACAAGGTTTGGTAAAAGGATAGAAATTGTTATTTGAAAATAACAAAGGAATATACGGTTTTGAATTGCTTTTGTTTTTGTAATGCATAACTTCAATGCCTATATATTAACCAATGGAAAGTTTTAATGAATATGACCAACCAGTGCCAAAACATGGCGGCTGGCAGAAATTTTCCTAGATATGGCTACAAATGGCCATAATTCTACTATGCATATTAGGTGAATTGCTACGTGTGTCATTCTCCTATCAATATATGTGAAACACTATGACAAAATGGGACTCCAGTGCATCATCACAGTATGATTGGTCTACAATGTTTATCACTTAATGCATCTAAAAAACCATTAGCATGACTTTTGTAAAAAGGAAGTCAACAACTTGACCAGAATCTACACTTATTGCAAAGACACTGTCATTGAAATGGGTCACATATACATTCATGCCAAGTTTCAACAAAATCCTACTATTCATTTCTGAGAAATGGCTCCAGATAAAAAAAGTGTGATAGGAAAAAGCTAAAACAATATCCTGTGCCTTTGGTAGAAGATAAAAACGATAAAAACCAGATCTGAGAATCACAATAAACTTGCAGTACTTTTTCATTTTGGGGATACATATAAAATCTTAAACTCTGGTACTTAGACTTGATATTTTATTATGTGTACAGCAGTGAACTGAGACTGTACAATGAACAAGTGGCATGATTTTAACAAATATTAATCAGAGAATAATCCAACCATTGAAAATTTCATTCTCTTTAAACCAGTTTAGTTGTAACTGATGGCTTTGATAAATCTCCTATCTTTACATGTACTGTGTCATACTGAAGGTTTCAAAATACAACTATAAGTATCATTTCATTTCTTTCATAAAAAACTTATACCATAGAAGTATTGTTATTGTTTTTTTAATACCCTTGTATTTTTTATACTTTATATCAATTAACTGCAAAAAAAACCAAATAAATAGTGTATAGACACAACACAACAACATAATTTGATCAATTATTCGTTAAAATATCATAGAACCCTCTAATAAATAATTGAAGAACCAACAGGTCGATTCCATCTTGGCAGTATAGTTACATGATTGTGGTATTTACTGTTTCTTGTCCACATATTAAAAAAAACATTTTTTTACATATTTATTTGCATTAAGTAAACATGAAACATTATTGCCTTTTCTATTTTTTGAAAGGACTAGCTACTAATGCATTGTAAATAATTCATCTTTTTAACATAATTATTTATTATCTTTTAAAATTCTTCAACAAAAATAACTTTTTATCACTCAAAAACAAACAATACATTTGGATGCAAAAGTTTTATCTTGTTGAAGTGTTGAATTGCATGAAATAAGCAGCTGTCGGGGGATTGGTGTAAACTTCTTTGTCCAGAAAATCTTTATGGGAAGTCTGCTCTTGAGCAAGACGTCGATTTTCGTCAGCCATTCTTCTGTTGAGCTCCTCCCTCTTCCTCTCCATTTCTCGCTCCAGTAGCATTGCAGCACGGGCATTGGCCAATCGTTGACGGTCATGCTCCAAGTCACGTAATTTCTGTTCCTGGGCAAGTCGCTGGAAAAACACAGAAAACAGAAATGAATAAGAATAAAGAATGAAAATTCTGATTAAAACAATCACATTTTGTTTGTTTATTTAATGGCATTTGTTAAATGCTTAATTAACAATCTTTCAGTTATTGAAGTGGCACTTTCTTTGTTTCCTGTAACAAAATTTAAATTGCAGTCATAGGAATCTTGGAATGATTACATGCGTTCTATCCAGAATGCAGTCTTCATCATCTAGTTTTAGAGTGATAAAAATGGTAGAAAATTAACATTTTACTCCTTAGTACCAGCTAACAGTGCATATCTAGATCAGACAGCACAAATGTCAGGATCTATCTGGTTTGCTTCTTGGTTGAAAAAAAACAACTAATAAATCTTAAGGCAAACAGAAAAGATCCTGATAAGACCGCACAAATGTGCATGCTGATCTGGATCTACACTATCCGCACATGAATAATAATCTCATCCAAGGGGGTTAAGGGAGAAAATGAAATATAGCTGTAACCTCTTTTTCCAGTCTTTGATTTTCTTGTTGCTTGCGAATGTCCTCAAGCTGTTGCGGGCTCATGCCCTTCCATCTGTCAGTTATCACTCTGTGTGGTCCAAAAGCACTCTGCGCCACTGCTGGGTTTTCTGTGAGAACATCACCGAATACATGGTTAGCGATCTCTGTCATGTTGTCATCCAACTCCTGTTGCTTCTGTAGCCTCTCCTTCTCTGCTCTCTCTCTGGCCTGAAAACAGATCATCAGGGAACAAAAATTTATTTTCCTGTATTTGGCTCTTCAAGGAGAAAATTTGTGCCAATTAAAGACATTGGTGAAGATTCACCAACTACAAAATATAAGATAATTTTGAAACGGTTTTCTTACTTTAGCTTTTTCTTTTTCAAAATTTGCATGAAATTTAGATTTGTCCAAATCGAATCAACTTATTAAATGAAAATAAAGCAGTGTTTATTTATTTCATTACATTTAATATATATGAAATGGTTTGTTGTTAAAAAATCTTATCCCATTTGCTGATATATTCTTTTAGCCAATATACAATTTTTTTGTGGTACAGTACTGCTGTCATAATATCAGTAGTAATTTAAGTTCATTAACTTTAACCGAATAAAGTCATACCAAAGCATTGTTATAATCTGTGGTAGCCAAGTTGATGTTACGGCGACACTCCTCTTCAGCCTTCTGTAGATCCATTGCACGTGCATCGAGCTCCTTCATCTTAAGCTCGTACAGTCTGTCCGCCTGCTGCTGGTTTATCCTGGCCTGCTCTCGCTCCCGCTGCTGCTCCAGAGACCATTCTCTCAGCTGCTCTTGCTGGTACTTGTTCCTGGCCTTGCTGTTCAAATCCTCACCTGAAACCGTCCACGACATAAACATTTCTTAATATTCCAGTACAATTGATAGTTATGTTCAATCATGCTGATTACTGCAGTTAAATTTTCATTTTAGAACAAAACACATTTTGCTTTATTCATACCGGGTATCTGATAAAGCCTTTCTTTTAAAACCTGTGGTAAACACATTTTTGTGCAAATTAACTCTTAATTAGATCAATATTAATGTATAGTTAGTATAATATTTCCTGCTTTGTGTGCAAGATGTACTAAGGGAAAAAGGCATGCGGCTCAGATTAGAGTCTAATTAATAGTTTGCAGTCTCATTGATATGTTCCTTTGTATCAAGCATAAATTACAGGATATACTGTTCACCAGTACTTTATTTGTTTACAATGAGAAGAAAATTCTGTGTAACTTTGCCAATGAATTAGATGACTCACTGCCATTGAATGAGATAATGCAATTAAAATATATGTTGAATGATGTAACGTTAAATCCTTAACTTCATGTCATATGACTGTCTCCCATGTGATCAGGATCTACACTGTTCCACTGCGATTAAGCAGATATAATAATTCTGAGTGACTAACTTACCCTCAAATTTCTGTATACTTGAGATGCCGCATCTGGGGTCATCATCGCTGACACGAGCTGGTTTATCTTTCTTCAGGTAATCAGGATCATACAGATCAAATTCTCGTCTACTGTCGGGCTGTTGATGTAGCATGCGAAACTCATTAAGTGCTCTGTTCAGCTCAAAGACATCCTGCTGTTGTCTCTTCTCCAGGAGTTGTGTTATTTTGTCATTTCGAACTGCATCTGTGGCTAAAATCACACACAATTCAACATAATTATTAAAATTTCTTTTTAAATTGACAGGAATGGAGGCTGCTTATTTGCTACTCAGACTTTTTGCTGCCTCCCATTTAAATTTAAATAACTTTTCCGATGTGTTTATATTTAGAATATCTGTCTTTCATCCTGGCCGACAAAAAGTATGCTTAATCATGACATTGCTAATTCAGCATAACACAGCAGTTTCATTTTTTTTACTTTGATTGAAAAACAGTACAATACTACATGTCCATGCACATGACTGCACAGTGGAGTCTTACTGGGAGATTTCAAGAAGTTCTCTTCCTTATCACTTTATAAAAGATGATTTTTATTTTGTTAGCATTTCTTCTTTTTGTTAGAAATAATTACTTAGTCATGGAAATAACCCCCCAAAAAGGAAAGCCTCATGCAGTGGTTAATTAGCTGAAAGTGAAGACAGAATTAACAGTATTATTTTAAATTCTAACAAAAATTCACAAACCGAATGCCTCTGATCTTTTTCTTTCATATTCTTCTTGTTGTCTTTTGTCTTTCTTCTGTTGTTCAAGAGCCTGTAAGTCTACCTGAATAACAAAATAGTGAACTTTATAAAAGAATGTATGAGTATTTAGTTTCAATGTCAACATACACAGTATCACATGCAGGATGCAGTTTATCAGATGATGGAGTTCAAACATATAGTACCATCCAGTTGCAGAAATAAATGAAATTATTTAAGAAAAAGGATAAATATTCTTTTTTTGAAAGGTATCATAAGACAATTTACTCAGAAAATAATTCATTAATGATAAACAAATACCAGCTGCAAGAGCTTATTTGTGATGAACCCTAATAAAAGTATGCATAGCCCTCGATCATTTGTTTGTCAATGGGTGACATATTGATTGTTCATTACTGTAATTTATGGTCAAGTACGATTTTAATTTTAAATAATGCCTTTTTCTTGCTATTTTGGGAAAAAGACCCTCTCCAAAATTTGGAAATTCACTGAAACTTTCGAAATTGGGGAAAAAATCATCGCCATCGGTGAAATAACCAATTTGGGAACTTAAGAAACTGTAAATTGGCAGCAAAAATGATCATGTTACATCATAACAATAAAGAATCCTACAAAAGTAAGGTACAAAAACCCCCTTTATTTGAAGTAAGAAGTAACAAAAAAAATCACACAATTAATCTTAATTACATTTGTGCACCTGAATGACCATCATCTGTCCCTTGTCATAAGCTCACTTGAACTTTGACATACATGTAAAATTGAACTCTAAGGAACACAGTTAAAAGAACAAGCTTTGGGGCCTTTGCATCTCTGAACATATCACAAAGTTTAACTAGACTGTGTCCACAGGACACTGATGCCCCCACTGCTGCAATAACATTTGTTACAAAATTTTGTACCAGGTATTAACAACATGTGGTGACCATGATTAGTAAATGAGGAGTAAGTGCCACAAAATTTAATAACTAACATAAACAAAAGGCCATAACTGTGGTGAAAATTGTTGCAAGACAATGTCCTTTACAACAATCTTCACATCATCTGTGCAAGTTTGAAAGAAATCAGCCAAATAGAAAATGTGAAGTTGATGCCACAAAATTTTGTAAGTGAAATAAACAAAGGGCCATAACTGTGGTAAAAATGGCAGCAGAAAAAAATCTTTTTTTTATGATCATCTACCCAGCCATCTTGATCATGTGTGCAAGTTAGAAAGAAATCTGTCCAAAAGTAAATGAGGAATTGATGCCACAAGATATTATTACTGAAAAAAAACAAAGGGCCATAACTCTGGTAAAAATAGTCGCAGGAAAAAATCCTTTCTTCATGATCATCTACACATCCTGCTTCATCATTTGTGCATGTTTGCAAGGAATCTGCCCTGTAGTTTAGGAGGAATTGATGCCACAAGATTTAATTACTGAAATTAACAAAGGGCCTTAACTCTGGTAAAAATGGTCACAGGAAAAAATCCTTTCTTCACGATCATCTACACATCCTGCTTCATCATTTGTGCATGTTTGCAAGGAATCTGCCCTGTAGTTTAGGAGGAATTGATGCCACAAGATTTAATTACTGAAATTAACAAAGGGCCATAACTCTGGTAAAAATGGTCGCAGGAAGAAATCCTTTCTTCACGATCATCTACACATCCTGCTTCATCATTTGTGCATGTTTGCAAGGAATCTGCCCTGTAGTTTAGGAGGAATTGATGCCACAAGATTTAATTACTGAAATTAACAAAGGGCCATAACTCTGGTAAAAATGGTCGCAGGAAGAAATCCTTTCTTCACGATCATCTACACATCCTGCTTCATCATCTGTGCAAGTTTGCAAGAAATCTGCCTTGTAGTTTTGGAGGAATTGACGCCACAAGATTTTATAACTGAAATTAACAAAGGGCCATAACTCTGGTAAAAATGGTCGCAGGAAAAACTCCTTTCTTAACGATCATCTACACATCCTGCTTGATCATCTGTGCAAGTTTGAAAGAAATCCGCCTTATAGTTTAGGAGGAGTTGATGCCAGAAGATTTGGGGACGTACGGACGGACAAGTGCAACTCTATATGCCTCCCACTTTGTGGGGGCATAAAAAAATCGCTCTAATTATCTGTCTGCGTATCAGATTCTGATAATGTGTTTGACAGACATGACACTACCGCACTTTAACTTTCGTTCTGGCCATCTTACTTTACAGTTGTATCACTAAGGCTGGTATCACTGGATGTTGATGATGTATTACTTGGTGTCAAACATAAACAGTTTAAAGATTTTGAACCCTTGGTGTTTGCTTTCCTTATTTTCTTTGAATAATAAGCAATTTCGGGAATATTTTTTTCTACAGGAAATGGTAAAGAACTGGAAAGCGACTGATAAATCTCGTCCTGTACCATCCCAAAACATGATATATAGGCTCCGGGATTATGCGAACTATTCAGCATTGAGTTTTCAACTTTCAATTGGAATTTTTTGTGCGGATATTTTGGGGAAAAAATCAAAATTGACATTGGGAATGTGTACAATAGTCAGACCCATGGTATACATGGAAAAGGCTTAAATGAATGGATTTACACAGAATAAAATCAATATTTCAGGGGTTTCACTAGCCGCTGAATCTCAAGGGTTATATTTATCATTTTAGGGTATTCTGCCAATAAATAGCCAAAATACCCACAATTTAAGGCTGTAATGACCCTTCAACTAAAATTACAGGTGTCAAAGTAAGGCATTTTTTAAATTTCAAGAGTCAAAGCGTCATCTCCTGGGTCAAATGAAACACCCTAATATCTATAGCAATGATTCAGCAGCATCATTGTGGATGAAACCAAAAGGATGTTATTTAACGGCTAGAATGCAGTTTACCGGTACAGATGATTACATAGAGCTTGCGTTATAGTTATATATTAGTTATTTAATGCAGGCGGGGGCGTGGGGGCGGCAGCCCCCATTCACCACTATATTTTGAACTAACTGTTCAATGAATATATGATTAATTATGCCAGCGACGTTATGGGGCGACAACAGCCGTACCGGTAAACTGCAGGTGTCCCTATTTAACTGTGTTGCTCTTAAAACATAACTTGTCTGCTAAATGTTAGTGCATTTAAGCCAACAAACGTATCACCAGCTTCCAAAAAAGAAAGAAAGGAACAAAATAACAATAAAATTACCCCGATTGTCCGAGTTTTAGCATTGAATATTCTAGATTTTCTCTGCTCTTCCATATTCCGACGGCGCTCAATAGCAGCCGCCTCTTTGTAGTCGACTGGAAGATCTAGTTTATACATTTTTAATAGTCAGAATAAAAAAAACAAATGCCTTGATTAAAAAATCCAAGAAAAATATCAGCTCGTGTCGTTGTCAAGTTTACATCGGTTGTCATGCAGGCAGTCCTGCATTTTCATTGGTTAAAATACGCGGTGTAATTTAAGTTACACGTCGTAATTTTATTTCACGGAATTAGACCACCACAGGTTTTCTTGACTGTTTCACTGCGCATGTCTGTACTTTCAGCAGACAACGACAGTAGTAAGCCAATTTTGTCTGGCGGCTATAACCGCCAGAGAATCCTTAGCGAGTTCAGTTATCTTTCCTTGAGGTTTAAATTAGGCGGTATTCCCCACGTTTACAAGCACATAACAACACCAGCTAGTTTTAGGTTTAAAAATACAAAGAAATTGGAGTCATATTACAGATGTATGTTTACCATTATCCCAACTGGGTTGCTGATAGCAATTTGATGCCACTTAACCTGGTCACTGATTTATTGCCATACATATGTTTGGAATGCCTAAATTACGGTGATATGTTAAACTTTTGAGTTGCACAAATTCTGCACAATGCTTGCCATATAATGTTGTACAGCACGCTGTTTACACCTTCCAGTTGCTGGTTTATAAAGTATCAGCTGTACTTCTTCTAATCTTTATCACAAATAGTGCATATTTACTCGTTCATGCTTTATCCATGTCAAGGTTTATCACGAATTATTGTGATGAGCAATAAGCCTTGTTGATAAGCAGCTCGAGAGAGAGAGTTTTTAAAATAGATACAGAGAGCAAGTGTGACGTCATCCAGCAGCCAATCAGAGGCCTCTAGATTTTGGTTTACAACAGTCGTTTATTTTCTGATAACGACGGAGAAAGAGTCTAAGGTATTTTCATAAGGTAACACACCACTAACTAAAATACCACATACTCCAAATAATTATAGTGGAGACTTGACTAATTTGTTTCCAAAATATTCTATTTTACTTTGCAATTCTATTTTTAATAAAAATAATCATTTAAAAAGTAATCGCTGTCAAATATTCAAATCAAAAGATTAATATGCGGGTTAAACTTCAACAATTTGCTAATAATAATAATAATAATAATAATAATAATAATAATAATAATAATAATAATAATAATAAAAAGAATAATAATATTAAAATTATAAATATCTCTTTATTTATTGTAGTTGGATACGCTGCTACAAAAAGTCTTAAATCTGACTTTTCTAATCTTAGCTTATTCCTTTTGCGTATACACAAATTGAAGAAATGCATCATTCTCTTTGGAAAAGCTTTACGACTACTCTATCAGCATTTATCAAGCAAGTTTTAGCCAGCCCTTGATCAATCATGGTATTTAAATGTCTACTCAATAGTAAAAAGAAAATAATGCAGAAGACGAAATCCATTAGGAGTATTGAAAGTTGGAGATTAAATACCATTGATATAGATGGGAATGAACATTGAAAGCCACCGAACACGACAAATATAAACATGGCCATTATATCTATCTGATTGAAGTAAGATCAAACAAAATGCAACGGTTTTCAGAAGATGATTTTAATCAGATTCACATGTTATGAGATTGATTGTTTCACATTCCAGAATTTATCTTGAACCTAATTCACCAAGAAAACTTGTACTTTTTGTTCAAATGATAACCTGTTGTCGTGAGAGGTTGGTGCACCCTCTCCTGGTTTACACCCTCGTTCGCAAATTGTTCTGCCACTGATCGCTCTATATGCGGTAATCCCCTTTGTGTTTGTTTTCGTTAACTGTTTTGGTTCCTATTTGAAATTGATCTTTTAATAAACTCGTGCTCTCTTTCCCTCTGTCATTTTTGTTTTGGCTTTGTGGATAAGGACTGATTTTTGTTTTTTTAGTCTGGCTATTTCTGGCTATTTTTCGTTAATTGTTTGTGGCGTCCTATTGGAATTGACATACTTATAAAAAAGCATGCTCTTTCTCTCTTCTTTTTCGCTGCGTGGGGTGGCTGTGTTTTGTGAGTGTGGCGATTCCTGATATGCATATATTACTTTTTTTGATATGCATGTTTCACTTTTTTACATATTTTTTTCTTCCTAACCTAGATAGTATCCATCGTTATTCCAACAAAAATTGCAAATGGTCGATCAATATGCCTTTTTGCTAATTTTGGCAACGTTTAAGAATTGGTCGGTTCAAGAATTTCATAACCGTTTGCTAAACGGCTTATTTTTCATATGCGTATACTGTCATAGTTTTCTGTATATACATGTAGCTAAGCTGACGTTGGTCCAACACATTTTTCCTAACCGTAAGGTGGACAAAAAATGAAAGTAATATTCGAAGGAAATTGACAAAATTTAATATTTCTCATTATGAAATAGGTACACAATATTTCTACAAAATCACAGAATGCCTATTCCCTGTCGTTATTGACAACTCTTATCTTTTTCATTTGTTAATGCTCCTTTCTTCTATTGCTTTTACCACACGTTTCTTTCATGTTTTTAAAATATAAATGAAAAACGTAGAACTAGCGACACAAATGTATTTAATACCCAAAGTTATTCAAAATTTAAGTTTATTACTATGTTCATTTAATAACAAAAGCAAATCAACAATCTTCAAGATCAGCACAGTTTAACCATACTAACCCTTGGCATTGATTTCAGAGCTCAGTAGGAGCTATTTGTCATTTAGCAAGCTTCATATTTTGGATCAGCCAAACATTGTGCCAACTTAACATTTTTAGTACCACGCATAGAACAATATGATTATTCACCCGACGGTTGGGCCACTTCTGGAGATAGTCGGGTTTCCAGCGTACTCCAGCGTACAATTCAATAGTAAGTGTCAGGGGCAGGTAATACAGACTACCACTTGCATGAGAGTGATTTGTAAAATATCAATGGTTGGCTAAACGTTCTAGGCTAATGCATGTTTAAAAGGACATCTATGTGCAATTAATATTTAAACTGCATAATATTATGAAGATGTATATGTTATATAAAGAATAGACGTCTAATTTATTAACTGTTCAGTACTCGTATCTGATGATTTAGACGTTTTGAATACACCAATAATTTTTGGATAATAAAAGAACTAACTTATTATACCCGCATGCCACTACTATGCAGCCGAAATAATCTCTTCGACGGCCCCAATATACAATTCGCTCCTACGCGCTTGATTTCAATAGCTGTACTGCACCAGCTTGGTCCTGCATAGAAATTAAGTGACAGTTTTCGGGCTAACCAGATACTTATATATCATGATATTTTATAGGAGTGTCATTACTCACTGCTTTAGTTTTCGCGTATCATCAATGCAAGGGGTTCAAATCCTGGATGTTGAGGGTGAATTATCTTATATTCATGCCGTCGTGTTCTTGGTGATAATTTGAAATATTTTACAGTGAAGATGTACAAATTTTATTAACACCATTCATACACTAGTAAAAAGTTCTAAGTGCACACTTGATAAATATTGATTTTTCAAATTATTTGATTGAATCTTTCAAAATAATGTAGATTACAATGAAGAAGAATCAATATTGTATTAAAGCACACCAAAACATTTAAGTTTGTTTAACCAGATTAAAAAATAATAACATTTTAGATCACTTGTACTCAGAGAGCAATTCTCAAGTTAATTATCATTGCATCGGCTATCATTTGTGATCGTTTTCTCATCTCTGTATAATTTAAATTTCATGTACATTTAAAGGAAATACTGTAGTTTGCCATTGCATTGCACTGAAATAGCTTCCTGTAGCTTTGTAATGGTCTCCTGGGCACGATGAGCCAACGCATTCTTCTCTGTTTTATCCATAACGTTTTTACAGGATTTCAAGGAGAAAATTCCATTTTTTTTCACAATGTTTTGTGCCAAAAGTTTTTGAATTGTTTAGCAGTTTGGGATGATGCAATACTCTATGATAGATGTGTAACAGCCTTTCCGAACGAAAAAAGTATTCATTTCTATTAAAATGACGGACACGATTTTTGACCAAATAAACGGCATTTTCGAATTATTCGATTTTAAAGTTTATTGAATTTCTATAAATTTTAGTTTTAAATTTTTATTTATTGGACACTTATCCAACAAATGTAACACTAATATTTTCGAGTTTACGTTGTTTTACGTAAATATTTAAAGACGTTATAGAGTAACGTCAGCGTTCAACGTAAGCAACGTAATAAATCTAGAAAATAATATCGTTTGATTTTCTTCTTAAATTAATAAAATATGCAAAATTAATGTATTTCTTTTGCATTTACGGAAACAGTCAATATTTTTTACAACAAATTTGAAGTTGTGCCAGTGAAAAGAATTTTGACGGCAATGTCGTTGTCTGCTGAAGTCAACCGTTCCATGGTTACAATTTGTTGGTGTGTTTTTCGTGTTTGTCTGGAGTCGGTGAACATGAGAAAAACAAAAACGATTGTAAAAAAATAAATTTTGATTGCCGCACGGTGATAACGCATAAATAGCCTTTGCCGACGTGGATGACGTAATACATAAAAAAAATATGCACGGTTTTCAAAAAAAAATATTGTTTGATCATAATTAACATTATGTCAAACTTTCATTCAATTAGAATAAGTTTACTTTGAGATATTCAAAATTGAAAAGTGTTCACTTAGAACTTTTGACGAGTGTATATAACTATGACTATATAAAGTTGTTTATTTGATGCTTTTGGTGGCAGCTATTTTGAACGGTGATGAGTGAATCAGATCAATTCTTATGCACGAAAATACTTAATTCAGAAATCTCAATACGTCATAAAGATTTTAATGTTACAACATATTGGAAGTTTAGTAAAAATATTATTTTAATTATATAACCCATCTACAGTGTATCGCTATCGTCTTTTTGTTTGCACAAGGTTCGAGGCAGGGTTTTAAGAGTCATGGAGTACCCAACATTTTTGCTGGCCGTTAGCTTCTTTTGTTTTGATTCAAAACAAAAGTGTGCTTTTGATTGCAACATTGTCGTGTTGTTGGTTGGGTTGGAGCTAATTCACCAAAGCAACTTGGGGTTGTTTGTTCATATTCACGAGAACCTGTGTAAGGTTGGTGCATCTTGCCTAGCTAACTTTTTATGTTTTGTTTGTTTGCTTCCCATGCAATGCCGAGTTGTTTTGATTTTGTTATTTTTGTACACACGATTATCAATTGCATTTATTTTAATGGGGCGTGCACCGTGTTGCAACCCCTACTTTACATCTCAACTCCTCCCACTCCCCAATTATTTTTGACGTCATACCCACAATTCACGACGAACATAGAAACAGGAAGTATTTACGTTATAGCTACAGGGAAAGTCCAAGTTTTATTTTCTGGTTTAAAGAGAATTTCTTTTTGAATCGTGCTGTATAAGATGTACGTTTAAATAGTGAAAGAAATTAATTGATTTCTTAAAGAAATTATTACACCTTTAATTCAACTAACGCGAGTGACAGTAGCCGGTTAAATTGTGTATTGCTTTTGACAGGTCAACATTCGGCCTTGGTGTCGGAAACAATATCGGTCGTTTCCGTACAAATGGAATATTGACTTAGGTAACAATTGGTAAGAAAATTTCCAATTTGTCAACAAAATCAAAATTTAAAACTGTCATAAAAATATCATAATTCGTTGAAGTATTAAGATGAGTCATTTCTTTATTCTCCCAACTTCCGCACGTGTAGGACGCCGCCATATTGGTTTCGGAACCCGGAGAATTTCGAGCGCTCGTCTGGTATATTTAAAATTTCTCAGGTACAGTCCAAATTTAGCGGATATCTGCTAACCATACAGCTGTATTTCATATGAGGAAGGCTTTGACACTATTAGTTAACGTGTCCATAGTGAGATTCGATATCACCAGTTCACCGGTTAGAATATTTTCAGTGCCGTAGCCTCACTTGGAAGTTGGAAAACAGAACCGTGCCCCCCCCCCCCCCCCTTTACCAGTTCTAGGAAATGACTGCTTATACAGACTCTTTAGAATTGCAGACCCGTTCAGTTTATTTATCATTTGTAAATGTGTCTGATAATCAGATTATCTGTGGAAAAGGGATGATACAAATTTAAACACTTTATCCTATACCGTCCAGTTTTCAGTCGAGTCCTATTTTCACAAAACTTTACAAAAGAACATGGCATTGGGCATAAACAGAAATAGTGGAGGTTTCATTACTCAGCTAATTTTGCAGCAACATGGTCATCAATCAGGTCTAGGAAACAGCTGTTTTTATGGACTGTCTGTAAATTTACAGAATGTCACTTTATTTATAGATAAATGTGTGTAAATTAATGGACAAGGGTTGATACAAAACACATTTTAGAAATTCACAAATCTAAAGCATTTTTGTTAATTCTGATAGCAAAGAGCATAGCATAGGGCATAAACATAAATAGTGGAAGTTTGTTTACACTGCTATTTCTTCTCCAACATGGTCATCAATGATCTAACAACATTTCACACAATCATCTGAACATAATAATGATCTTTTTAAAAAAGTTATGTTGATTTACAATAAAAAATATTAATTTATTTGTAGATTTTTATTCATTTTTATCCCAGTTTGCTGTAGAATCAAGATTTAAATTTTTGACACCTTTTGAAACCACCCTTGTCCATAAATTTACAGATATATTTATCTATAAATAAACTGACAGTCTGTAAATTTACAGACATTCCGTAAAAACAGTCATTTCCCAGACCTGTCAATAATGTAACAAAACCCCAAACAATAATCAGAACATAATGTTCTCTTAAAAAATGTTTTCTCATAAAAAAGTATTTTGTTTTTAATTTATATTTTTAATTTTATACTTTTTACACCTGTGTTGAAACGCTTGTCCATAAATTTAGAACATTTGTCTAGAAACAGTCTGCAGTCTTGTTACTGAAAATCTAGCCAGTGTAGAGGTCCTGTAATTATAAGCTGATAACTACTGTAATTTTACCAGAATAGTAAGTTGCTTGTGCTAGCATCAGAGATATTTCTTAAAATGACAGTGCATTTTTAAAAGCCCATTCTGTTCTGCACAATTATTTATTTCAGGCTTGATTGAGCATACATATAGTGACCAGCCTGTACAAAATGTTCCTGTAATCACTAGTAGTAATCATCCATTATCATAAGCATACAATATTGCCTCACAGCGTTTTTTCCTTCTTTAACTACCTTCGCAAAACGGTACCATTCCCAAAGCTGACCAGAGTCTTCCCAATTCAAAGTACCGGACTTTCCCAATCCCCAAAGCTAATGTTTCCAACAACAAACAGTGCCGTTTCCCAATACTGACAAAAGAGTTTTTTGCAAGAAATGTCGTTCCGTAAAACAAACCATACTGTTCAAAGGGGAGTAACTCTTATCAACGATCTGGTTCGACTCTTACTCATTTGTTATCATTAAATAAAGTACAGACTTGTGACGTCTTTCATCCGGTCCGCGTTTTATACACGTCCTTTTTTCAGACTGGTTTATGGTCAATAATTGCAAGTTGACTGATTCTTACAGGTAAAATTGAAGTGCAAAGACCAGACTTCAGAAACTGAAAGTAGTTTACAATCTTCACAACAACGTTTAGAATGAGCGATTATTCAAAGGAAGCCGTTAAATACGAACACTGGCACTCTTTTGTTGCGAGATTTTGGGTATATATCGACCGATCCCATGCCATTGGCGAAGAGTCCCGAGTCTGAGCGATTTGAACCAATGAATGTAGTTACCGGTATCGAGCAACCTCCCGTACTTTCCCCGTAAATCAGACTGAAACTAAATTTGAATCCAGCCTTCCGACATATTTGGAAACCAAACTTAGTCCCACTCAGAAGCTATCCTTGAGCTAGCTGTAGCACAAAGACACATTGCCTCAACCTGGCACTGAATCCAGCCCCCACTCCTTCATTTATAATTTCAAATGCAGATTTATCAGATTCATTTCACATTAACTGCAACCTAAAAGAAACTTTTCCTGCCATTGGAAATTTTTTTTTCCATAGACTGGCAGTCATTGGATTGGCAGTTACTTAGTTCTGGCATAACAGTTACATCACTTAAGGGTTTCCTGTTAAGGAACCAGACCTTACGATGCTTGGTGAAGCTGAATAAAACCCCTAGTGTTTATTTACATGAATTAAGAAAAAATCCCAATTTGGTTGATTTTGCGTTTGATTTTTTTCCCATTTTCAAGATTTTACGACGCGAAAATTTCCCAATTGTAGGGGAAGGGGACCCTTTCCCCTTTGGGGAAAAACAACGCTGCCTCAGATATGTTGCTGATGCTCCTTTTATTCTTTCTGCTCAGGGCATAATTAAAAATTGGAAATTCAATAATGCTTCTAAATAAGCCAATTGCACTAGCATTAAACAGAAAAAAATTACTTTAAAACAGTCAAAAGGCTAACATAATTAAGAATAAATCAAACTTACTGTAACGTAAAGCAACCTTAAGTCGTCATCTTTTGCTACTTTTAATCGCAGCTCTTCAACCAGTCAAGGTTAAAAGCGTTCAGGTGTATCCAAAATAGTAAAGAGACGCTTATTGCACGTAGTTATAACTTTGCTTACTTGATATCATTATGAAAATACGATGAAAAGAGCCTTTCAAGATGGTATATACAGTACCGACGACTTCAGGACCTCTGGAACCTAAACTCGTCAACAGCAATGCCCCTAGGTCGGCAACGTGGTCTTTAAGTCGTCATTTATTTTAAATCTTATTTCTTTTAATATCAAATACCAAAACAACTTTATAAACATCATGAAAACATTAACTTATAAAACTGAAACTATTATATTCATATTCAATAATTCATTATTGCCATCGAACTCTAATTGATTTACAAATAAATAAATGAAGCTAGTTTAAAACACGGAGGCGCCGTAAAATAACGGGGAATAATGGAAAAACACGGTAGTAACGTTTTTAAGATATCTAAAAAATTGTTTTGCATTTAGTTCCACAACTTTCAGGCTTTCCAAAAAAATTAAAGATATTGAAAATCGGACCATTAGAAGATATTTATATATTTTCTGAAATGGACGTTTTTTTAATATAAACAATTTTTGGTTTATCCAAGGTAACGAAAACCTCTGCGGTACCCCTTTATCTTATATAGATAAATCTAAAAAAAAGACGTATTTTATCTAAGTCTTCGGACGGGAAAAATATAATATTTCTCGCTGAACGAATATTTAGAGACGAGAATTTTCATTTAAAAAAGATCGTATGAAAATTTAGATACATGCACATTAATTGACACGTCCGTAAGTCAACACATGCCAGACATTTCTTCCTTTGAAATTTCTGCTTACCTCTGTCATGCAATTAACTCTATAGTTGTTAAATAAACATCCTAATGTTGTATAATCAGCATTGCCGAAAAAAATGTGATAGCTGTCGCAAATAAGTGTGCAATAAATTAGTTACAAACTGCTAATTCTGCGAAGGGTCGGTACTGCAGATACAAACACAACCTGATCAGAAATAAGCAACAATTATCAAAGATACGCCGTACATCAAACATCAGCTGATTTAGAAATGAAATTATCCTAATTTGTTGACGGTTTGAAATTCTTTTGTGCAATAGCGTAGAGCGATTTTTGAGTGGCGCGCACCGTTTCAGGTTGACGTCGGCGCCTTTGATGTTAAATACGCAAGCATCGCCGACATTTAAGATCAAAACGGTCAATTAACAGGTGTTCATAGCAAATTGGTTTTAATCAATGTACATGTAACAATTCTCGGGTATTAAGGGGCAAGTATTCGCATGATTTAAAATATACGTCGTTCATATCATTTCTTACTCGTTATAAACATTATAACATCGGACTTAAACATCTTAAATGCAAGCTACGTCGTTCGTATTAGTCTATTTGTTATTAAAATTTAGTTTAAATGTTCCATTTTTAGAGGCTGAAAAAAAATTATTCTGGCAAAAACAATTGGTGTCCGCACATTAAAAGGGTCCGAAGACTTAGACAAAAAAACGGTAGTTAGGAACGAACATCTTGCATACGCACAGTTCTTCTTGGAAACTGCTCTGCTGGCCCTTTAGCTCGGATATAACACATTTAATTCAGCGGAAAAATGGCCGCAAATGTGTCGGATCTTATCCACATCTTCAGGCCAGAGATGTGCTTTTTATTATTAATTTAAAAAAATAAATTTACGCGACGATAATTAAACCATTTATCTGATCCTGTGTAAGTCAATAGCACTTTTAGTATGTGATTTTTGAATTAATTCTCAACATTATATAAAAATGAATTACGCATAATAATTATCCGGAATTGCCACAACCAGAAATAAACAGGCTCCCCACACAGCCAAAGAGAAAAGAGGAAAATAATTTATAAGAGAATCAATTTCAAATTAGACACTACAAACAATTAACGATGAAAGAGAACCGCCTTGGAACAGTGATTGGCAAGTAAAAGTAAGGGACATTAAGTCGTCACCTGGGACCTTGAGTCGTCACATTTTGCAAATTAAAATAACTAGTACATGGATGCAATTTGTGATCTAAGGGAGAGCAATCTCACAAGGAGAGTTATTCAACAGGTTCACTATGAGTTTGCATAAAATATTAAGCGTCTAAGATACCCAGAGCGCCCAACTCATATAAAACTGGCTCTCTGTTGTCGCCCGGTGAAACTGATTAGCTCGAATTTCTGGCATATTTTCTATGGCTTATTTTGTTGACATAAAAACTTAATTCTAAATTGTAATGAAACTGATTAATAAAAAAATAGTTTATCTTTCAAATAATACCAGCCTTGCTTCTTTTTGGCTACGTAATCGAGAAAGAATGATTCCAAATTAAAAATGACGACTTAAAGACACCGACGACTTAAGGTTGCTTTACGTTAAGCATCTTATTTGAAAAAAATTACAAACATACTGGTCATTTTGGGTTTATTGTAGATTTCAAAATAGTATATTGTTTTATTTGTTTAAAAAAATATAAAAATAGCAGTTCTCCAAAATTTTGTGTTGTATGTGAAACAAAGAATTAATTTGTAGTATGAAATGGATTGTGGAATGGAATGTCATTTACAAATCATTTATATAGCTTGACAACAGTATTTTTCTATCTGCAAAGGTAATGGTGGTGGACAGAAAATTTTGCAACTTTTAACACTGAAGTTTCATTTCGTTTTACTTTTTTGTGTCTTCAGATGTCAAGTAGTATTGACCAAGAGCCTGCAGCAAAAAAGCCTAGACTTGAATCTGGTGTTAGTTCTAACTGCAACTCTAATTTGGTAAGTTGAGAATGTTTCTGTGCTAGTTTAGTTTTTTATCACAGTTTTTTCTAGCCATACTCCAGCCATACTCCAGTCTGTCAGATAACTCTATGCCATATTTGTCCCACAGCATAGGTTCCACTAGCTGCTGAATCTCAAGAATCATTTTTATCATTTTTTTAAGAGATTCTGCCAATTAATAGCCAGAATATCTATAATTAAAGGAAAAAAAGACCCTCAAACTTAAACCATATGGGTCACTCTGAGGCCTTTTGAAAAGCTAAAGATAAAAAGCATCATCTCCCAGGTCAGATGAAACCTTGCCCAAGAGCTTTTTCGGGGTGATTTGTGGAAGGACCCCTGGTAAAATTGGGAACATAAACATCATAAAAGTAATGAAATTTTAATAATGTTTATTATTTCATCATTATATTGCAGCATGGAGGCAAATAATGCAATAACATAAAAAAGACAGTTTATCTATGATGCAGTACTTGTCAGATAAACAGTTGTGTACACATACCCATTATCTGTGAGTCTGGTTTAATACAGCATTTTTCCTCAATAACTCAAAGGGTCCCATTCCCCAACAGTTGGGGGAAATTTTCGCATCGTAAAATCTTTAAATTTGAAAAAAAATTCAGCTGCAAAATCAGAGAAATTGGGATTTTTACAAAAATTCATGTAAATTCACACCAGGTGTTTTATTCAGCTTTACAAAGCATCCTAAGTTCTGGTTCCTTAACAGGAAAGCCTTTATGATGTAACTGTTATGTCAAAATTAAGTTGATGTCAATTCAATGACTGCTTGTCTATGGAAAAATAATTTTGCTGTATGACATTTCCAGCGAAAAACACTTTGATTGGGAATGATCCGTTGGTTGTTGGGAACGGTAGTTTTAAGGATGGGGGAAAGGTCAGCTTTGGGAAAGGTACCATTGAGGGGAGGTAGTTTGAGAAGGAAAAAAATGCTGTAATATGACAACACACATACAACAAATTCACGAAAACTGAAAGGTACAACACATTTTATTTGTTCTTGGTCATTTTCTCAGAACAAATGATTAGCTATCTCATTTAGGACCTATACAGACAGCTTACAGAAGTGGACATTGAACAATTATTTCATAAACTCATGACTAGGAGAAATGTGAAGTTGTATCTAGTTTTTATACACTGGTTAATAGAGAATAAGATGAATAGGAAAAGAAAGAAAGAATGGATACACTTTTCTATGTTATTTTTCACAGTTCTCAATATAAAATTCACTGAATAAGGGATGTGACTTGTGACAATCAGATTATGACCCCTTGAATATTCCCAACTGTAGTATGATGACCCCTGGTTTTCAAAATCTATTGAAATCACAGCAGTATGCAGACTGACTGAAACTAATAAACCAGTACTGTAACTCTGGAAAATCATCAGAGCACTGACTAACTTTTTTAGGTTATATGACATTGTATGTTATCAATTTTATTTCATTTTTGAATAAAGTAAAATAGAACTTCAGAATAAATATTCTTTTTATTAATTATAACTCTCAATGTCAATGTTGAAGAATGGTCATGCCCAAATACCTCTGATGTTGTTTTTTTTAAATAATAGTCTGAAGTCATACTGTTGAACCTCTTCCATATTTCATAATGTACCTAGTCATTATAATAATTATTTCAAGGTATTTAAATAATTTATATTTATATGTATACCAGTTTTGGAAAATTACCTCTGGGAAACCATAAAAAGTATTCTGTTTTTACTTATGAAGTCATGAATCAAAAGTTTGTCATTGTTTAGTTGTTACATTTTGTAGTGGAGATAAACATTAAATCAGGTACAATTTGAATTTTGATTTCCATAATATCTGCTCAGTACAAAAACAGAGATTAAATTGTAAAATTAGATAGAGTAAAATATTAGTGTGAACACATTTCCTTTAATATAAGAAAAAAATTCAAGTCTATATACATGTACCAATACTTCAATTGATTATAGGTGACACATGTTGAGGCATGAAACAGAAAATGAATGCATTATTTAAAATGGATTTGAATTTTCAGTGAAATCAGATTCCAAAATAACACCAACTTAAAAATTCTCAATAAAATGGAACATTAAAAGAAACAGCTAATTTATCAGAACTCCACTTTGTTCAGTTCTTCAGGTATGAGAGCTATGGCTTTATCATCTGGAGTATCAGACTCGGATACACTGCTCCTTTCTTAACTAGTCTTTATAGTGGCTATGAGATGTCCATTTGTCTGCATGTACAGTAAATCTGTCCTGTGTCTGAACATACATAATGTAGTGGTCTTTAGCTGCTTGTTGTTTTGTTGATATGTAGTTCTGTATAGCTCAATTTTTGTTTAAAAATACTTTGCTTCTAATGGTTATCTGCTTTGGCAATTTAACATGCCCTAGAAATTTCAGTGGAGTGTGGTTTTTACTCTTGTCTAGGGGTCAGTCTCGCAGTAAAATTAAATCTTTGCTAGCAAAGATCTCAATTAACTATATTATGTCAAGAGTCCACAAATGAGGAATAAATCTAGTAACAAGAATAAAGCTGAACCAATCAACACACTTGTTTCAAATGGAAGTTAAAGAAATTATCTAATTATAGTGATACTTATGCAAGGGTATATATACTCAGACATTTTGTCAAGTTGTTTATATCCCTAAATCAATGGTATAATGTCTAGACAAATAGAGTGTACCTGAAGTGTTTTTTCCTGATTTTCATAGGTACCCTCCAAACTTATCAAAACAGCTTTTCAAAGTTTTTAAAGATTTCTTTACCAGTCTACACAAGTTTGATGCACCTTTAAGAATATTTATAAAAGTCAATGACTTGCATTATCTTGTGATGTTGTTCTTCCTGACCACACAACTTAGGAATATTAATCCCCTACAAAAAATATGTATTTCCAACTAACTTTTAAGCTACAAATTAAGGAAGACATTGTCATGCAGATAACTTGATAACGAGACTAGACTAGTAATGAGCTCTCATTCAGATTGCAATATTTTTTTGATAAAGGCTAAAAACCTAGTTAATTTTTTTTACCACCATTTGTTTATCATTGAATTTACGAGATGTTCTCTTGTACATGTATTAACCCTTAACTCCATATATATGCCTTTATGGCGTGGGCAATAGTGTAGATCCAGATCAGCGTGCAAATGAGTGCTGTTTGATCATGATCTGCACTGTTCGCTTTTTTATTTAATAGGTTATTTCTGAGCAAAAAGCAAACAGTACAGATCCTGATCAGACAGCACAGATATGCTGGCTGATCTGGATCTACACTGGTCACATGTGATAAAACATGTATATATGGATTAAAGGGTTAATCCTGGTGACATTTTGATATCTTCTTTGTTTATACCTTGCATGCAGCTTGACAAACTGTCCACTCAGTCTGGCTCATTACAAACAGACATCGGCACTGAACATTTTGCCTCTGAAGCTATGTACAAAAAATATTCAGTAAGTTTCTTTTGTGAGTTTTTATTAAATATTTAACTGTGTTGCAACAAGCCATACATGTATATATATATATCACACTTAGTGGGATTAAATTGAAGTTTTGGCTCACATTAAATAAATAATTAACATGCTGCATAGTTACAGATATGGAAAGTAGAAATAATACTTATATATTTATTGCTGGAGTATTGAGTAAAGAGCTGTAAATAGGACAGAGAAGACAAAGTATAGATGCCAGTTGTATTAGTGTGGTTTAGATTTTATTGACTGATCAATAGTGAATGTTTAATCCAGAGCTGGTATGCAGGAGTACATGAAGGATTGGGGTAGGGGTTAAGACTTTCAAGGACTGGACTTGTTTGGCAGCTGTATGCAGGAGTACATGAAGGATTGGGGTAGGGGTTAAGACTTTCAAGGACTGGACTTGTTTGGCAGCTGTATGCAGGAGTACGTGAAGGATTGGGGTAGGGGTTAAGACTTTCAAGGACTGGACTTGTTTGGCAGCTGTATGCAGGAGTACATGAAGGATTGGGGTAGGGGTTAAGACTTTCAAGGACTGGACTTGTTTGGCAGCTGTATGCAGGAGTACATGAAGGATGAAGGATTGGGGTAGGGGTTGAGACTTTCAAGGACTGGACTTGTTTGGCAGCTGTATGCAGGTGTACATGGAGAGGATAGCACTTTTATAAGTGATTTTCCTTAGTAAACCAGCTGATTTATGTCATGATGGACAGCTTTATATACATGTAATCTTGTGTATGAAGATGTTTTGTTAGCTAACTTTAGCTTAATTTAACTTATTTAACAGCTCTGTTTAGTAGCACATGTGTTAACAATTTGGTCTTTGTAGTTTTCTTGATTGTTTTGGAGAATAAATAATTAAATATCTGTTTTCTTTCTGCAGACAGAGATGGCGAAGAACGCTCAGAATGGTGTAGACATTGATGAAGGACTGTACTCCAGGCAGCTGTAAGTGTATAGCTTCAGTTAGTTTAGCTTCAAAATCACAGGAAGTGGTTCTGATGAGTGTATAATAAACCCTTTCCTCCATATATACTCATTTTAATGCATGTGCGACAATGTTAGATCCAGATCAGCCCGCACATCCGTGCTGTCTGATCAGGATCTGCACTGGTCGCATTTTGGTCAGAAATAACCTAATGAATCAAAAAGCGAACAGTGCAGATCCTGCATCATGCTTGATGTTTTGGTTGTGAGCCAATCTAACTGAAATCGAAATTTGTAGTAAATTATATTAATAATAATTTCAGAGGCTTTGTCATCATCTGACATATTGATGACATTTTCTTGTGACATATATTGATGACATTTTCTTGTGACATTGTCTTGATTTCCTTTAGAAGGATGTAATGAAATTATACATTGTAGGTATGTGCTTGGTCATGCTGCAATGCGTCAAATGCAGTCATCCAATGTGCTCATCTCCGGCATGAAAGGTCTGGGAGTGGAGATTGCCAAGAATGTTGTACTGGGTGGAGTCAAGTCAGTGACCATACATGACACAGGCAACACTACGTGGACAGATCTTTCCGCACAGGTTATTATCTTTCAGATTGCGGGACCTATTGATATATATGTAATTGACCATGTGATGTAAATAATATTGTTTTTTTTTTTTTTTTAACCAAGATTTTTACCAAATATTGCAGTTAGAATAGTTGTTTTACATAGAGAAAAAAACAAAACTTAACACCCAAAGGGCAAACAAAAACTGAGATTTTGATGAGTCAGTCTGGAAAATGCAAACAATTAGTAAAGGTTGATGTAAGCTAGCATAAAAGCTAAGTGGTGAAGTTTTTATAAATGAGGCTAAAAGAACACATACATGTAGACATTCACCAACAGTTAAAGATTTCCCTAAAATTAACATTCATCAAGTATATTTTTACCATTAAGCAGACCATGTAGATGTAGATGAGATGGCATGGATGTTCCAGCTGATCTGGCTCTTTACTGGTCGCACATGGGATACAAATAGTATCCATGCAGTGAAGAGACAATGTGTGGCCTTTCAAAGAAGAAGCAATCAACAACCCGAAACGCATGTCCATTGAGTAAAGGGTTCATTCAGTATATTTTTTAACGAAATATATGAGCAACACTTACTGTGACTTAGTTGCCAAAACTTGATTACATGATGATGCTTTTAATCTAAATTAATATCATGTTTTCAGTTTTTCCTTCGAGAAGAAGATATAGGAAAGAACAGAGCAGAGGTGACTCTACCAAGACTGGCAGAACTAAACAGCTATGTCCCCTGTAACTGTTACACAGGCAAGCTGGAAGAAGCCTTTCTCAAAGATTTTCAGGTACAGTGAAACCATCTTTGGGATTGGGAAAAGTAGTTTTAACTGTGAGATGGTCTTTATATTGGGGTGAAAAGTAGTGCAGGACTATAAAATGGGACATTGTCACATTTGTGATAGTCGTCTTTTTATCGAGATGGTCTTAATGAAGTCTTTCACTGTATGTTCTTTGCCACCTCAGAATACAGCCTCTGATATTCTTGGTTTGACCCCCTGACATGCAAAGCAACTGTCTGCCTGTAAAGTAACTGTCATTTTTGTGTCGCAGATAGCAGGTAGACACATAGGGATCCTATTGTCCGGCGATGTCGTCGTCGTCGGCAGTGCCGTCGTCCGGTAGTCCCCCAACTTTAATATGAAACTTAATGTTGTCAACAAGAATGATAACTCCTGTTTAAGTATTTTTTGAGTTATGCCCCTTTCAAATGACTTTAAAATGGAACTTTAATATGAAACTTAATGTTGCCTA